>BSBK01005295.1:1880000-2005000 GCA_027943335.1 Chamaecyparis obtusa
CCATTCACGCAATCTCTTCCCCATCCAAACAAGGATCGTTCGATGATGCTATAAATATAGTCATTTTGCAAGGAGCGTTATTTCAGGCACAATTAGGTTATAGCTCCATTGGGTTTTTCTGTAACGCGATTTTAGAGTTTAACCGTGCTTCTTCTGCCCTTTATAAAATAATGGCCAATCTCGATGAGATTAGAAGAGTATTTGAAATTATAGATGAAAATATGGACGGAGTTGTGAGTGACGTGGTCGAGATCAGCACCTTTGTCAACAAACTTGGAATAAGAATTTTAGAACAAGATCTCACGTGTATGTTAAGTTCTCTGTGCAAGGATGAAGAGAATTTTCTTAGCTCCTTACGATTTGAAGAATTTGCCCATTTATATTACTCCATCTACATTAATTAAGATAGAGAATTAAAAGATGAACGAAAACATCTGATCATACATTTCGGAGTTTTTGATCGAAATGAAGATGGATACATCTCTTCCACTGAGCTGCAATAAGTCCTCTCCTCGCAGAGATTGATCACGCGGGGGCAACACTGGGAGAGTATGATTTGAAGATTCGAGTTAGATTCCAACGGAGTGTTAGGTTTCTTGGAATTCAAAAATATGATGGCCTCTAAACTCTCTTCATGGATGAACAGATCTTCACTCTAAACGAAGAGCTTATAAAGCTAAATTAGCTTACCTTAAGAATATCAGAATCATGATGTATGAAATCTTACAAATTTAATGTATATGTCAGATAAAAATAATAAATCTTTCTAATGTGTAATTACTTATTTATAAGGGAAAAATTAAATACTTATGTTTTTCATTAGATATTTTTTTCCCTGATGTGCAATTACTTAATAGATAAATAAGGATTTTGAAAGGAAATATTTATTATTATAAATTATTTGAGGAAAAAGGAGATATTAAAATGTAATAGTATTTTATGTTCATTTGAAAAAGAAGGGAAAAAATTAATGTGTGGCACATGTTCTTAGAATGTTACAATTGTGTGTTGAATTCTGCTTAATTTTGTTGTATACATTAGACAGCAATGACAAGTCTTCTTAACTTACAATAATATATTATTTAATGAAAATAGAGAAAATAGTTATTTTTATTCATAATTTTGAACATTAGTAAGTCTTATTTAGTGGACCACAAAATAGAACACCCTATTCCCAACTTTAAATTTTTTTTAAAAAAATTATCACAAAAAAAGAAACTTGTAAAATAGAGTTAACAATCCATCTTTCATTCTATGAAAAAATGCTAGAAAACTTGCTCAAGCATTCTATGGAGGGCATGAAGTCCTCTATTAGTAACCTTTGTTTGCTAGTTGACATGGTGGAGAAGGAGTGGGAACTTGTGCATAATCCTAATACAAAGGGGAAAGGCCCTGGGTTTGGAACTAGAGCGAAGATGAGCCAAAAAACCTCATCCAGCAAGGAGATTATGGGGCTCAAGGAGAATCTAAAAAAAATGACAGAGCTAGAGAAAAAGATGGAAGACTCCGTCCAAATTCTGAAAGGGTGGCAATTGTTAGGAATAACAGTCAACCAATACAACTGAGAGGGGTGGGGGTGAATCAATTGTAGGACAGATTTAAAATTTAAACTTTGAATAGCAACAACACTAAATAGAATGATAACACAATGAATTCCAACACAATAACACTACTTTTTTTGTCGAGGAAACCTTGTTAAAGGTAAAATCCTAGTGGGTTATTAACACCCACTAATGATGTACTGAGAGTATAGTATCCTTGTTAGAAGATTAGCCTTGTTAGGATCTTTTATAAATATTACAATACATAGTTCCTGTTAGAGGACAGACCCTGTTCGGAGTCAAAGAAAAAGAGTAGGCTCACTGCCTAGGCTCACTACCGAAAGGAGGTTATGTCCACCTCTAGAACTCACTGTTCGGAACACAACTATATATAAAGAAAATACACAAACCATGTGAATTGTCCGATAGCAACTTTCTTTGCTTGATCAGTTCTGATGAAGTACTTACAATATCCTCTGCTCTACATACAACAGATACAATCTCCCAACTTTCACTTTCTCCACTTACATCTACATCATTCCTTATATCTTTTTAAAAGAAAAGCTCTTACATATATACCCTATTACAAATAAATGATCAGGTCGGCCAATTAGGCTTTCCTAATATAAAAATAATCATATAACCCATTGCTAAGATACACACGGTATCTAAAACAAGTATACAACAATTATAATTCAATAGTTAAGATCCTATATCCATAATCCATGCTCACAATCCATAACACACTCTATAATTCTAAAGATGGTCCCAGATAAGTCTCCTCCAGAGGACACGCCGTGTAGTTGACATCATCATGCATCTCATGACTTGCTAAGATCAATGAACATTCCTTAGTGTGTTATCTAACATCCCTTAAGCTCACATACACTGGATCCACATCGCTTGTAAGATATACTCAAAACACAGAGACTTACTCTGCAACATCCACTATCATAGTTTAGTAACCAATCTTCACCAAATCTTCTGTAACTCAACCAATATACAATATTACATTATGAAATCTTAGATATAAGATCGCAACACCTCCCTAAACACATGATTGTGTTCGCACATTCTAAATCATCCATACACTATAATAACTCGTCCGTTCTCTCCATAGAAACATATGTTGACATCAGTGACAAAACATGAATGACAACAGTAGCAATTCCAACATCACTCAATCAGGTTACTGATGTTGTGTAGTGATTAAACATATTAAATGCATTAGCAACATTCAACAACAATAACTGATTTGTTTTATTGGTTCTCTTTCTATGTCCAGTCATGTTGGTTGTTGCTGGTTTGGGGTTTTTTGCTCCCCCTTTCTATTTTGGATTCTCTTTACTATTGAGCTTAATGTCTAATCTGTTTCTATAACTCTTTGAGTTTTGGGTCTATGTAAAACCTGTTTTTTTACATAAATTTCAAAACAATCCATCTTTCATTGAATAAAATACTATTTATTACCATCTCACAAACACACCAAATTTAATTCAAACTTTTGAATCTGTTCATTAAATTTCACTAACTTCTTCATACAAATGATGACCTTACAAATAATAGATTTGAGAAGTTTTATTATTCTAACTTCTTTTTGTATGTCTCCATAGATTTGATTTTTGTAACATTTGTTTGAAATGTTAATTCTTGTATACTATTAATTATTGTATTGTGTACATAAACCATTAATAAGAAGCCTAAAATCTTCTAAGAGTGTTGGACCTTAGAAAGTTATGTAAGATGAATTACCTACCAACTTTGACATCTAACAAAGAAGTGTTTAAATTTTTTGTTCATCTTTCTAAACTAAATTATTTACTAATATTTAATTAATTAGAATCCAAACATTTAACAATGAAACCCCAAAATCTATCTTAAATCCATAAATATGATTATATTCTATTTTTAAGGGGAATTCATATCTAGATTTGAAACTTCATCTCACCATGAGAATTTGTAAGAGGTGACCTTTATATAGAATAATGTATATGCAACACACATGCATTATGAATGGAATTATAATATCTATAGGAGATAGTTTGAGGTTTAAGATTTTCTTAGAATTTGGTAGAAGCTAAGTATTTTGTTGCGAATAAATTAGTTTCACCTTTTATTTTAGAATTTATTATTTGAATCTTAGGAAACCATGAAATTCAAGAAGCTTTAAAAGAATATAATACGATAGTTCTATTTAATGCATTTAGTATGATGTGATGACATTGCATTTTTTTACCAATACTGTATTTACAATTTCAATAAAGAATCAATTATTTTAATAATATATTAAACCTAGAAAACCTAATATTAAAATGTGATACTATAGACGTGAGATAATTATTTCAGAAAATTAATTTTTTCATGAGGTGCTATAATAGGTGACCAATTAAAAAACAAAATTTCCAAAACCAAAGATTGTTTTGGACTACAAAATGTGTAGTTTCCCACAAGATATATAAAGTGTGACCTAAGTATTACTTTTAAGTTGTTTGACCCTTGTGATTGTACACATTTTGATGTTGTCTAGTCTCATTCTTGCATAACATTTTAAAGAAATAATATACTTCACACTATATATATATACATCTATTTGCATCTACTTTAAGGTAGAAGTTCTTACAATTTTTAGGATCCAAGATGTTATTTAACATTTTTTTGAGTTACATACTAAACATGAAAATTATTAACAACAAAGAATAAGAACACCTGTTCATAGACCAACAATATATATTCTCTATTTTATTCTCGAAAGAGGTCAGCATATGATTTTTGTTTTTACACAATGTAAAGAACACCTCAAGACAAAAATTACAAAGAACCTTTTTACACATTACATTTCAATCTTGTCATAACCTTTCAATTTTTAATTGATTATTTTTTACTTTGAAAGTTTGTAAATATTTATAAAATATAATTAAACATTGATAGCACACCTTTGGACAAACATATCATAAATATTAGGATGATAATTTACAATAAATGCTATGTATTTCTCTAAATTTGATAGGCATATTTATCAAGGCTTTATATTGAGCAGTTGTCCTAGATTTGCTATAAGTATTAATTTTGAACCCATTCGCTTAATGGTAACTGAAACCCTTTGGTGCATTTTAATCATCACTTTGTTCAAAGTGACTGTGAGAAGAAGAATGGAGCATTTTGTGATACCTTTGAATATTCACAAGGCAATAACCAGAACAGAATCAAAGTGGCTCCTTTAGGTGATCATAATGAGCCACTCTTCAATGACACTAATGTCTGATAGACAAGTTATCCATTCACTTGCTTGAAATGGCAAACCAGAATTGAAACGTTTTCTTTATCTATCCATCAGAAAGATGAGCTGTCATAAATTCTTATTACGTTACAATAGCTTTCCTCTATTCTACTCATAAAAACAGACTAGTTGGTTCTCCATGAGTTACAACCACCATATACAAATCTCGACAATTACAGAAAAGCATTACTTGCCAAAGGTAAACAAGTGCACTATATGTTCACTACATCTCAAGCGGGTTTGATCAAATGTGTATAAGCTATATTGAAGACTCCAATATGATTTCTCATTTAACAGCAGTATCCAAAACAATTAATATCAATAATTGGACATTCAACCTCAGTAGGCAACACCAATTCAAAATTAATCAAGCAACATTATACAATTTTCTTAGGTTGCATACTTCTTCACTGATGTGTTACAAGTTTTACAAACCTGAAAACTTAGTAGCTTCACCAGATCACTACAGAATTAAACCTTGATAGGCCCTTTTGTATCCACTAGTTGTGACACATTTCCTTTTCTCTGCAAGCAATTCCTTTTCCCTCCCGTCGCTTCTTCACTTTCCAGGCAAAGCATCACCCTTATATCATAACAAGTATGTGAATGATCCTTGTATGGCTTTTTCTAAGTATTCTTGGACTAATCATTAGCACCCCCTTTCAGATTTGGGTTATGGGCTTATGACCTTTTGTGGATCTGTTTATCTTCGGCATTTATATCAGACGTTAACAAGTCTATCTTTTGACACAATGACAAACATATTCCAGAAATTGATATCGAAACTAAATTTATACATAACATGTTCCAATAAGTATCACCTTATATTCTTGCTCTACTTCTTCAAGGCATGCAAAAATTGTTACAGTCCATAAGATTGAAATCTATTTGACGTGTCAATCAAACAGCTAGCATGCGCCATGCAGTACCTATACTTCACTATTTTGCAAACATGTCTGCCTAAAACTAATCACGCTGTTTAACTGTCATTCCACATTGTACACAATGCGTATTTAGGGCATCTCAATATGAAAAAAATTATTTCTTTTGTATTCCTTTAATGGGTTGTCAATAAAGCTCCTATTCAGTTATGGCGTCGGCAGGGAGAAGACTAGCATTTCTTAAAATTTCTTAAAACTGACTTGACAAATCCGTTTTGTGTAGGTCAAGTGGCTTTGCTTATAGAATGTGGTTTTGTGCCTACAATTGCTATTGCTTCAGAGTTTTAAATGCATTTTTAACAGATCCATTTTGTTTTGATCGTGTCATTTGACCATAACATTCATAATAATTCCAATAAGCACCATATTAATTTATTTTGCTTCAACCATGCGAAAACTTTCATTTTAATTGTTTGTGAGAACTACGAAATGGCAGAGAGTTTTGACGTGATCATTTTCCATAGCGTACTTAATGATAATAAAAAAAAAAATTCCCTATAAAGGGTTTTTATCCAGTTTGAAAATATAAAATAAGCATAATCACTGACAAGGAGGAATAACAGTTCCTTAGGGAGAAATTTTAGAGGACATCATACTTTTGAACTCAGAGAAATCCAACACTCCATTACAATCTGAATCAAACCTGCATATCATTTTCTCGCAGTTTTGCGAATCTTGACCCCGTGGAATCAATCCCATTGTGGAAAGCACATTTTGAAGCTCACTAGAAGAAATGTAGCCATCTTTGTTCTGATCAAAAACTCCGAATGCCTCCATCAAATCATCGGACTCGTCTATTTCTTCATTATCTTGATGATTGAAGACGGATTGGTAAAACTCAACAAACTCCTCAAATCGAAGGCTGCAACAATCCTCTTGGAGAGGTTTTCTCAATAGAGATCTCACATCATCTTCCGACATTGATATTCCAAGCTTGCTGACGAATCCACACACTTCACCCACATTCACCACTCCATCTGCATTTTCATCGAACATCTCATACACTCTACGGATTTCATCCAGATCGGCCATTACTTTTGAAAACTATAGAAACGGCTCGATTGATCTTCAAATTAATGGGCGAAACATAGAATATCAATATAAACAGAAATATTGATTTCGTTCCAATAATATATCATCCTGAAGCGCGTAATCTAATATATAGAAGAAAAATTCCTTGGAAGGCGTTTAGATTGGAAATAGAGATGAAAGATCCCTCCGGCGCGCTACAAATGACCAAGAAATGCCTACGATTGCTCCTACATTTGCGTGGCGTGACAACATTCAATTCTTCGCTGGAAACGCATGATCAAGATTACAAACCAGTTGTATTGCAAACGAAGAAAATGGAATAGACGAGTGAAAGAGGACACCCAGCGGATAAACAATGATGGTTGCGCGTTATTCGAATGAAACAAAAGGAAATCGCGTTACGTGACGGCAAAGGTCAACTTTTAATTAAGAAAATGTCCCACAAGAGAGACAAATTATCCGGAATTACTGATAAAATGGATGGTAGCACGTTCGCCCTCGAAAAGGTTAAAGACATCGGCCAATTTTTCAACGCATTTTTACTTTGGATTTCCAAACAAAATATTGCTTCATGCGGATGCCTGCAAATGGATGTATAAACGATGGAGGACGACATATTTTTGAATGAAAACAGATGCGCTGTCCAACTCACATATTATTTATGATTATTTGGGAAGCATTTAATATTTTGTTTGATATTGTGATAATTATTTGATGTGGGCCGTTACACATTGATAAATATTTAATAGTTAAAATTTATTATTTAATATTTAACACTTTTCTAGGTGTTGTGAAAACAATATCTTCTTTGTTGCACAAATCACCAATCAAATGTCTCTATATGAGACACCTTCTGCAAGAAGTCCTCATCTTTTCTAATTGTGTATAATGTATACTCAAGTGCTCAAAAAATCATCAAACAAATGTGAATACACCAAAATGCACATACAAAATATCTTTGCCCCTTGCTCCTTGAAGGGAAACCCATGATGTCAAGCTCCTTCTTTTCCTTTAGGGGCAAAAATAGGGTGTTCTCATTCAATAAATCATCCCTAAGTGAGAAGCTAGCTTGAGATGATAAAAAGTCTCCTTCCCCCATTTCCTCCAATCGTCGGTAACATATTCTTTACTCTCTAAAGAAAAAATATTTGATCAATTTTTGTATCGTAAGATGAGTCATTGCATGCACCAAAAAACTTAAAAAAGTGTTTCACCTTCGTGACAGTAAGAAATTTATTTTTATTTAACCTCCCATTGATGAGATCGTAGGCCCATTGAATATAACTCTTATACACATGTATAATATTTTGACAATAATAGCATGTGAATTCTTTCCTTGTTGAAATGTTAGTCTTCTTCTTAGTAAGAAAGTAATTTTCCTAAAAAAATAGGTGACATTTTACTAAGGGTAAAATAGGTTTTATAGGAGCCCTAAGTTACATATAGATTTTGGATGGATCTAGAACCCTCAAATAAACAATTGCAATGAATAGAGCATGAACATAGAACAACCCCACAATCAATGCAAAATTATGAGCCTAAAATATGCTAAGTAGACAAAGTTCAAGTCACACCATCAATCAACTGAAGCCCCTAGAATCAACACAAAGGTGTTTTAAAGGGTCCCTCAACCTTGAACAAGATCCAAGTTTTTTTTCTAGGCTCAATTAATCTAATAAAGTGGTTTTTTTATGGGATCCCATAACCTAGCCACTATGCTAAGGCATATGCCACCTACATTAGTCTGATGATGGCTAAGGATAAAGGTTTAATAAGGTATGGCTCTAATGTGAATCAATGAGTGTTCATTATTAAATGTTTGAAGGGCCTATCACCCCCTAGTTGGATTATAAAAAATATCATTGACAATTGTACATTGAAATATTAAATAGTTTTGAGTCCCGTTTTATTTCCCATATCTACTTTGGGGGAAATAAAGTTGGAAACAAGTTGGTGAATTGGGGTGTTAAATATCATCATGTCATTAGATGAGGAATACATGACAATATCCCATCAGAGATTGAGTTGTTCCTTGAGAATGATGTTTTGTAGTATTTTTTATCGCATGCCTTGGAAATGATGGCCCCTTGCATACAAACAAGCATCTATAGTGAAGCGTCATTCAATTGCAATAATTGGAGTAGTCTGCAAGTTTCTATTTGGGATTTTTTTTCTTTTATAGTAGTATCATGGGTTATCTCTGTGATTCTTGCCATGGGTGGTAACCACAACAGATCATAGCTAGTGGTCTATTATAAATTAGAGCTAGTGGTCTATTATAAATTAGAGCTAGTGGTCTATTATAAATTAGATCTAGTGATCTATTATAATATAATATCTAATCATTTTTAATTCTCAACTTCTAGTCATCCATGAAACTACTTTAACAAAAAAGTTTAATGGAAATATGTGACCAAAATTATATTACTAAAAAAGTATCAATTTTTACAATTGGGAGGAAAATAATTAAAAAATACATCTCCCCAAAAGAAAATATGGGACAAGCACTAAGAACCAAGTCATATGGCCTCTACCCACAAAAAAAAAAAACCTAAAACAAAGTCAAATGGGTAGTGCCCAAAAACATGAGACAACTGACTACAATTTAAAGGGCCTAACCCAGAATAGGCACACCCGAGAAAATTGGAAGAGCAGTGGTAGAAGGAGGCAGAGGGTTTGGTTAATCTTTCATCCTCCCCAACCATTTGCCTATGTTGGCTCGGGGTCTGGAAGCATCCATCCATCAACATTATCTTCTTCCTCTTTATTTTCTCTTTGAGGAGAGATTGCCAATGCGAGCCAAGGGAAACTTTTTGAAGAGGAGGGCGATCTTAAGATACAAGATGTTATTTAACATTTTTTTGAGTTACGTGCTAAACATTAAAATTATTCACAACAAAGAATAAGAACACCTATTCATAGACCAACAATATCTATTCTCTATTTTATTCTTGAAAGAGGGCAACATATGGTTTTTGTTTTGACACAATGTAAAGACCACCTCAAAACAAGAATTGCAAAGTACCTATTTATACATTACATTTCAATCTTTTCACAACCTTCCAATTTTTAATTGATTCTTTCTTACTTTGAAAGTTTATATAATTTATAAAATATAATTAAACCTTGATAGCACACCTTTGGACAATCATATCATAAATATCAGGAAACTAATTTATAATAAATGATATATATTTCTCTAAATTTGATAGGCATATTTATCAAGGATTTATATTGAGTAGCTGGCCTAGACTTGCTATAAGTATTAATTTTGAACCCATTTGCTTTAGGTTAACTAAAACCCTTTGGTGCATTTTAATCATCACTTTGTTCAAAGTGATTGTGAGAAGAAGAATGGAGCATTTTGTTATACCTTTGAATATTCACAATGTAATAACCTGAATAGAAACAAAGAAGCCCCTTCAGGTGATCATAATGAGCCACTCTTCAATGACACTAATGTCTAATAGACAAGTTATCCATTCACTTGCTTGAAATGTCAAACTAGAATGGAAATGTTTTCTTTATCTATCCATGAGAAAGAGGAGCTTGTTGACTTGGTGGTCAGCACCTCCTTGGAGATTTGTGACATGGCTTAACTGTCTCCCATGGATCGGGTTAAATCTAACATTTGTATTGGGCATTAACAGTTTGAGCTTTTGGTGCAACAACAAATGATTTCAACAATTGGTATCAGAGCCTTGGGTCACGGGTTTGAGTCTCCCTTCAGTTGGGGCTGAAGGCTCAGTCGGTGCTGAGGGGGAGATTGTTGACTTGGTGGTCAGCACCTCCTTGGAGATTTGTGACATGGCTTAACCACCTCCCGTGGATCGGGTTAAATCTAACATTTGTATCGAGCATTGACAGTTCGAGCTTTTGTTGCAACGGAAAATGATTCCAACAGAGCTGTCATAAATTCTTATTACATTACAATAGCTTTCCTCTATTCTACTCATAAAAATAGACCAGTTGGTTCTCCATGAGTTACAACCACCACATACAAATCTGGACAATTAAAGAAAAGCATTACTTGCCAAAGGTAAACAAGTGCACTATATATTGACTACATCTCAAGCGGGTTTGATTAAATGTGTGTAATCTATATTGAAGACTCCAATATGATTTCTCAATATTTAACAGCACTATCCAAAACAATTAATATCAATAATTCAAGATTCAACCTTAGTAAGAAACATTATACAATTTTCTTAGGTTGCATACTTCTTCACTGATGTCTTACAAGTTTTACAAACCTAAAAACTTAATAGCTTCACTAGATCACTACAAAATTTAACCTCGAGAGGCCCTTTTGTATCCACTAGTTGTGACACCTTTCCTTTTCTTTGCAAGCATTTTTTTTCCATCCCGTCGCTTCTTCACTTTCCAGGCAAAGCATCACCCTTATATCATAACAAGCAAGTGAATGATCCTTGTGTTGGGTGTGTAAAGCCCAACGGTTGCTTATTATTATAATTTGTAATATATTATCTTTTCCCTCCCTTTGCTACCTCTTCATCTACTGATTGAGAGGCCTTTATAATCTCATCAGCTGCTGCAATGTAATTACTTTTATTTTAGATTTAATAGAGGATTTCCCTGCTGAGTGTGGATGTAGGCTTACAGCCGAACCATGATAAATTTTGCATTCTTGTGATTTGTGTATTGTCTGCATCTTTTTGTCTTTCAATTAATTTTCACAATTGGTATCAGAGCTGGGATTTATAGCTGATTGGAGATTTGGTGGAGAATTTCCAAAATGATGGAAGATTACAAAGTGCAGAAATTCATAGGAAAGAATTTTGGATTGTGGAAGGTTCAAATGGAATCTTTGCTGATCAAGAAAGACTTGGCACTTTCTTTGGAAGGGAAATGGAAGCAACCAAAAAATATGACCGATGAACAATGGGATGAATTGGACAAGAAAGCAAGAGCTACGATTCTTCTTTCGTTGTCTAGAGATGTGCTATTTAATGTCACAGCTAAACCAACAACAAAGGCGGTGTGGGATAAGCTGAAAACTACATATGCATTGGCTACCTCATCCAATAAATTTTTCATCATGAAGAGATTGTATAATCTCAAAATGAAAGAAGGCAGAGCCATAGCCAATCACCTCAATGAATTCAATACTTTGGTTAGTCAAGCACACTCGATTGGCATGCCTCCAAGTGACGAAGGAAAAGCTGTTTTGTTGTTATGTTCTTTACCACCAAGCTGGGATTCAGTGGTGACTTCAATTAGCACATCATCTCCCGAAAAGAAGAAGTTAGTTTATGATGAAGTTGTAGTGATCCTTCTCAACGAAGATTTGAGAAGAAGTATTAATGAATCTACATCCGGTGAAGCATTGACGGTTGTTAGCACTGAGACTAGAGGAAGGAATCCAAACAAAGGCAAAAATAATTCTCATAGATGATCTCAATCAGCCAAGAGATCGAAGTCCAAGGAGAAAAGTGGAGACTGCTGGTTTTGCAGAAAGCTTGGCCACGTGAAGAAGGATTGTAGAAAGTACAAATGGGCACAAGACAAAGTACGGAACAATGAAGCCAATTTTGCTTGCAACAAAGATGATGGCATCTTGATACTTCTACGAGCGATGATACATCCGCCTCTTGGGTTTTGGATTCTGGTGCTTCATTTCATGCCTCTCCATGTAAGTCTTTCTTTATGAATTATCAAGAAGGCATGTTTGGGGATGTTTATTTGGGTGATAATAAAGCATGTCCTATTATGGGAAAAGGGGATATATTGCTGTCCCTAAAAGGAGGCAACAATTTATTGTTAAAAGATGTGCGTCATGTCCCTCAATTGAAGAGAAATCTGATTTCTATAAGTCAGCTTTATAAGTAAGGTTTTTTGACTTCTCTTATCGATTCATGGGAAATTACTAAAGGATCCATGTTAGTTGCCAAGGGAGACAAAGTCGGTAGTTTGTATGTTGTAGAATGTCATGGTAAAGTGGGAGATGCCATGGCAATTGTAGACTCCAATTTAGAGTTGTGGCATTGAAGGCTCGACCACATGAGCAAGAAAGGTTTAGATGTCATGATCGAAAGAGGACAACTACCAGTACTCAAATCTCTTGATTTGGAATTTTGCGAACATTGTCTTTTTGGAAAACAAAAGAGGGTTAATTTCTCACAGTTCGGGCATGACAAGAAGAGCACTCCATTGGCTTTGGTTTACTCTGATGTTTTCGGTCCTACCGAGGTAAGTTCTCTTGGTGGAGCAAACCATTTTGTGACTTTTCTTGATGATTGCACTAGGACACGCTTCGACCAGTCACATGATCACATAGCCAAAGAATGGGCTATGCGATCATGCGATGACCAACCAATAGCCGCCACATCACCGTGAGTGTAGTCATCACCGAAGCGACCCCACCTGTAAAAAGCTTTGAAAATCTAGGCCCACCATCACGCGACCGCATGACTAAGGAAAACTTAAACGCCAGCTAAGTTGTCATATGTTAGCCACTTAACCACCAGAATCAAGCGACAAGGAGATAACCATTGGTCACCAGGTCGCATAATGAAAACTTAACCGCCAAGAAACTAAACACCGCAGAAGACTAGGACCCAAGCGGACAGACGATAAGCAGTCACATGATTGCATGTTAGAAAAGTTTGACATGTGGCCATGCGACAGCCAATCAAAGAAGATCCTTTGAAAACCTGGGCCCACCATCCCTCGCACCTATGCAGTTAAGACCAAGGTCGAAAACAAACAACATTTTTGACACAGAGAAAGACCGAAAACATAGAGAGTTTTCGATGCCAAAGGAAAAGTGCACAAAATAGGAAGCACAAGGTCAAAAATAACACAAAGGTCAAAAACATCATAGATTTTTAAAAACACTGTGGGTTTTTGACACTGTGGCAGAACTTTAAAAATGCTTCCCGCGGACCTTAGAATTTGAAAAACTTTTGGGTTTGGCGATTTAGTAGATGCGACATGGGCTGAAGCAAGGTGAGACATAAAAAGCACAGGGTAGGAGCACACACACCATAAAACCAAGTGGATTACCTTTGCAAGAAAAAGCTGAGACTGCAAGCTGGGTAGAGACAACAAAATAAAGACTGCAGGGAAAAAGGCCATTTTCTTGGGATTTTGCAGTGACTGGAAAAATGGCCTAACAATGGCTCTGGTTGGGGATGATGGGTAACTTGTGCCCATGCAAGAATTCAGATCTCTGAGAGAGCAGACCACCAACAAGACCAAAACATAACCTTTTTCATTGCAAATATATGTAAATACCCATGGGCTGAAAAATGTAACTGGAGTTTCCACTACCCATGTTCATGCTTCACCAAAAATTTGCAGAACTGCAACTCTTATTCATTGAAGCATGCTAACCTCTCTATCACACCATTTTCCTTCTCTTAGTGCTCAGATCACCTCATAAGGAAACATTTCTTATCATTGAAAATATCATACCTGGAAGTTCTGCAGTAAAAATCAACATGTTGGTTGGAGGGTAGGGCAGATCTAGAGCTCACCCTATAGCTCCATCAGGTTCTTGTAGTATAGTGTCACCACCTCCTTGAAGAGGAAAATTTTGCACTGATTTGTATCTCTTCCAACCAACCAAAACTTCATCAAGGCACACTATTTATCAGGAACTACACTTATCAAATAGAGAACTCAGAGTTGCCACTCAGCACGTAGCGAGAAGATTTCACCAAGACCCTGGGATGATCCAGCCAAGCAAAGAAGCTTGCTGTCTTTTACCTCTTCCCTAGAAGAGTCACCATTTTGTTGGCCTTTAAGCTTGTGCCCACACAGTGCCATGTTTACACTATGATTAACAAATTGGTTAGTCTTCGCTCCAAAATCTGACCAGGGAACAAGTGCCAATTGATGAGGACCGAGGGCATCCTCCTTCTACTTTGAGCTCCACATCACTCAGGCAGGTATTGCCTCATCTACACACTCATGACTCTTCTTGAGTTGATGAACAAAAGGCCTACAGATGCATTACTGTGGAATAGTTCTCAAACCCCTATGGGTATCCTATACCCCAATGAACCATGACCTCATGCAATAACCTGATCTGCATGTAGTGAGTCTGACAACTAGAGAGAAACCTCCTACTACTACTTCCAACATGAAAGGGAAAAGATTTAAATGAATGATTGATGCTGGGATGAATGGACTCCTGAAGTACCCCAAGTCTCTCATAGACTAGTGCCTTATCCAATGGGCAGCAGAGTCAAATACCTCACTGCAACAGGGCTATGAAACAAGATGACAACACGCTCACCCTGACCAAATCATACATTACCAAACCACCTGTGCACCTAGATATGCTATCACCTATCCAAAGAAAGACCTAGGAATAGGCAATACATTAACCAGCATCCACTGGAAGACAAGCATGATGCATCTTTAGTACCTCAGCTCATACATATCTGAACACCAGTCCTAGACTCAGTTGCTTCTATGAAAAATAACTCTATTGCAGACACTCACTAGAAATGCAAGTAAAAAAAATTATAACACCCTTGATGCTACAATTAATAAGTCTAAAACCCAAATGGAGACAATCTCAGAGCAGAAAAAATATATTGATTTTTGAAAACATCATGAATTTTTGAAAACACTGTGGGTTTTCGACACTGTGGCAGAACTTTAAAAATGCTTCCCGCGGACCTTAGAATTTGAAAAACTTTTGGGTTTGACGATTTAGTAGACGTGACACAGGCTGAAGCAAGGTGACACATAAAGTGCATAGGGCAGGAGTGCACACCATACAACCAAGTGGATTACCTTTGCAAGAAAAAGATGAGACTGCAAGCCGGGTAGAGACAACAAAATAAATACTGTAGTGAAAAAGACCATTTTCCTAGGATTTTGCAGTGACTGGAAAAATGGCCTAATAGTGGCTCTGGTTGGGGATGATGGGTAACTTGTGCCTATGTAAGAATTCAAATCTCTGGGAGAGTAGACCACCAATAGGACCAAAACATAACTTTTTCCGCTACAAACATATGTAAATACCCATGGGCTGAAAAATGCAACTGGAGTTTCCACTACCCATGTTCACGCTTCACCAAAAATTTGTAGAACTGCAACTATTATTCATTAAAGCATGCTAACCTCTCTATCACACCATTTTCCTTCTCTTAGTGCTTAGATCACCTCATAAGGAAATATTTCTTATCATTGAAAATATCATACCTAGAAGTTCTATACTAAAAATCAACATGCTGGTTGGAGGGTAGGGTAGATCTAGAGCTCACCCTATAGCTCCATCAGGTTCTTGCAATATAGAGTTGCCACCTCCTTGAAGAGGAAAATTTTGCACTGATTTGTATCTCTTCCAACCAACCAAAACTTCATCAGGCCACACTGTTTATCAGGAACTACACTTATCAAACAAAGAACTCAGAGTCACCACTCAGCACATAGTGAGAAGATTTCACTAATGTGTTTTTTCTATTTGACTCTGTAACTTCAACCAGGACCCTGGGATGATCCAACCAAGCAAAGAAGCTTGCTGTCTTTTACCTCTTCCCCAGTAGAGTCACCATTTTGTTGGCCTTTAAGCTTGTCCCCACACGGTGCCATGTTTACACTATGATTGACAAACTAGTTAGTCTTTTCTCCAAAGTTTGACAAGGGAACAAGTGCCAATTGATGAGGACCGAGGGCAACCTCCTTCTTCTTTGAGCTCCACATCACTCAAGTGGGTATTGCCTCATCTGCACACTCATGAATCTTCTTGAGTTGATGAACAAAAGGCCTGCAGATGCATTACTGTGGAATAGTTCTCAGACCCCTATGGGTATCCTATACCCCAATGAACCATGACCTCATGCAATAACCTGATCTGCATGCAATGAGTCTGAAAACTAGAGAGAAACCTCCTACTACTACTTCTAACATGAAAGGAAAAAGATTTAAATGAATGATTGATGTTAGGTTGAATGGACTCCTAAAGTACGCCAAGTCTCTCATAGACCAGTGTCTTATCCAATGGGCTGCAAAGTCAAATACCTCACTGCAACAAGGCTATGAAATAAGATGACAAAACACTCACCCTGACCAAATCATACATTACCAAACCACGTGTGCACCTAGATATGCTATCACCTATCCAAAGAAAGACCTAGGAATAGATAATACATTAACCAGCATCCACTGGAAGATAAGCATGATGCATCTTTAATACCTCATCTCATAAATATCTGAACACCAGTCCTAGACTCAGTTGCTTCTGTGAAAAACAACTCTACTGTAGACACTCACTAGAAATGTAAGTAGAAAAACTATAACACCCTTGATGCTACAATTAATAAGTCTAAAACCCAAATGGAGACAATCTAAGAGCAAAACAAATATATTGAGATCTTATACATAAGACATTTGTTACAATTTCATTATATTCCCATAGCTAGAGAGGACAGAGGGAACACCTTATATGCAGAGAAGAAGGAAAATACTATAGGAAGAACATTTGTGGAACCAGTCCCCACAACTGTGGCAGAAAAAAACCTAGACAAAGTCAAAATTCAACACTATATACCATTAGCTACCTTGGAAACCCATGACAGGTTGCAACAAGCTACAGACAGCTAAGGCATAGCCTTCACCCACCACACCAAGAAATGGCTAGAAAACCAGTCATTTCTCACCGAACAGGGTCAATTCTATAATAAAATCCATAAATCTTTATACTTTCTAGTCGCTGAAAGCTCCCTGAGAATTCAAAATTTGGATTCAAATGGTCACCATGCAATCGCGGGCATCATGTTTTTAACCACCCAAGCACCTCGGGCTAACTCCGCAATAGCGAGGCCAAATAGTTGTCGCATGATCACATAGCTCGAAAGTGGGCTATGTGAACATGCAACACGCTACTTCCCACTGCCTTCTCTTAACTACCAACACTGCCGCTTGCCACAATAGGGTCTGTCACATGTTTGCAAGCCGAGAAACTAGCTTATGTGAACATTCGACAAGCCACAAACATGCAACCTGCCGACCGTTAAAATCACCACCGAGATACCCCCACCTGGGCCTACGTCAAATCTTAGCACCCCGCTAGCACGAACCAACTAGAAATCACCATGACACATCTACCAATAGGACCACCAAGAAACTACAGACGGTCCCCGGAGACACGTGGCAAGCGGTTGCATGATCGCATAGCCGAAAACTAGGCTATGCGACCATGCGACAACCAATCATAGGTTGCCACATGTCCACCTCTAGAACCACTGCCACATGAAGATAACACCACCACCCACTGGCTAATAAAACATCACCACCTCACTCAGAAGATACCCCATGGACTGTCGAGCCATCCGCAAACAAGCCCGAAAATGAACGATGGGCGCATGATTGCATGGGCTTGAAACCTCCCATGAGATCATGCACCAACGACAGGATCTACCACGTCACCCTTGCGGATGAAAAACTACCATCTCTGCCAGTGGGAACAAGGACATGCGTCAACTGGTCGCATGATCGCATAGCCAAAGAATGGGCTATGCGATCATGCGACGACCAACCAATAGCCACCACATCATCGCCAACGCAGTCACCGCTGAAGAGACCCCACCTGCAAAAAGCTTTGAAAATTTGGGCCCACCATCATGCAACCACGTGACTAAGGTAAACTTAACTGCCAGCCAAGTCGCCAGATGTTAGCCGCTTAACCACTAAAATCAAGCGACAAGGAGATAACCGTTGGTCACCAGGTCACGGAATGAAAACTTAACTGCCAAGAAACTAAACACCCTAGAAGACTAGGACCCAAGCAGACAGATGGCAAGCGGTCACATGATCACATGTCAGAAAAGTCTGACATGTGACGATGCGACAGCCAATCAGAGAAGATCCTTTGAAAACTTGGGCCCACCACCCCTCGCACCTGTGCAGTTAAGATCAAGATTGAAAACACACAACATTTTTGACATAGAGAAAGACCGAAAACATAGAGAGTTTTTGATGCCAAAGGACAAGCTCACAAAATAGGAAGCACAAGGTTGAAATTAACACAAAGGTCAAAAACATCATGGATTTTTGAAAACACTATGGGTTTTTGACACTGTGATAGAACTTCAAAAATGCTTCGCGCCGACCTTAGAATTTGAATTTTTTTTGGGTTTGGTGATTTACCAGATGCGGCACGGGCTGAAGCAAGGTGACACATAAAGAGCACATGGTAGGAGTGCACACCATAAAACCAAGTGGATTACCTTTGCAAGAAAAAGCTGAGACTACAAGCCAGGTAGAGACAACAAAACAAAGACTGCAGGGAAAAAGGCCATTTTCCTAGGATTTTGCAGTGACTGGGAAAAATGGCCTAACACCCTGTTTCATTTTCAGAACATCACATGGTTCTTGGTCTGTGCATAGCAGTTGCTATGGATAAGTCAGCTAGAGATTGTAGCTTTGGTGTTCACCACGGTGGATGTGATCAGAGTTGTCACATTGGAAACAAGGGATTTATGTCAGCACAATATGGAAACATGATGGGAGGAAGTGGGACCAGCTCATGTGGAGTCTCAGACTCTCCCTACGCATCTACTCTACCTCCAGTCACTCATGGGCATGATCTATGCCAACAACAAGGTGCAGAGCGTAGGAATCTCACACGGGACAATGCCAATGTAGAGGATATGTTAGCAGAACGGACACGGGAAATGCATTTTGAAGAAAATAGTGATAGAAAACATCTTGTTCAAAATAATAATTATGGTGTTTGTTCACACCAAGTTTCACATACTTTTTCGATGCCTTCTATTGGTTGTCTTTTTCCCCAAAGGTCAGCTTGGCATCAGGATTGACAGGGCTAGTGTCACATTCACTCAACACTCCAAAACTTACAGGAAAAAGGCCCAACTAACAAGGATCAAAGAGAGATCTTTCTACACTTTGAGCTCCACATTCACTTAGGTGGGTATTGCCTTGTCTGCACATTCAAGACACCTCATGACAAAACTAAAGACCTGCAGACAGATTAATGTGGAATGGTTCTCAAACTCCTAGGTATCCTGTGCCTCAATGAAGCTAATATCTCATGCAATAGCCCTGTTTGCATGGAATGAGTATGAAAACTAGAGACCTATCCTATCAACATGAAAGGGAAAAGGTGGGACAGAAATGAAATGATTTTAAATGATTTGAAGGGACCCCTGAGATACCCTAAGCCTCTGATAGACCAATGCTTTATCCAATGGGCCACAGACTCAAATACCCTATTGCAAGAGATAGCTATGAAACAAAAACACCACACACTCACTCTGACTAGATCATACATTACAAAACCATCTATGCACTCAGACACATATCTGAACACCAGTCCTAGACTTAGTTGCTTTTACGAAAACAACTCTACTGTAGACACTCACTGGAAATACAAGTAGAAAGAGTACACACCCTTGATGCTATAATCCATAAACCTAAAACCCAAATAGAGACAATCTGATACAAGAATAAGTATGCTGCAATCTCATACATAAGACAAATCTGTTACAACATGTATCATATTCTCTCAGCCAACATGAGAAAGAGGAACACTCTATATGCAGAGAGAAGGAGAAATCTGTAGAACAAAACCTTCATTGGAACTGACAAAATTCAAAACCATCTCTAAGTCAAAAGTTTGACACTTTATACCACTAGCTACCATGGGAACCTAAAATGGGTTGCAACAAGCTATAGACAACTAGGGCATAGCTTTTACCAACCAAACCAATTGTAAATGGTCAAAAATTTATTATAGGGGTAGGAAAGAGGAAACCAGAACTGATCCCTAATCATGAAAATCCTCTCTGCAAGTACAAGGGATCACAAAATTGGGCTCAAAAGGACACCCTGCAACATGCCTTGAGCACACAACCACCACAGTACAAGCTTTGCAAACAAGCACAAAGCACCCTGGACCACACCGCAAATAGAAAACCAGTCATTTCTCACCGAACAAGGTCTTTTCTACATTTAATTCCATAAATTGGTCTGTCTGGCGATGGAAGTTCACAAAAATTCAAATTTGAAACTGCAATGGCCACCATGCAATCACGGGCTCAGCTTCTTGACCGTTTTCTCCTAGCCACGCAACCGCACAGTCACAAACCTTACCGTCGCAAGAATCAGGCTCCATTTTATGCTTGGTTGCATGATTGCATGACCGAAAGATAACCCTTGCGATCATGCGACCGCGGACTCTTAACCACAGTCGATAATCAATCAAAAATTCTCTGCAAAGTCTCCAGCCACTTCACCATCACAACCCTACAACCGTGTGGAGACAACACCACAGAACAACTCCGCAACCGCCAGTGCATCCGAAAAATGCCCCACCAGACTCAATGAATTGGCGACAAAGGACCTTTGCCAATTCGCTAAAAATTTTTGTGCCTTCGCTAAACACTTAGCGATTTCCTGACTGCCGCTCGTGCAATCGCTAGACAAACTAGCAAATCCTCCTATCTTCTAGTGAATGCACGACAACACCACTCGCTGCAACCGCCAAGAAACCATCACCCGAGCCCATGTTCAAACTTACCTTCCCGCCAGCACAGACCAACTGGAAACTGCCACGTGTCCACCTGCCAACAAGAGCCGTCACCGCAACTGCCATGGACATGTGGCACCCTATCACATGATCGCATAGCCTAGAAGTGGGCTATGCAAACATGCGATAGCCCGCTACATTAACTGCCACTGGTTAACACCACCGCAGGAAAATTGCCACCGCAACCGCCACCGCACAACGAAAATGCAACCAGACCAACCTGCCGATAGGACCCCCGAGGACACGTGGCAAGCGGTCGCATGATCGCATAGCCAAAAGCAGGGCTATGTGATCATGCAACAGCCTATTATAGGCTACCACATGCCTGCCTCCGGGACCATACCATAGAAGCCAAACCATTCGGAGGATCGAATGATTGTCGTAAAAGCGCATAGCCTTGACAAAACTTTTGCACTTTAATGACAACCATTGATCTTCTGACATGTCAGGGCCCACTGTGCCTTCAAAAAAATTGGGCCCATCACCATCGCACTTGCGCACTTAGCAAAGAAGATTGCCAGGTAGCTACATAGTGTATGCACCAAAAAATGGTCGCCTAGACTTTGGGCCCCATTTATTCGATTTATTGATCCTGAATCAATTTTATCAATAATCAATATTTTTAACGTTATCAATTTCTTGATTAAATCTTAAATTCGATCATATATTGGATTTTTATCCTATGGGCTAACCATTTTATCCTAAAGTCTTTATTTATTCAAAAGGAATATTTCCTCCCTTTTTAATAAATAAAAAGCCCCACCTTTTCATCTTATCCCAAGTTGCACAAATAAAACACTATTCCTATTTTATAAAAAGAAGAAAACACTTTTTGTCTCATATGGACATAAAGTCAACTCCTATTTTTCTATTGGAGGATACTTGTGCACATGGATTGCTCCTCTTTCAAGCTCCACCGCTGATTAAGACTTTTTGCCTCTTAATCTCAATGGTCCATTTCACCTCATTTCTTATAAAAGGAAAGCTCTCTCCTTCATTTGCATATATCACGTTTTTATGCTAACCTTATGCTGCAGGAATCCTTGAAGACTTTGAAGCTTTTTAGAGATCATTGTTGCATCCTACTTTAGATTTCTTCATTTGCTTCATAGTTTAGTTTACATTTTTGCATAAGTAGTTTCATTTTTCATGGCTTTCATAGCTTAGATTTCCTTTCATGCAATAGCATAACTTCACATAGCTTAATAGGAGGGATTTGTAACACTTGTTCTTTCCATTTCATAGCTTAGTTGCATTGCATTTTCATTTCCATAGACTAGCTTGCATTACATTTTCATAGTGATTCTTGAGGATATTGGCACTCTTGCCCTTGTCCTCATTTGAATTTCTCATTGTGTGGTTGACTAGCAAGGTCAGAAGCTTGTAGCTCTAGCTGAGAGCAAATACATCATAGTCCCTTGCAGCTCCATGCATAGAGACCTATGAGCCACTTTGTGAGGCCTCATTCTTGAGCAACCTTACATGTAATGGTTCATAGAAGTACACCATTTTAGTGTGTACATTTTTGGCACCCACCGTGGGGCTGTAAGCCTCATTCTCTACATTTTTATCAAGTTTCGTATATTTTTCAGCGTCACTTTTCCGTCATTTTTGCGCAAACAGGAGAAACACCGCTTACGGGAAATCTGTTCATGCCTGTGAGCATTTTGTTCACCCCTGCGAGCATTTTGTTCCTACGTTTGAGCATTCTTTTCACGCCTGTGAGCATTCCATTCACGCCTGCCTGCGAGAAATCTTTTTCTGCCTCTACACAGTCTATTGACGGTTTTGAGCATTTTGCTTGCGCGTCTGGATATTCTGTTGTCGCCTGTGCATGTTCTTTGGTCACCTCTGCAGGTTCTTTTTGCGCATCTGGACATTTTGTTGTCTCTTTTGCAGGTTCTGTTGTCACTTTTACAGGTTCTCTTTGCATGACTGGAAAATATTTTGTCACCTTTGCAAGTTCTATTGTCGTCTGTGCACATTTTAATCACGCTTGCCAGCTTTTAAATGTCGCATTTTAGCTATTAAATGTCGCCTGGTATTGTCTGCTGAATTTTGCTAGTTTATTTGCTGTTTTCAATTTTTTTGAAAAATTTCGGTGTTTTCAAGTCCGTGCCACTCTGGAAAACGGGTGCCCATTTTTGAAATTTTTTTGCAAATGATATCAAAATTTTAAGTGTTATATATCATTGGAAAGGTCTTTTCAAGCCTAATCCAACCATGATGGTTTCATTTTTAGATTTTGTCATTTGATTAGTTATTTTTTGTAGATTATCTAATTTTTCATGTGCTAACCATTGTTAGATTTTGGATTTTGCTAACCTTGTGGACCTAACAAGTTATGGTTGTAGGTGCACTTGCTTGAGATATTTTGCCAAAAGAACGCATGTCAAAGAGGGCTACTAATGGTTTTTGTAGGGCTACCCAAGCATAAAAAAAATAAAAATAAAATCTTCCTTGTTTATTTGCTTTCCTTTTAAGTGTGGCAAAAACTAGTTGTTTTATTTATTAGGCACTTAAGATCTTGTTGTAGGAATTCTTGGGTGTTAGGAGAAGTATGCTCTTCACCATTTTGGTGAACCAAAAAATCTTGAGCCATCTTTGAATTTTGAAAACAAGAGGGTAAATGAACTTTGCTTGGTGTGTTTGGGAGAAGTTTTTGAGATAGGGGAGTATGCTCTTCACCCTTGAGGTGAACCAAAAACCTTGAACCTCAAGAATTAATCCACTTTTTGTTTAGATTTAGAATCTATAAGCGGGCCTGCTCTTGAGTAATCAAGAGGAATGACTCAAGTGGGAACAACCTTGTCATCATTTTCCTTGGTGGCAATTGATTCCAACTCACTATAATCTCAAGGCTATCAAGGACACCAAAAACCTTGGTAGATGTAACACTTGTCTTCGTTTGATGTGAGTAGCTCATGAGATTGCGACCATGGGGAAAATATTGAACAAGAATGCTTAAGGTACTCTTGAGGCTGCGAGGTCCTAGTCCTTTATGAGGAGTAAGAGGAGTGTTATGAATGGAAATCTTTATTAAGAACTATAGATAGAAGCCACCTTATTTAGCTGCTTATCTTCTTAGTGCAAGGATTGATCCAAGTGGACTAACCCGGATCACCCCAAGATACTCACCATATGTGTCCCTTTGGTTGTGTTGTTTGACACTTCCACGACAAAGCCAATATCTATTGTGGGAAACCACTTGGTGTGAGGCAAGGGGGCATCAAGTTGTGGGCTAAGTTGGTAAGTATTGAGCCTTGTCTTGTAGGTAGATATTGCTTGAAGTGTCTTCGATTGTGTGATACCAGTGTAAACGTTCTCAACATACAAAAAATCAGTAGCATTCATAGGGTATAATTTTATTTTTAATATCATAAGTGTTTGTCTTGGCAAGGTTGATTTTGCCCTTGTTTCAAGTGTTTGAAGACATGTTTGATACTCTACTGTTTGCAAACCTATCCAATTGCTATTGAATTTGTGATTGAAATCAGACATTTTCACCCTCACATTTGGAAACTTGAAATTAGACCTTAAAAACCCAAAATTTTGCACAAATTGGTCAATATCAGCATCAATATCACATTAGCCAAAGAGAAATATCACATTAGAAGATTGTTCTTGGTGAGAAAGTTTATCTCTAGAATTGTGAGCTACATTCTTGGGAAATTCTCATACTCTTATTGTCCAAATAATTTTCATTTAATCTCAATTTCAATTATATTTTGGCCTAGCCCAACCTCCTGGTTCAAAAGTGCAAGGGCAGTCACCCTTTGATTTGAAGCACCTCTTTGACAGTGTTGGTAAAGCCCCTTCTTCTATCTTTTCATTTCTTTTTGGACAATAGAGAACTTTGATTATCCTAGTTTGGTGTTCACATTTTGTGAGGTCATCCTATCACCAAGGGTCTTCTATTTTCAATCTTCCTTGGTCAGTCCAGATCTCAGATCCTAGGTGTTGTCATGTTGCTCAACATCTCAATGAACGTTATGGTATCAATTGCACAAGATGACTTTTAGTCTTCTTCTTTCCTCTCCATTTCCCATGTTCTTCTGAAGTCTTCTACTCCCATGGAAAATTCTTCTTCTTCTTGATTCTTTTCCTCTTACTATCTAGTCTACACTCTTCTATTCATTTCTTCCATGCTTGATTCGTTCTCTTCTACAACCATGAATTTCAACTATCTTGTTAAGGAATCTCTCTTGAGAATAGATGATCTTGAACTCATTGCTCAATTTGAAGAGTATCTTTATTCCTCCAATAGTCCTTCCAAATATCTCATGGGTGATAAAATTATGGAAAAAATAAAAGAAAAGATGATTAAATCAGATGCCTTTGCTAGGATCATAGACATGATCATATCACAACCTCCTTCTTCCAAACATTCTTCATCATCTAAATCTTCTCATTCTTCTTCACCTTCCAAATCTTATCATGATTCTTCTAAACACTATTCACATTCTTCATCTTCCAAATCTTATCATGACTCTTCTAAACATCATTTGAATTCCTCATTATCCAAGTATTCTTCTTCCACTAGGTCTTCATTTTCCTCTTCTTCAAGATCTCGTTCTTCTTCTACTTCTCTCAAGAGTCTTACTTCTCTTCAGAAGACATACCATAAAGACCAACGTGATAGTCCTTGTGATGTCTTTTCTACAAAGAGTGATACACCCACCTATGATGACTATGATGACTATGATGATGGATAATGTAGTGATGCCCATGAAACTTCTATTCTGAAGCATCATCCTCATGGTACACTTGTGATTTCTAAGGGGGAGTCATATTAGGTAGACTATGATGGTGATCCATATGACTCTAAATTTGAAGAATTCTTTGATAATTTTTGCAAACAATACAATATTCCTACTGAGGAAGAGAAAATCTACCGCGCTGATTTCAAACATCAAAAGAATCTCTCCTCTAAAATTTCTTATGCTGAAAATAAAGGTTGCACTCTCAAGCAAGATCATATTAATGTTGAACCTTTGTCTTGTGATGGTTCCCTTCCATCCTCTACTTCATCCAATGCCCATACATCTCCTAAAGCTTCTGAATCTTTCACAAATCCTTCATCCAACATAGATCCTAATGCTTTTCATGCAGTTCCCTATAGTTATCCTCAAGGGCTACCTCTTAAAGAAGCTCAAGCTAACTTTCACTTGGCTGCAAATACTTTCAATAATGCTAGGCCTAAAGAGCCCAAGCCTTCATGTGCTATAATGCCTACTTTATCTAGTCCTTCACCATCTCTTCCAAAGTCTTCCATACAATCCCAACCTACTTCTTTGTCTTTAGAAGTGGCTCCATGTCAAGAGGACTCTAAAAATGATAAAGAAAAAAATATAAATAAAGATCAAGATCAAGAACCCTCCATATCATCCAATTCTCTTCATGATGTATCTCTTCCATTTCATGGTTCTTTTGATCCTCTATGCTCTTCTGCATTCATTCCACCATCTCCTAAGTAAGATCAAGCTACTACTTACACCATTGAGCTTATTGATAAACAAAATAACCTTACTACACTTGCACTTTCCAAAGATGATACTTCCATTAAGGTTATTAAAAATGGTGTTATTAATCCCAATGTTAAGCCTATTGAAAATCAAGAGAAAAATAATGTGCTTATGCTATCCAAAGATCCTTGTCAAGATCAAAGCCTTCCATCTTCTTGTTCTACCACTCCGTGTTCACTTCCACTTTCTTCTCTTCCTAAATCTTCGCAAGCTTTGAATGATCTTATCAAAGAAGTTTCTCCTATTCAAGATGTGCATGATCCTATTGAAAACTCTAATGCTCACTCTAGAGATGCTGATATCCCCAGTTGTCATGTAGATGCTAATGAACTTATTGATTATCCTTTTGCATCTTCCACTTTCATCCTTGGACCTCCTCCACCAATGCTAAGGACTTCACATCTTCCTTCCATATTGGGTCCTTATGTCCCTTCACTTTCCCCTCCTAATTCTCCTAATTTGTCATCCATTTTGAGTCCTTACGTCCCTCCATCTCCTATCTTTCCTCAAGATCAACATAGATACATACCCTTGAATCTTTTTTATCGACCCACCCATCTAAACCAGTCATGTCCTCCTTCTTCTTCCACAAGTCCCAAGTCTTTTGGAAGTAACTTGAATGGTCAATATAAGAAAAAGAAGCAATATAAGAATCCATAAAAAAAAGATGATCACCATGTCTCCTCTAATCAACATGGGGGCATAAATTCAAAAGAGATATCTAAGAAAAAAATTACAAGAAAAGTATGGGTTCCAAAATCTATTATTGAAGATATTCTCTCTAACACATCAAAAGAAAATAAAAAGCTTAAAGCTATATGGATTTCAAAGTCTCTCTTGAAAAAGTCTCATGTTGAGCAAAAAGTGAAGTTGACATTCAAGCTTCCAAAGGCTTCCACTTCATCTTCTTCTAAAAACATTCTTCCATTCCATGCCCTTGAATTGTAACCTCTGCTACACATTTTCCATATTCCTTCTCGTATTCCTCCATTCACATTTGAGAATTATAACAAGCACACCAATCCTCTTTTCGAGGAGTCAGATAGCAATAATGAACCAGAATATGGTTCGCACTTGGACTAGAGTATAGTTTACATTTCCTCCATTTTTCTTATCACCCTTCAAGGTGTGTATTGACATTGATCTTACCTTTCTTTCCATCTACCTTTTCACATTCCTTCCATTCATTATCCTTCTACCTTCTATCATTTTTCCTCATTTGCCTATTCCTCATGCGTCTTCCTTTCCCCTTCAGCATCTTTGAGTATATCATTTTGAATCCTTGACATATCATGGTTTATCCTTTAAAGGAACATTATCTAAAAAGCTTGCCTTCTTCCAAAAAAATCAAAAAATGGAAAAATTCAAAAAATAGCAAAAAATTGAAAAAAATTGAAAATGTGCCATGGTGAAAACCTAGAAACAAGCACCTTGGTAGCAAAAGTAAAGAGAAATAAATTCATCCTATGGTGAAAACCACTCCCTTGTGGCACCTAGGATAAGTACCATGATGAAAACTTGGCAATCATGCATCATGTGTAGTTCTTCTACATTATTTCATCCATTCCGTCTTCTCTTTTTGATCTTGACAATGTTGAACTATACACAAACATTTGGCTATCTTGTGAGCTATCTTATGATGATCTTACTTTCATTCCATTCATGTCTAGCCTTCATCTTCATTTTCCTTCATTCATTCTAGTATTTCGCTATCCTTTTCCCTTTCTAGTCTTGATCTAATAAAAAAAGAGTAAAACATGATGCTATGAAGTCTTTTGACATGTCTACTCATTTGGACTGCATCCCTTCCTTCTTTTGCAGTGAGCTTTTGTGACTTATCCTATGCTAGCCTCTCATTGCTTGTCCAGATGTACTTTTCATGACAATTTTTCCCTAGCTTGGGTACTCTTGAGGAGTTTGACCTTGAGGATTTCTTCCCTCCATTTGCCTTCATTCTCCTTTCCTCTATCTCATTCACCAGCTTGCTAATCCCTTTTGTTCCCCACCTTGCTAGACACTGAGACTAGACGATGTGATCTTGCTTGGGCGTTTGATGCCCATTCTATCTGGGGGCATCCTTTGTACATATCTTATTGATCCTAAAAAAATACCAAAAAAATTGATATATGATGCTGAAAAAATCCTAAAAAGTATAAAAAGTCCTAAAAAAAATTTAAAAAATTCAAAAAATTCAAAAAAAAAAATAGACAAAGTGCCTTGGTGAAAACCTAGAAACAGGCACCTTGGTAGCAAAAATATAAAAAAAAATGAAAAAAGAGAAAAATTGCAATAAAAATCCAAGTGGTGAAAACTTGGAAACAGGCGCTACTTGAGGCCTTTGCACTCCTATTTGTTAGCATGCGTCCTTGACACTGAGCCTTTCCATCATGTCTTGACCCTATTTGACTTGGTTTGGAATTGGTCTTTATCTTTGTCTAGGGGGCATAACTGTTAGCATAGGTCCTTTAGGTGCGTTTGTCTCTTGGGGCATTTCACAACAGGTGTTTTTCAACACCACCCCAAACAGTGTTTTTCAACACTACCCTTGCGTTGAGTGTTTCTTAACACTTATCAGATGTCTTACCCAATAGTCTAAGTGTGATGCGATATTTCTCATTTGTAGATGTGATGACCAGAGTCTGACTCTATGACCAACACACACGCACTTAAACAATCAACTTGTTGAGATATGATGACTTTATTTTTCTTTGTGTGCTGTCTATGAGGATTTCTTTGATGAGTGGTCTCTCCCTGACAAGTTTTCAATGATGCATAGCTAGAAGACTGAGGGTATGAGAACATGTTTTATTTCTTTATCTGCTTGTGGGTATATTTTGTTGATCCTAACTATCATGAGCCTTTATGCTGGTCTTACTTGACACTATGGATTGACAAGGTATTATCCTTGACTATTTTCTGCGAGTGCATGCTTCTAGTTATCCTGACTTTCATGTGTCTTGATACAAACATAATCTAGCCATATCAAACTTAGGTAATCTCACTGCACTAGTCATCTTGACCTATATATCTTTGATGCCTAGGTGAGATTTCCACATTTTTATTTGATAAAGATCATATTCATATCCACATAGTTATGCTAGTGTGCATTGTATGATCTTACGATGCTACCAATAATGCTCAATGATGATAATTAGATGTCTATAAGCATTGTGACCTTGCAAGTCAACCACTTTCATAGTAGCTTGCATCCTTAGGTTCATCATAGCTTAGTTTTTGCATCTTGCATATGGAAAGAGCTCTCCTTTTTATCATCTACGGACTAGTTGGTCAACTGTGCTCATTTTTTAATTCTTCTTGATCATATCTTTCATTTCTGGTCTTTCATATCACATCATTTTCTATCCATTTTTAGACTCAAAATCAAAATTTGAGTTGCGTTTCCAAATTTTCTCATTCTTCTACATAGTTGACTGACCTTTTGAGGCATAATTCTTCAATCTTTGGTGAAATTTCTTCCTTCCATGTCTCTCATATTTTCTAGTCTTTCATTTCACTCTATTTCTAGTCTTCTATTTCTATTCTTCTACTTTCTCACTGGGGCATGTTTCACCACCTAAAGGTTACCCTATTGACCTATATATTCAATTATGATTTTATTATGATTTGATCAGCCTTATCAATTTGCTGTCTCTCCTCTACCTGATTTTGATTTCAATTCCGAGGGGGCAGTACCTATGGGATTCTCATCCTTGATTCTCTTGATTTTCCTGATTCAGACATCTTTTGTGAGCTTTTGCTCAAATTTAAGATTCTTATCTCTTACTTTGAATGTGATCCTGAATCGACCTCATGTTCAAAGGCCTTTGTTTATGCTTTGTCTGGATGTGATCCCGAATCGACCTCACATCTGAGTTGTTTTATGATCCCAGATTGATCTCACATTTCAACTTCATTCTTTGACTACATGTGTTCCCAAATTGATCACACATTAGTCAAAGAGGGGCAAATGTATGCACCCAAAAATGGTCGCCTAGACTTTGGGCCCTATTTATTCAATTTATTGATCCTAAATCAATTTTATCAATAATCAATATTTTCAACATTATCAATTTCTTGATTAAATCTTAAATTCGATCATATATTGGATTTTTATCCTATGGGCTAACCATTTTATCCTAAAGTCTTTTTTTATTCAAAAGGAATATTTCCTCCCCTTTTAATAAATAAAAAGCCCCACCTTTTCATCTTATCCTAAGTTGCACAAATAAAGCACTATTCCTATTTTATAAAAAGAAGAAAACACTTTTTGTCTCATATGGACATAAAGTCAACTCCTATTTTTCTATTGGAGGATACTTATGCACATGGATTGCTCCTCTTTCAAGCTCCACCACTGATTAAGACTTTTTGCCTCTTAATCTCAATGGTCCATTTCACCTCATTTCTTATAAAAGGAAAGCTCTCTCCTTCATTTGCATATATCACATTTTTATGCTAACCTTATGCTGCAAGAATCCTTGAAGACTTTGAAGTTTTTTAGAGATCATTGTTGCATCCTACTTTAGATTTCTTCATTTGCTTCATAGTTTAGTTTACATTCTTGCATAAGTAGTTTCATTTTTCATGGCTTTCATAGCTTAGATTTCCTTTCATGCAATAGCATAACTTCACATAGCTTAATATGAGGGATTTGTAAAACTTGTTCCTTCCATTTCATAGCTTAGTTGCATTGCATTTTCATTTCTACAGACTAGCTTGCATTACATTTTCATAGTGATTCTTGAGGATATTGGCACTCTTTCCCTTGTCCTCATTTGAATCTCTCGTTGTGTGGCTGACTAGCAAGGTCACAAGCTTGTAGCTCTAGCTGAGAGCAAATACATCATAGTCCCTTGCAGCTCCATGCATAGAGAGCTATGAGCCACTTTGTGAGGCCTCATTCTTGAGCAACCTTGCATGTAATGGTTCACAGAAGTGCACCATTTTAGTGTGTACACATAGAACATGGGACCCACATAGCCACGTGGCAAGTGGTCACATGATCGCATGTCAGAAAAGTCTGACATGCGGCCATGCGACAGCTAATAGGGAAGAAGCTGGACCCACCACCGACGTCGGACATGCGCAGTTAAACATAGGTAAAAAACACACAAAGTTTTTAGCAAAAGATAAGTGCACAAAGCTTAAGGCAAAGGGCCAAAAACAACACAGGTTCTTGGAAAAAGATTGAGAACACACAGGAATAACGATAGACCGAAAGGTGATAGGGAAGTCAAAAATAACACAGATTTTTTGAAAACACTGCATATTTTAGACACTATGGCAGAATTTGACAATTTCCAGTAGGCTTTAAACTTTGAATATCTTTTTGGATTTAATGATTCAGCATGCACAAATTTGACCAAAGCTTGGTGACAACATGAAACACACAGGGGGAAGACATTTCAAGAAAACTTGCAAGGAAAGAGGCCATTTTCAAAAGGATTTTTTGCATGACATAAAAATGGCCTAATAGTGGCTCTGTCTAGGGATGATGGGTAACCTGTGCCCATGCAATAATTTAGGATTTTTGGGAGAGCAGACCACCTACAGGACAAAAGCAGGGAACTCAAAAATTGGCAACTGAACAAGGAAAGGAAACACACAGTAAAAAAGGGAAAGACTATTTACAGAGATTTACATTATTTACAAAAGGCTCAAGGCCCCAAAATAATGATCAATATTTGCCTCTATCAAACAAGAAATTTTCATCTCCACAAATCAGAGATAAACTGAAAACTATGCTTCCATGTGACAGAACAGAGTTATATCCACCCTTCCACAATTTGAAGCAAAATTTTTTAGCACATACCTCCTGAGGGTTGGAAAAGAAATCATTCCAATTCTAAAAATGTTGTGGCACATGCATGTTGTAGTCAAAAAGGGAAATGCTGAAAGAGCTACAAGATGAACCACCCTCAATCCTGTCAACAGACCCAGGAATTCTACTGTCCACATGGAAAGAAAAACACTCAAGCTCTATCAAACTGTCATTGTAATCGCTACTGGATCCATTCATACCAAAAATTTGCACCTCCAAGGAGAAGATATACTGATCTTCATGCAAACACTGAGGGAACTCATCACATGGGACATCATCATTAAACATAGGAGCACTTTGCATCATGTCAGCATCTGACAAAACCAAAAATTGTTGATAAGTGGGAAGAGAAACATCAACCTGTCCATGAGATGGTGAAGCATGAGTAACTGAGAGACCATCCTTCCATGGCTTAGCAACAGATTCAGAATTAGAAGAGGATTTAGAATCCACACAACTCTTCCAATCAGTACTCAAAACAATATCAGGGACCACTGAGTCACTTGAAGGTGAACAGACACTGATGATTTCATCATCTGATATATCATACTGTACCTGGTTTCCATCCAGTAGTGCTGGGGCAGAAAAAGAATCAGAGGCACACATGTCAAAGTCAAATCCTACTGACTCATGCCCCATATCAAAGTCAATGTGTGCCAAATGCAAGGACTCAGAGCCATCCCCCCCTGAATATCTGAGATACTCAGAAGACAACAAATCTAAAATTTGTTCATTGTGAAGTGAATAGCTGTCCTCAAGAACATCATCCTCTGCCATACAATCATCAGCAATATTTTCATCTATCCTCTCCTCTTCCTCATCTGACTAATTGCATAAACTTTCTCCCCCATACTGAGAAAAGGCATCACTTTCATGACTGCAAGAAAGAGTGTCAACATCTGACACATCTTCTTCATAAATTTCATCACTCTCAATATCAGCACCATAGAGCAAAGCCCCAAGTGCATCCTCAAGTTCAAGACCACCATCACCAAGTACCCAATCCCTGACACATACATAATGCTCTTCCCACAAGGCATCTGACCAACTGGTTGACTCAGGAAAACAAAGTTCTAGGAGTAAACTAATAAAATCAGATTCAAAAAACTCAACATCCTCAGGAAGCTCATCATATACTTCAAAAAATCTATCATATAACAAGGATATGGATAAATCCTTTCTACTTCTCACTTTTAATCTTACTAATCTCATGCAATCCCTAAGGATGCCATCAAGGAAAGCCAACTCCTCCTCAAGCTTACCCATTACAACTTACTGCAATACTTCCACATAATTTTGCCAAACTGTAATAAAAAACTGGAAGTATGCTAACCTCTGCTTACACCTTATCCTTCTTTTAGTGCTTGACCACTTTATAAGGAACATTTAAAACTTGAGAAATACCTGGAAAGATCCTGCAGCAGAAGGCCTTTGGCTGGAAGGCAAGGTTGATCCAGAGCTCACCATGGAACTCCATCAGATTTCTTTGTCATGCAGAACTGCCACCTCCTTGAGAGGAAAATATGTTCATTGTTTCTTCTTCAAACCAGCACAAAGCTACACTAGGTATACACTATTTATCAGGAGGAACACTGATCAAATAGAGAAAATCAAAGTCGCCACTCACAACTAAGTGAGAAAAATTTTGCAAATGCTTTGCTTTGTATTTGACTCATTTCTAGACTCTCCCCAGCAGAGTCACCATTTTGTTGGTTATCTTTTTCCTCAAAGATCAGCTTGGCATCAAGATTGATAGGGCTAGCGTCACATTCACTCAACACTCCAAAACTGACAGGAAAAAGGGCCAACTGACAAGGATCAAAGAGAGATCCTTCTACACTTTGAGCTCCACATTCACTCAGGTGGGTATTGCCTTATCTGTACATTCAAGACACCTCATGACAAAACCAAAGGCTTGCAGATAGATTAATGTGGAATGGTTCTCAAACTCCTAGGTATCCTGTGCCTCAATGAACCTAATATCTCATGCAATAGCCCTGTTTGCATGGAATGAGTATGAAAACTAGAGACCTATCCTAACAACATGAAAGGGAAAAGGTGGGACAAAAATGAAATGATTTTAAATGATTTGAAGGGACCCCTGAGATATCCTAAGCCTCTGATAGACTAGTGCCTTATCCAATGGGCCACAGAGTCAAATACCCTACTGCAAGAGATAGCTATGAAACAAAAACACAAAACACTCACTCTGACCAAATAATACATTACCAAACCATCTGTGCACTCAGACACATATCTGAACACCAGTCCTAGACTTAGTTGCTTCTACGAAAACAACTCTACTATAGACACTCACTGGAAATACAAGTAGAAAGAGTACACACCCTTGATGCTGTAATCCATAAGTCTAAAACCCAAATGGAGACAATCTGATACAAGAACAAGTATGCTACAATCTTATACATAAGACAAATCTGTTACAACATGTATCATATTCTCTCAGCCAACATGAGAAAGAGGAACACTCTATATGCAGAGAGAAGGAGAAATCTGTAGAACAAAACCTTCACTGGAACTGACAAAATTCAAAACCATCTCTAAGTCAAAAGTTTGACACTTTATACCACTAGCTGCCATAGGAACCCAAAACGGATTGCAACAAGCTACAAATAGCTAGGGCATAGCTTTTACCAACCAAGCCAATTGAAAATGGTCAAAAATTTATTACAGGGGTAGGAAAGAGGAAACCAGAATTGATCCCTAATCATGAAAATCCTCTCTGCAAGTACAAGGGATAAAAAAATTGGGCTCAAAAGGACACGCTGCAACATGCCTTGAGTACACAACTATCACGATACAAGCTTTGCAAACAAGCACACAGCACCCTGGACCACATTGCAAATAGAAAACCAGTCATTTCTCACCGAACAGGGTCTTTTCTGCATTTAATTCCATAAATTGGTCTTTTTGGCACTGGAAGTTCATAGAAATTCAAATTTGAAATTACAACGGCCACCATGTAATTGCGAGCTCAGCTTCTTGACCATTTTCTCCTAGCTGCGCAACCACACAGTCATAAACCTTATCGTCGCAAGAATCAAGCTCCATTTTATGCTTGGTCACATGATCGCATGGCCGAAAGATAACCCTTGCGATCATGCAACCACAGACTCTTAACCGCAGTCGACAATTAGTCAAAAACTCTCTAGCCACTTCACCATCACAACCCTGCAACCACGTGGAGACAACACCACCGCACAACTCTGCAACCGCCAGCGCATCCAAAAAATGCCCCACCAGAGTCAGTGAATTGGTGACAAAGGACCTTCACCAATTCACTAAAAATTTTTGTGCCTTCGCTAAACACTTAGCGACTTCCCGACTATCACTCGTGCAATCGCTAGACAAACTAGCGAATCCTCCTATCTTCTAGCGAATGTGCGACAAGACCACAATTTTATTAGCACCACCAACTCTTTTTGTCCAGACTGCCAAAACCAAGACCCCACTTGGGTCCGCCCGATGCCATGTGTCACAACACCACTCGATGCAACCGCCAAGAAACCCTCACCTAGGCCCGCGTTCAAACTCACCTTCCTGCCAGCACGGACCAACCGAAAACTGCCATGCATCCACTCGCCAACAGGAGCCATCACCGCAATTGCCATGGACACGTGGCACCCTGTTGCATGATCGCATAGCTTGGAAGTGGGCTATGCAAACATGCGATAGCCCGCTACATTAACCGCCACCGCAGGAAAATTGCCACCGTAACCACCATGGAAACTGCCACCGCTCAATGGAAATGCAACCAGACCAACCTGCCGATAGGACCCCTGAGGACATGTGGCAAGCGATCGCATGATCGCATACTAAAAGTAAGGTTATGTGATCATGCGACAGCCTATTACAGGCTGCCACATGTCCACCTTCAGGACCATACCACAGAAGCCAAACCCTCCGGAGGATCAGACGGTTGTCGTAAAAGTGCATAGCCCTGACAAAACCTTTGTGCTTTAATGACAACTGTTGATCTTCTGACACATCAAGACTCGCTGTGCCTTTGGAAAAATAGGTCCCACCACCATCGCACTTGCGCACTTAGCAAAGAAGACCGCCAGGCAGCTGCACAGGACACGGGACCCACACGGCCACGTTGCAATTGGTCACATGATCGCATGTCAGAAAAGTCTGACATGCGATCATGTGACAGCTAATAGGGAAGAAGCTGGACCCACCACCGATGTCGGACATACATAGTTAAACATAGGTCAAAAACACACAAAGTTTTCGGCAAAAGACAAGTGCACAAAGCTTAAGGCAAAGGGCCAAAAACAACGCAGGTTCCTGGAAATAGATAAAAAACACAGGAATAACGATAGACCGAAAGGTGACAGGGAAGCTGAAAACAACACGGATTTTTCAAAAACACTACATGTTTTCGACACTGTGGCAGAATTTGACAATTTCCAATAGGCTTTAAACTTTGAATATCTTTTTGGATTTAATGATTCAGCATGCGCAAATTTGACCAGAGCTTGGTGACAACATGAAGCACATAGGGGGAAGACATTTCAAGCAAACTTGCAAGGAAAGAGACCATTTTCAAAAGGATTTTTTGCATGACATAAAAATGGCCTAACACCTTCTCCACCAACAGATGGTGAATGCACACAACGATGTCTTCAGGAATAGGGCAACCAATGCAAACACTCGTCCCCTGTTTCAACACCTTCTAACAGGTCTATATCACTAGCATCCAGTTAGTTACTCCCGATCACTCATGGAAAAGTTGCCACTGAATCCCATACGCATGATTCTGAGATGCAGCTTAATAGAGATCTTCAATCTCTCTCTAAGCTGAGGCCTCAAACTGAGCAACAAGTTTTTAATACAGCTGGGTCTGGTAAGAGAAAAAACTCCAATTCCAAACAAATTTGAATTTCTACTAGAGGAAGTACACATGAGATTTATAATAATACACAGTCCCAAGTAGACAATCCATAGGAACTAAGAAAATCTAGCAGACAATGAAGACCACCTGTCAAATTCTCAGATTATAAATTATTGTATTCAGAGGAGGCAGAGCCAGAATTGTTGACTTCTGATCAAATTGAACCAACAAGCTACAAGGAAGCATGTAAAGCTTCGGATTCACCTCTTTGGGAGGCTTTAATGCAGGAAGAAATGAATTCTCTCATGGCGAATCATACCTGGGATTTGGTGCCATTACCACCAAATTGGAAGCCATTGAAGAATCAATGGATTTTTCACTTGAAGGATGAAGATGGAGGCCATAAACGCTACAAGGCCAGGATGGTGGTCAAAGGATTTGATTAGAAAAAGGGCATAGATTTCAATGAGATCTTCTCACCAGTGGTAAGAATGACTACTATTCATGCCATTCTTGGTTTAGTAGCTGAACATGATCTTGAGCTTGAGCAATTAGATGTTAAAACTGCCTTCCTCCATGGGGATTTAAATGAAGAAATCTACAAGATGCAACCCGAAGGATTTGTCAAAAAGGGGTAGGAACATTTATATTGCAGGTTGAGGAAGAACTTATACGGGCTCAAGCAAGCTCCATGGCAGTGGTACATTAAGTTTGATAACTTTATGACTGAACATGGCTTTGTTCGATGTGATTCTGATCCTTGTGTTTACTACAAGAAGCTGCCCAATGGAAGTTTCATTCTTCTTTTACTATATGTTGATGATATGTTGGTCACTGGCTCTTCTATGAAGTTGATCAGCAATCTCAAAGAAACCTTGTCACAAAGGTTTTCCATGAAAGATTTAGGGGAAGGAAAATGGATTCTTGGTATGCAGATTATCCGTGATAGACACAAGAAGGAGATACACTTATCTCAAGAGCATTACATCAATAAGATTTTGGATAGATTTGGCATGTCGGATGCCAAACCGGTCAGCATTCCTTTGGCTGATCATTTCCAGTTATCTTCAGCCATGAGTCCCAAGACACAAGAAGAACATGATTTTATGTGAGGCATCCCTTATTCTTCCGCAATTGGTAGCCTCATGTATTCCATGGTTTGTACTCGTCCAGACATTTCCCAAGCAGTGGGAGTAGTGAGTTGCTACATGAGCAATCTGGGTAAGCCACATTGGGAGGCTGTCAAATGGATCTTGAGGTACCTCAAAGGTACTTCCGATTATGTGTTATGTTTTGGGGGAAAAGATTCATCTCTTGTCAGTTATACCGACTTGGACATGGCTGGAAATTTGGATAATAGAAAGTCTACTACTGGTTATGTTTTCACTTATGCTGGAGCAGTGATTAGTTGGGTGTCAAGGCTACAACAAGTGGTCTCCCAATCATCAACAGAGGCTGAATACATTGCTGTCACTAAAGGGGCAAAGGAAATGGTTTGGTTGCAATGTTTATTTGCTGATATTGACTATCCTCAGCATGGATCCACCTTGTTTTGTGACAACAATAGTGCTATTCATTTGGCTCATAATGCTGCTTTCCACAACCGCACCAAACACATTGAGGTTTAGTATCATTATATTCACCATGTGGTTGAAGAAGGAAAAATCAAGGTTGCGAAGGTTGACACCAAACTCAATCCAGCTAATGCACTCACAAAGGTTGTTCCATGGGAGAAGTTTGAGTTTTGCCAAGCTTCTCTCGGCATTGTGAAGAAATAACCATAGAAGTTGCAGGGGATCCTTGACGTTACAACAGTTGTTGGACTTCAAGTGGGAGTTTGTTGGGTGTGTGAAGCCCAACGGTTGCTTATTATTATAATTTTTAATTTATTATCTTTTCCCTCTCTTTGCTACCTCTTCATCTACTGATTGAGAGGCCTTTATAATCTCATCAGCTGCTGCAATGTAATTACTTTTGTTTCAGATTTAATAGAGGATTTCCCTGCTGAGTGTGGATGTAGGCTTACAGCTGAACCATGATAAATTTTGCGTTCTTGTGTTTTGTGTATTGTTTGTATCTTTTTGTCTTTCAATTAATTTTCACACCTTGTATGGGTTTTTCTAAGTATTCTTGGACTAATCATTAGTATCCCCTTTCAGATTTGAGGTATGGGCCAATGACCTTTTGTTGACCTGTTTATCTTCAGCATTTATATCAGATGTTAACAAGTCATCTTTTGATACCATGACAAACATATTCCAGAAATTGATATCGAAACTAAATTTATACAAACATGTTCCAACAAGTATCACCTTATATTCTTGCTTTACTTCTTCAAGACAAGCAAAAATTGTTACAATCCATAAGATTGAAATCTATTTGATGTGTCTATCAAACAGCTAGCATGGAGTACCTGTACTTCACTATTTTGCAAACATGTCTGCCTAAAACTAATTACGCTTTGTAACTGTTAGTCCACATTGTACAAAATACATATTTAGGGCATTTGAATCGAATGAAAAAAATTATTTCTTTCATATTCTTTTGATAGGTTGTCCATAAAGCTCCTATTTAGTTATGGCGTCGGTAGGGAGAAGTCAGAAGACTAGCATTTCATAAAATTTCTTAAAACTAACTTGACAGATCCATTTTGTGTAGGTCCAGTTGCTTTGCTTATAGAATGTGGTTTTGTACCTACAATTGCTATTGCTTCAAAGTTTTAAATGCATTTTTAACAAACCGATTTTGTTTTGATCATGTCATTTGAGACATTTAGTTCTTGTGTCTTGTCTATGGTTCTACCTTTCGTAGAGCTGAACAAATCCACGCTTCATTACAGTTTGAGTGATTTATATACCTGATCTAGAGCTCATGTCCTACAACACAATATGAATACATTGACAAATGTGAACTTATTTCAGTTGGAGACCTGCTCGTTATATTTGTTAGAATTGAAACCTAGCCACAACATTCATAATATTTCCAATAAACACCATATTAATTTATTTTGCTTCAACCATGAAAAAACATTCATTTTAATTGTTTGTTTAAACTACAAAATGGAAGAGAGTTTTGACATGATCATTTTCGATAGTGTACTTAATAATGTTTTAAAAAACAAATCCCTATAAAGGGTTTTTATGTAGTTTGAATACATAAAATAAGCATAATCACTGACAAGGAGGAATAACAGTTCCTTAGGGAGAAATTTTAGAGGACATCATACTTTTGAACTCAGAGAAATCCAACACTCCATTACAATCTGAATCAAACCTGCATATCATTTTCTCGTAGTTTTGTGAATCTTGACCCCGTGGAATCAATCCCATTGTGGAAAGCACATTTTGAATCTCACTAGAAGAAATGTAGCCATCTTTGTTCTCATCAAATATTCTAAATGCCTCCATCAAATCCTTGCACTCATATTTTTCTTCATCATCTTGATTATTGAAGATGGATTGGTAAAACTCAACAAATTCCTCGAATCGAAGGTTGCAACAATCCTCTTGGAGAGGTTTTCTCAATATAGATCTCACATCATCTTCTGACATTGATATTCCAAGCTTGCTGACGAATCCACACACTTCACCCACATTCACCACACCATCTCCATTTTCATCGAACATCTCATACACTCTACGGATTTCATCCAGATCAGCCATTACTTTTGAAAACTATAGAAACTACTCGATTGATCTTCAAATTAATGGGCGAAATGAAAAGAGAATGCAAGAAGCATAAAATATCAATATAAATAGAAATATTGATTTCATTCCAATAATATATCATCCTAAAGTGCGTAATCTAATATATAGAAGAAAAATTGCTTGCTAGGCGTTTAGATTGGAAATAGAGAAGAAAAATCCCTCTGACGTGCTACAAATGACTATTTCATTATTTTCATTCTTCATTTCTCTAGTATGTGAATCAAATCTTTTAATACATTCCACAATGAGTTCTGGAACTTGAATAGCAATTGGAAATCCTACAGCTTCTATTAGTCCACTGCCAATGAGACTTTCTATAATGGAATGAACTAGTTTAGATTTAATCCTTTTGTGTAGATCATTTAAATTGTAAACATAAAAGTTTGTATCTGTAATATCTTTCCATGCATTTTCTATTCCCTCAAGATGATCATAACTATTTGTTTTGCTACCCATTCTCTAAAAGATTATAGATTGATAACCAAATGCTCTTAAAGATATATGCAATTCAAACAATAAAATCATAAATACTATGACTTTATAAATTTAAAATTAGAATTCAATAGATATAAAACATATAAAACATAAAAGGAATTAATGTTCTTGTTATTTTCAAAATTTACTCTTTTAATGTGCAATTATGATCCCTATATGCATTGAAAATAACAAATATTAATAAAAATGGTGCATACAACACCGTATGCCTTTTATTTCTTTTCTATCGATTACTGTGTTTTCCAACTACTGTCAGAACACTAATTTTTTTGAGAATCGTTAATCTATAATGATGTCATGCCCACTAAATAGAATTAATTAATGTTGTAGCGATAAATGAGAAAGTCCCTAGTCCTGCATTAAGTACAAATTTACTTGATTGAATAATCATTAATATATTGTAACATTGATCATCTTTATATTATTGCCAATATTTTAGTCCAATCCGTCTATTTTACATATCGACTTTACAATACAACTACCTCAAAATCCCTAATGAAATAGCATTGGAAATAGTAAATAGAACCTTGAAAACCCACTTTCGTTGGATACTCAACAAGGCAAACACATCAAAACTCAAAGTCCTAATTAAAAATGACTATCATATAAATCCACTTTCTTCATTAACACATTCGTTGTCCAAACTACAAAAAAAAATCTTGCAGCGACAATGAAATACACTATAGATGATAAATATAAAAAATACACTACATACAAATGTTTACAATATTAAAAGAAACATCAACAAATTAAAACACTACTAAGGTATTGCCCTTTCATTCTATAATTTAAATTAAAATACATGATACATTTCACCAAATACAGGTAGAATACATAAGTTGCAATATAACATTGTTTGTGTCCACTATACATCCAGCTTACAAGCAAAACTGAAAACAAATTTATGGTGTGATATTAACCTCGACAGATAACAAATTTATGCTATATATGTTAAACAAAAACTTGTAGAACTCAAACCAGAAATGTAGAGCAATGCAATCCTATATTCATTGTACAATTGACAATTTTGGGTGGTAAGGAGCTGATAAAGTGATTGTATCCTAAACTATCTAACGGGTGGCGCATGTTCGCAAGGAAAAATCAAATACTTTGCGAACATATGACAGCCGATCGTTGAAGATGCATCTACAATAAAGCTTGCATCACAGAATTGATAACTCAATTGACAATTTGGATGGAATACAACTGATCAATGCTGCATCTAATTATAAATTCACTCTTTTCTCCCACTTATCTTAGTTTCCAAAACTATAATCTTTAGACTACCTGAATTAAAACACACAAAAAAAAGGATAAAAATATTTAAACAATTAAATTTATGACATTAAAATTTTTATAAGATATAAATATTATGGAAATTACCTTAGTTTTGATCAGCATTCAAAATGTTCAAGTATCCTTCTTCTTAGTTGATGAAAAATATGATGACATTTCGGAAAGATGATTGGCATCCTCAATGGAACTTGATTTGCTATAAAAGCTTGATTATTCCAATGGTTGTGGAAAGACAACTGGAAATATTGTACCACCTTCAAATTGTTTATATTGCTAGATTTCTTTACATAGATTTACCCATTGATATTCGATATCTATTTTGTAAATCTCTGTCTATTGCCAATGGCCATCGCACAAATGGAAAAATATGTATCTTTTAATTCTCTTTTTTGTTTACAAAATAGTTACTGTACTCAAAACCTTGACATGGTTGTGCATATTCTAACAAAAAATTAAGTCCATCAATCAAATTTTTAGGAAAAAGAGAAATCATGACAAAATGGACAGTCTCAACATTCTCTCCAATTTCTAAACCCCAAGCCATAAACATAGCGGCAATATCAGCATTTACTTTCCATCAATGAGTCACATTATGAAATTCTTTGCCTAATGTCCGTTGAACAACTTCCACAATAGACCTAGTCTTGCACAGTAGTAAATTTTTTAAATATGACTGTTCTACTCTGCCAAAGAAAGCAATTTGTAGTGAGCTTGATTGAAAAGTAAATGTAGCTTCCATTATTGATAGTTGATTTATAATAATCTATATTATCTTCTCCAATTATCTTTACAATGAATTCATTTTCTTGTTCATCGATTTATAGTAACGATAGATTCAACACATATATGTCTTGCTATAAGATTTTCAACATAATTAATTAATAAAATCTTTAATAGATTTCCTACGAAACTGCTTTAATTGTTAAAGACTGATGTAACTTAATAGAATGACTTATGTCCATGTCATATAAACTAAAATCTGACACAGTTAACTTATGTTATATATGCAAAACACTTCAGATTTCATATCAGATGCGACATCTTCTAAAATTTTAAAAACAATTTAATATTATTCTATAAAAAAAGTTTATTACATTTATTACTGATGAACATTAAATCTTGTCACGGTTATCAATTAAATTTGTATAAATAATCGATGTTAGCAAATGCAAATTCTAATAGAAATAACTTTTCTGATATCTCATTTAGATCATAAATTGATAAGAAATTTCAAAAAATTTCAATTTTGTTTCATTTTAAATGCTTGTTGTTGTGAAATCAGAATTCATTGTTCATGACTACTAAAACTGGAAATAGTAATAACTGCCATATAAATCCAATTATCAAAACCAAAACATTTAATATAAATATTTTACTTTCTAGAAAATTTCAAAAAGTACTAATAAACAAAATCTTTTTAAGATTTGTCACAAATGTCTATTAAATGTTTTGACTCTCCTCAGGTGATATTATCTATAATAATGATTCATCTGATGTGAAACCTGACACTCTTAATTCCTATTGTAAATGCTAAGATCTGACAGTGGTCATATGTTACCAATGACCCGAGTCACCAATTGTGAACATGCACCAGAGCGACAAATGACAAGCTGCTATTGTATCAAACAAGATACAATGAGTAATTGGATGGAGCCCCCAAATGAATCAGCGACACACAAGTGGTTCCAAAACTGATGTTGCATTAAATGTTCTCACTCTCCTCAGCTAATATTATCTGTTAAATCAATTCATTTAATGGACAACCTACCCTTCTTAATTTCAGTCATATATGGTATGATCTAACCGTGATTGTATCTTCATAGTGACAGACTCCCCATTAATAAAATCACATTTAGTAATTATAATCTTCAAACACAGCTTTAACCCATTGAATGCTTTTTTTAGATTTCGCAATTACCTCTACATCTCTACTAAATCCGAAATTATATTTTTCCATTTATACTCCAAAACTGTACAGCTAAGTTGTCAAAAAATTCAACTTAAAATCTTTCACACTACAATGTCGGATACAGTTACTGTACATATATAAATCTGATACTTTACTATAGTAAATACAACCTTTAAACCCTGCTTTAATCCATTAAATGTTTTTTGCCCATTTATGGTTAAATTAAATTTAACAAGAACTACATCTATTAAACTTTACACCAGTACTCTTTGAAGTTTGAATCTGGATTATTGATTCTCCTTGAAACATAATCTGATGGCTCTCATATGCTCGTAGTGGTTTGAAAGTTTCTATGCGAACATAGGACTATTTATCGGTTACGATATATCTACGATAAACCCTTCGTTGCATTACTTAGTATGTAGAAATAATTTTCTTTTATGATTAGACATAAAGTAATTCACTGTGACCTTCATTTTAAATCAAAGGCTATCACATGATCGGAAAGTTTACTTAAGTTTCATGCAAACAAACTATGACCATTAGATCATTCATCCTGTGTTTATTCCTTAAGTAAATGGTTATAGTTAGGTTCAAATTAATTAATTGTGGATTTAGTATTTCTTAACAACTAAATTGAATATGCAATAAAAAGATACTAGAACTAGGTATGTTAAATAGTACTTAGTAATCAATAATAACTTAATTATAAGATTTTAATTTAATTCAATATTGTCAATATTGTTATAATTTAGTTATGAATATAGAATATATTTTGTCAAAAAATCGTTAACGTGTTACATAATTGTTTAACTGTGTACAATTTAATTTAATAGATGTACTAGTCGTTAAAATTTGTATTAAATACTATTTCATTGATTATTTTAATAAAACAAAAAATTAATAATATTAATTACAAATTTATTTTACTTTCTATCCTTCAAATATTAGAAAATCAAAAGAAAAATAAAATTATTTCAAAATTTGTACTCAATACATTCAATTTGTTACTAAATTTATTTATGTTATTCACTAATCATTTTTCAAAAACTTAAAAAAAATTGTAATTCTATTTAAAATTTAAAAACTTTCTATCCTTCAAATATTAGAAAATCAAAAGAAAAATAAAATTATTTCTAAATTTGTACTCAATACGTTCAATTTGTTGCTAAATTTATTTATATTATTCACTAATCATTTTTCAAAAACTTAAAAAAATTACAATTCTATTTAAAATTTATAAACAAAAAATATACCATACTTAATAAAAAAAAATTACGTCGTTTCTTTTTTGTTTTAATAATTTAAAACAAATATTACACTTTGAAATTACAAAAATCTACTTAACTTAATAATATCTTATCTACTTTTATTTATTATTCTAAAATGAACAATCGTATATAAAAAAAAAGTTTAAACAAATAAAAAAATACATAACTTCTATTGGACGTAAAAATTGCATACCAAGATGCATTACTAGTTTATTTTATATTGTAAAGGCAGTGGAATTCTACTCTGCATTTAAAAAAGTGAATATATTATACAAGCTATTGAATATTTTACGTTGAACATATATATACAATAAACATAAACGCCGACAAGAAGGTATAACGGTTCCCTAGGGTGAAATTTTAGATGACATCATACTCTTGAATTCAGAGAAATCCAAGAGTCCATTACAATCTGAATCAAATCTGCATATCATTTTCTCACAGTTTTGCGTATCTTGTTCCAATGGAATCAATCCCATTGCGCAGAGGACGTTGTGAAGCTCGTTAGAAGAAATGTAGCCGTCTTTGTTCTCATCAAAAACCCTGAAAGCTTCCATCAAATCCTTGGACTCGTCTTTTTCTTCCTCGTCTTGGCGATTGAATACTAATTCATAAAACTCAACAAATTCCTCAAATCCAAGGCAAAAACAATCCTCAAATTGGAGAGTTTTGTGTAGCAAAGATGTTACATCATCTTCCGACATTGATATTCCAAGCTTGTTGATGAAACCACACAATTCACCCACGCTCACCACTCCATCTACATTTTCATCCAACATCTCAAACACTCTACGAATCTCATCCAGATCAGCCATTGTTCCTGGAAATTGCAAAATTGGCTCGCTTGATCTTCAAATTTATAATAAACAGGCCTGCGAAACATATGGAAAAGTAATTTGTGAAACTTAATTAGAATATGGATAAAGCTCTAATACACATTTCGTTCCATATATCATCCCGATGCGTGCAATGTAAATTATTTATAAGGAAAGAAAACTCCTTACGAAGCTTCGGATTCGAAGTAAGAAGGAAGAATCCTTCCACCACATTGGAAATTAGTCCTGCATTTACATGGCGTGACAACACTCAATTCTTGCTGGAAACGCATCAAGACTAGAAAATTGTTGTGTATGAAAATAGGAAAATGCAGGGGATGGCCAACAAATAAACAGTGATTGTTGCAAGTTCTTCCAATTAAAAAAAGGAAATTGCCTTACGTGACGGCATAGGCCTACAATTTAATTAAGAAAGTTTCCCACAAGATATAGAAATTTTCCAGGAATTGAAGATAGAGGATGGTAGCAAGTCCCACGTGAAAACAATTAAGAGGCAACGGCCAACTTGTCGATGTTTTCCTAGAGTTTCCCAGAAGACTTCATGTGAAGGCCTCCTCTAGGATCATATTCTCATACTTTGTATTTGGAAAATACGTTGAACAGTTGACTCATTACTTTTATTTACACGTATTCAGTAAATTTCCAAATATAAACTTATATTATGCTGCAAATTACATATTATGTGCATTTTGAGTGTATTTAAATTAGGTGCCTTTAACATATGATTATTGTATTTCTAAATATGAACTTATATTATGGTGAAATCACATATTACGTGTGTTTTGGGAGAATTTTGACTAACATATTTATATTAACATATAAAATATGTCCATCTTTTTCAAGGTGTCTATTGCATTGTACAAATTGATAAAAATAAGTGGTTTGACAAGGATATATTGCGGTCTATTTTATAAAAATTAATATTTAATATATGTATGCCAACATTAGTTACCACACGACATATATAAAACATTAAATGGATTAGAGTTACGGTTAAAGATATGGTTAGTGTTAGAAAAAAATTAAGGTTAGTGTAAGGATTCTCAAAAGAATTAGGATTACTTATATGGTCATGCTTAGCTTAAGTGTTAGGTTTTAGATTATGATGAGAGATAGAGTTAGGGCTAAGATTCTAGTAAGGGTTGGGAATGAGGCTTCAGTTCAGGTTATATTTAGGGCTACACTTAGAATTAGAGTTAAGATTATGATTATGATTAGTGGTTTAGTCATGATTAGAGTAAGTATTAAGATTATAAAAAGAATTGGGATTAGTGATATGGTCATGATTAGAGTAAGTGTTAGGTTTTAGATTATAATTAGAGATAGATTTAGGATAAGGATTGGGGTAAGGTAAATATACATGTGTGTGTGTGTGTGTGTGTGTGTGTGTATGTATATGTACACACACGTGTGTAAATTTTTTCCTAGTTTGGAAATCTAGCAATTTTTAATTTTCTTTTCTTTGAATGTAAAATTGTGTTTTTAATTTTATGTGCATGACTACAACATTACATTTATTTCTTATTGCACAATATTGTGTACTATAACGTACCATGTAAAACACTTATTGACATAATAAAATATTCTAAAATAAAAGAAAATATTTCAAAATATTATTTTTGCATACAAGTTTATTAATACAACATTAAGATTAATTATTATAAATCTTATATAAATATTAAATATGTTTGACTCTTCCACTTAATACATGAATATTGTAATGTTTTGCATAACTTGAGGAATTGATTTTAGGTCCTATTTTAAGTTTTAAGAATCTGCTAGAAAGATGGTTAAACGGCTTCCTCTCAATATTTAAAATATATAAGCTCTTTTATACTCTTTCCTTCTTCGTTTTAATGATTTTCATTCAATAATTTTAGCCACGTAGGTTAAAAAAAACTATCAAATTTAAGTACTGATTTAAAAAACCGTTCCATGACTTGCCTGTCACACAGGATTTTCTTTAATGTAAAAACGACATTTCTCATGACTTGCCTGCCACATAGACCATTTCTTTGTTTGACTAAAAGAACCTTCCCATGACGTATTTGCGACAAAAACTTTCCCTTGAATTACCTGTCATAGCCATCACTAGAAAAATTAAAAAGATCTTTCTCATGACTTGCCTCCTTCATGCCTATTAAGAACAGACTTCAACAAATATCGAGTCAGAACTTAATTAAAAAACCGACTTTTGTGATGAATGGAGTCGAAACTTACATAGAGGAAATCAATCACCGGTTCTCATTTTTACACCGTCTGCAGAAAGACTACTTTTTCTTCCCCATTCACAGAATCTCTTCCCCATCCAAACAAGGATAGTTCGATGATGCAATATAGTCATTTTGCAAGGGGCATTATTTCAGGCACAATTAGGTTTTAGCTCCATTGGATTTTTCTGTAACGCAATTTTAGAGTTTAACTGAGCATCTTCTGCCCTTTATAAATTAATGGCCAATCTCGATGAGATTAGAAGAGTATTTGAAATTATAGATGAAAATATGGACGGAGTTGTGAGTGTGGTCGAGATCAGCACCTTTGTCAACAAACTTGGAATAAGAATTTTAGAACGAGATCTCACGTGTATGTTAAGTTCTCTGTGCAAGGATGAAGAGAATTTTCTTAGCTCCTTACGATTTGAAGAATTTTCCCATTTATATTACTCCATCTACATTAATTAAGATAGAGAATTAAAAGATGAACGAAAGCATCTGATAATACATTTCGGAGTTTTTGATCGAAATGAAGATGGATACATCTCTTCAACTGAGCTGCAATAAGTCCTCTCCTCGCTGAGATTGACCACGCAGGGGCAACACTGCGCGGAGAGTATGATTTGCAGGTTCGAGTCAGATTCCAACGGACTGTTAGATTTAATGGAATTCAAAAATATGATGGCGTCGAAACTCTCGTCATGGATGAACAGATCTTCACTCTAAACGAAGAGCTTATAAGGCTAAATCAGCTTACCTTAAGACTATCAGAATCATGATGTATGAAATCTTACAAATTTAATGTATATGTCAGATAAAAATGATAAATCTTTCTATGTGTAATTACTTATTTATAAGGGAAAAATTAAATACTTATGTTTTCCATTACATATTTTTTCCCATGTGCAATTACTTATTTTAGGGGTAAAATTAAATACTTATGTTTTTTATTAGATAAGTAAGGATTTTTAAAGGAAATATTTATTATTATAATGTAAATTTGTTTATTTGAGGGAAAAAAAGGAGCTATTAAAACGTAATAGTATTTTAATGTTCGTTTGAAAAAAAAGGGAAAAAATTAATATCTGGGTACATGCTCTTAGAATATTTCATTCTGTGTTGAATTCTGCTTAATTTTGTTGTACATATTGGACAACAATGACAAGTCTTCTTAACTTACAAAAATATATTATTCAATGAAAATAGAGAAAAGTATTATTTTTATTCATAATTTTGAACATTAGTAAGTCCTATTTAGTGGACCACAAAATAGAACACCCTATTCCCAACTTGAAAAAATTTAAAAAAATTCTATCAGAAAAAAAGAAACTCGTGACATAGAGTTAACAATCGATCTATCATTCTATGAAAAAATGCTAGAAAACTTGCTTGAGCATTCTATGGAGGGCATGAAGTCCTCTATCAGTAACCTCCATTCGTTGGTTGACATGCTGGAGAAGAAGGAGTGAGAAGCTATGCAGAATCCTAATACAAGGGGAAAGGCCCTGGGTCTGGAACTAGAGTGAAGATGAACCAAATATCCTCATCCACCAAGGAGATTATGGGGCTCATAGAGAATCTGAAAAACATGTTCAAGCTGGAGAAAAAGATGGAAGACTCCATCCAAATTTTGAAAGAGTGGTAGTAACTGATTTGTTTAGCTGGTTCTCTTTTTGTTTCCTGTCATGTTGGTTGTTGTTGGTTTGGGGTGTTTACTCCCCCTTTCTATTTTGGATGCTCTTTACTATTGAACTTAATGTCTAATCTATTTCTATAACTCTTTGGATTTTAGGTCTATGTTAAACCTATTTTGGCTTAAATTTCAAAACAATCCATCTTTCATTTAAATAAAATACTAAACATTAAAAAATACTAATTATTACCATCTCACAAAAAACCCCCAAATTTACTTCAAACTTTGGAATCCATTCATAAAATTTCACTAACTTCTTCATACAAATGATGACCTTACAAATAATAGATTTGAGAAGTTTTATTATTCTAACTTCATTTTGTATGTGTCCATAGATTTGATTTATGTAACTTTTGTTTGAAATGTTAATTCTTGTATACTATTAATTCTTGTATTGTGTACACAAACCATTAATAAGAAGTCGAAAATCTCTTTAAGAGTGTTGGAACTTAGAAAGTTATGTACGATGATTTACCTACCAACTTTGACATCTAACATAAGAAGTGTTAAATTTTTTGTTCATCTTTCTAACCTAAATTATTTACTAATATTTAATTAATTAGAATCCAAACATTTAACAATGAAACCCCAAAATCTATCTTAAACCCATAAATATTATTATATTCTATTTTTAAGGGGAATCCATACCTAGATTTGAAACTTCATATCATCATGAGAATTTGTAAGACATGACCTTTATATAGAATATTGTATATGCAACACGCATGCATTATGAATGGAATTATAATATCTATAGGATAAATAGTTTCAGGTTTATGATTTTCTTAGAAATTGGTAGAAGCTAAGTACTTTGTTGAGAATAAATTAGTTTCACCTTTTATTTTAGAATTTATTATTTGAATCTTAGGAAACCATGAAATTCAAGAAGCTTGAAAAGAATTGATGACATTGGTTTTTTTATCAATATTGTATTTATAATTTCAATAAAGAATCAATTATTTTAGTAATATATTAAATCTAGAAAACCTAATATTAACATATGATGCTATAGTTGTGAAACAATTATTTTAGGGAAAAAAAATTATGAGGTGCTATAATAGGTGACCATTTCAAACATAAAATGTCCAAAACCAAAGATTTTTTTGGACTACAACATGTGTAGTTTACCACAAGATATATAAAGTGTGACCTAAGTATTACTTTTAAGTTGTTTGACCCTTGTGATTGTACAGATTTTGATGTTGCCTAGGTCCCATTCTTACATAATATTTTAGAGAAGTAATATACTTCACACTATATATATATACATCTATTTGCATCTACTTTAAGGTAGAAGTTCTTACAATTTTTAGGATCCAAGATGTTATTTAACATTTTTTTGAGTTACATACTAAACATGAAAATTATTAACAACAAAGAATAAGAACACCTGTTCATAGACCAACAATATATATTCTCTATTTTATTCTCGAAAGAGGTCAGCATATGATTTTTGTTTTTACACAATGTAAAGAACACCTCAAGACAAAAATTACAAAGAACCTTTTTACACATTACATTTCAATCTTGTCATAACCTTTCAATTTTTAATTGATTATTTTTTACTTTGAAAGTTTGTAAATATTTATAAAATATAATTAAACATTGATAGCACACCTTTGGACAAACATATCATAAATATTAGGATGATAATTTACAATAAATGCTATGTATTTCTCTAAATTTGATAGGCATATTTATCAAGGCTTTATATTGAGCAGTTGTCCTAGATTTGCTATAAGTATTAATTTTGAACCCATTCGCTTAATGGTAACTGAAACCCTTTGGTGCATTTTAATCATCACTTTGTTCAAAGTGACTGTGAGAAGAAGAATGTAGCATTTTGTGATACCTTTGAATATTCACAAGGCAATAACCAGAACAGAATCAAAGTGGCTCCTTTAGGTGATCATAATGAGCCACTCTTCAATGACACTAATGTCTGATAGACAAGTTATCCATTCACTTGCTTGAAATGGCAAACCAGAATTGAAACGTTTTCTTTATCTATCCATCAGAAAGATGAGCTGTCATAAATTCTTATTACGTTACAATAGCTTTCCTCTATTCTACTCATAAAAACAGACTAGTTGGTTCTCCATGAGTTACAACCACCATATACAAATCTCGACAATTACAGAAAAGCATTACTTGCCAAAGGTAAACAAGTGCACTATATGTTCACTACATCTCAAGCGGGTTTGATCAAATGTGTATAAGCTATATTGAAGACTCCAATATGATTTCTCATTTAACAGCAGTATCCAAAACAATTAATATCAATAATTGGACATTCAACCTCAGTAGGCAACACCAATTCAAAATTAATCAAGCAACATTATACAATTTTCTTAGGTTGCATACTTCTTCACTGATGTGTTACAAGTTTTACAAACCTGAAAACTTAGTAGCTTCACCAGATCACTACAGAATTAAACCTTGATAGGCCCTTTTGTATCCACTAGTTGTGACACATTTCCTTTTCTCTGCAAGCAATTCCTTTTCCCTCCCGTCGCTTCTTCACTTTCCAGGCAAAGCATCACCCTTATATCATAACAAGTATGTGAATGATCCTTGTATGGCTTTTTCTAAGTATTCTTGGACTAATCATTAGCACCCCCTTTCAGATTTGGGTTATGGGCTTATGACCTTTTGTGGATCTGTTTATCTTCGGCATTTATATCAGACGTTAACAAGTCTATCTTTTGACACAATGACAAACATATTCCAGAAATTGATATCGAAACTAAATTTATACATAACATGTTCCAATAAGTATCACCTTATATTCTTGCTCTACTTCTTCAAGGCATGCAAAAATTGTTACAGTCCATAAGATTGAAATCTATTTGACGTGTCAATCAAACAGCTAGCATGCGCCATGCAGTACCTATACTTCACTATTTTGCAAACATGTCTGCCTAAAACTAATCACGCTGTTTAACTGTCATTCCACATTGTACACAATGCGTATTTAGGGCATCTCAATATGAAAAAAATTATTTCTTTTGTATTCCTTTAATGGGTTGTCAATAAAGCTCCTATTCAGTTATGGCGTCGGCAGGGAGAAGACTAGCATTTCTTAAAATTTCTTAAAACTGACTTGACAAATCCGTTTTGTGTAGGTCAAGTGGCTTTGCTTATAGAATGTGGTTTTGTGCCTACAATTGCTATTGCTTCAGAGTTTTAAATGCATTTTTAACAGATCCATTTTGTTTTGATCGTGTCATTTGACCATAACATTCATAATAATTCCAATAAGCACCATATTAATTTATTTTGCTTCAACCATGCGAAAACTTTCATTTTAATTGTTTGTGAGAACTACGAAATGGCAGAGAGTTTTGACGTGATCATTTTCCATAGCGTACTTAATGATAATAAAAAAAAAAATTCCCTATAAAGGGTTTTTATCCAGTTTGAAAATATAAAATAAGCATAATCACTGACAAGGAGGAATAACAGTTCCTTAGGGAGAAATTTTAGAGGACATCATACTTTTGAACTCAGAGAAATCCAACACTCCATTACAATCTGAATCAAACCTGCATATCATTTTCTCGCAGTTTTGCGAATCTTGACCCCGTGGAATCAATCCCATTGTGGAAAGCACATTTTGAAGCTCACTAGAAGAAATGTAGCCATCTTTGTTCTGATCAAAAACTCCGAATGCCTCCATCAAATCATCGGACTCGTCTATTTCTTCATTATCTTGATGATTGAAGACGGATTGGTAAAACTCAACAAACTCCTCAAATCGAAGGCTGCAACAATCCTCTTGGAGAGGTTTTCTCAATAGAGATCTCACATCATCTTCCGACATTGATATTCCAAGCTTGCTGACGAATCCACACACTTCACCCACATTCACCACTCCATCTGCATTTTCATCGAACATCTCATACACTCTACGGATTTCATCCAGATCGGCCATTACTTTTGAAAACTATAGAAACGGCTCGATTGATCTTCAAATTAATGGGCGAAACATAGAATATCAATATAAACAGAAATATTGATTTCGTTCCAATAATATATCATCCTGAAGCGCGTAATCTAATATATAGAAGAAAAATTCCTTGGAAGGCGTTTAGATTGGAAATAGAGATGAAAGATCCCTCCGGCGCGCTACAAATGACCAAGAAATGCCTACGATTGCTCCTACATTTGCGTGGCGTGACAACATTCAATTCTTCGCTGGAAACGCATGATCAAGATTACAAACCAGTTGTATTGCAAACGAAGAAAATGGAATAGACGAGTGAAAGAGGACACCCAGCGGATAAACAATGATGGTTGCGCGTTATTCGAATGAAACAAAAGGAAATCGCGTTACGTGACGGCAAAGGTCAACTTTTAATTAAGAAAATGTCCCACAAGAGAGACAAATTATCCGGAATTACTGATAAAATGGATGGTAGCACGTTCGCCCTCGAAAAGGTTAAAGACATCGGCCAATTTTTCAACGCATTTTTACTTTGGATTTCCAAACAAAATATTGCTTCATGCGGATGCCTGCAAATGGATGTATAAACGATGGAGGACGACATATTTTTGAATGAAAACAGATGCGCTGTCCAACTCACATATTATTTATGATTATTTGGGAAGCATTTAATATTTTGTTTGATATTGTGATAATTATTTGATGTGGGCCGTTACACATTGATAAATATTTAATAGTTAAAATTTATTATTTAATATTTAACACTTTTCTAGGTGTTGTGAAAACAATATCTTCTTTGTTGCACAAATCACCAATCAAATGTCTCTATATGAGACACCTTCTGCAAGAAGTCCTCATCTTTTCTAATTGTGTATAATGTATACTCAAGTGCTCAAAAAATCATCAAACAAATGTGAATACACCAAAATGCACATACAAAATATCTTTGCCCCTTGCTCCTTGAAGGGAAACCCATGATGTCAAGCCCCTTCTTTTCCTTTAGGGGCAAAAATAGGGTGTTCTCATTCAATAAATCATCCCTAAGTGAGAAGCTAGCTTGAGATGATAAAAAGTCTCCTTCCCCCATTTCCTCCAATCGTCGGTAACATATTCTTTACTCTCTAAAGAAAAAATATTTGATCAATTTTTGTATCGTAAGATGAGTCATTGCATGCACCAAAAAACTTAAAAAAGTGTTTCACCTTCGTGACAGTAAGAAATTTATTTTTATTTAACCTCCCATTGATGAGATCGTAGGCCCATTGAATATAACTCTTATACACATGTATAATATTTTGACAATAATAGCATGTGAATTCTTTCCTTGTTGAAATGTTAGTCTTCTTCTTAGTAAGAAAGTAATTTTCCTAAAAAAATAGGTGACATTTTACTAAGGGTAAAATAGGTTTTATAGGAGCCCTAAGTTACATATAGATTTTGGATGGATCTAGAACCCTCAAATAAACAATTGCAATGAATAGAGCATGAACATAGAACAACCCGACAATCAATGCAAAATTATGAGCCTAAAATATGCTAAGTAGACAAAGTTCAAGTCACACCATCAATCAACTGAAGCCCCTAGAATCAACACAAAGGTGTTTTAAAGGGTCCCTCAACCTTGAACAAGATCCAAGTTTTTTTTCTAGGCTCAATTAATCTAATAAAGTGGTTTTTTTATGGGATCCCATAACCTAGCCACTATGCTAAGGCATATGCCACCTACATTAGTCTGATGATGGCTAAGGATAAAGGTTTAATAAGGTATGGCTCTAATGTGAATCAATGAGTGTTCATTATTAAATGTTTGAAGGGCCTATCACCCCCTAGTTGGATTATAAAAAATATCATTGACAATTGTACATTGAAATATTAAATAGTTTTGAGTCCCGTTTTATTTCCCATATCTACTTTGGGGGAAATAAAGTTGGAAACAAGTTGGTGAATCGGGGTGTTAAATATCATCATGTCATTAGATGAGGAATACATGACAATATCCCATCAGAGATTGAGTTGTTCCTTGAGAATGATGTTTTGTAGTATTTTTTATCGCATGCCTTGGAAATGATGGCCCCTTGCATACAAACAAGCATCTATAGTGAAGCGTCATTCAATTGCAATAATTGGAGTAGTCTGCAAGTTTCTATTTGGGATTTTTTTTCTTTTATAGTAGTATCATGGGTTATCTCTGTGATTCTGCCATGGGTGGTAACCACAACAGATCATAGCTAGTGGTCTATTATAAATTAGAGCTAGTGGTCTATTATAAATTAGAGCTAGTGGTCTATTATAAATTAGATCTAGTGATCTATTATAATATAATATCTAATCATTTTTAATTCTCAACTTCTAGTCATCCATGAAACTACTTTAACAAAAAAGTTTAATGGAAATATGTGACCAAAATTATATTACTAAAAAAGTATCAAATTTTACAATTGGGAGGAAAATAATTAAAAAATACATCTCCCCAAAAGAAAATATGGGACAAGCACTAAGAACCAAGTCATATGGCCTCTACCCACAAAAAAAAAAAACCTAAAACAAAGTCAAATGGGTAGTGCCCAAAAACATGAGACAACTGACTACAATTTAAAGGGCCTAACCTAGAATAGGCACACCCGAGAAAACTGGAAGAGCAGTGGTAGAAGGAGGCAGAGGGTTTGGTTAATCTTTCATCCTCCCCAACCATTTGCCTATGTTGGCTCGGGGTCTGGAAGCATCCATCCATCAACATTATCTTCTTCCTCTTTATTTTCTCTTTGAGGAGAGATTGCCAATGCGAGCCAAGGGAAACTTTTTGAAGAGGAGGGCGATCTTGAGTTATTGTTGCCAGCCGACCGACTAATGGTAGCAAGTGGGGATCAAGTGGGTGCACAACAAGGGGGGACCGACAATGTGGATGCTAAGAATGAGAATAGCCTTTCCTACTAGAGTCACTTCTACCATGATGCAAACCACGAGAAGTGGACTAGATGCCAAAAGTTGAGGCATCTAGAGGAACCCATGCCATAGTACAAGGAATATTTCCCCAATGCTGAAGGAGCTTTTGTGAATGGGAAACCTCAAGGGAAAGTTTATCTATGTATACTTGAATCTGTAGCATAACATTATTGCAAATACATAATTTAACAAACAAAGATACTCTAGCGTCATTTATTGTATTTTTAAAACGTATTGTATTTCTGTCCTTCCAAATTGTAAATAAAATCTCCATTCTGAAAGTGTGCCAAAGTTACAGGAAATGAAATGGCAATTTTGGATTGTCGCCAAGGAGGACCATTTGCTAGGAAAACATGGTAGGGAAAAAAGGAGAAAAGAATTTTTGAATCTGAATGCAGTAATTTTGAGCTCTTCGACAACACCAAAAGAGATGAAGGAAAGATTCAAGATAATGGAAAAGGGGACAACAAGGATCTGGAATACCCAAATAGTGGAGCCAAGAACCAAAAGCTAAACCCTAAAATAGAATACACCAGCTACAATATGCAATATTAGTCTCTGTAATATTGGAACAAATGGTAATAAAATGCAATTGCCAAGTAGAATGAGAGGATTGCAAATTTCATCATTGATTCAAAACTTTAACCATTGGAAAATGGCAAGAGATTCATAGATAGCCTTGCCTTGGTTGATAACAATGGAAATGTGTGTCTGGGTACCATCTCTAGTCCTTCCACCATGGGGAGTGACTTGTTATCCCAATCTTATGCAAAAGATATAGAGGAAAAAGAGAAATAAGTAATTCAAACATGTCTTGATCCTGATGAGTGAGCCTGAATTGGGTTCAACCATCCTCCCAAGTTCAGTGAGATATAGTGGATCTTCAAAACAAATCTTGTGGTGCCCAGAGACCATGCTTGTGAAAGCGCAGAGCATTAGTACAGGAAATCAAGAAAGAGGTAGTCCTTGCATCTTAATTAAGGGTGTTCACCATAGATTATGTTGATTAAAAGAAATACCATCTTAAAACACAGAACTGTGCTACCTTAGCCAAGGTTTTGAAACCTCTCATGCACACCAAATGCTCTTTGCAACAAAAGACCACAAGATTTTCACCATCTCTCGCATGAAGAGTAGGGTTGGAAAGCCAATATCTCTCCAATCCAGTTAATGAAGAGGGTAACTAGAGGAGATGTAATGTATCAAAATAAATTTCTATGTCTCATCTCCTATAACACTATGAACCACTCACTTAACACAAAGAGCTTGGTCTTGTCTATTGGTGGAAAGAAGGTGGAACCCACTAGAATGACAAGGGAGACAGGAACACTCCTAGGCAACATAGTGAAAGCCATTCCTTTGGGTATTTGAGGCCCATAAGAAATCCCCCAACAGATGCTCTAACTTAACATAGGAAGTATTGGAAGGAGACCAACATGATGAATACTATACATGTGTGACTACAAGGATCTTTGAACAAACTTGAAATTTCCCAGCCAAAGAAAGTGGTTTGGTTATCCATTAGGCCAACTTGGCCTCAATTTTGGAGAGGACCATGTTGCAAAGTTTTGTAGAAGATCCATGAAAGGAAAAATGAATTCCCCAAAAATAGAGTACCTGGCCATGTTGAATCCATTTCCAATCATAATTTAACATCCATTGGGAGGTGGAAGGAAATACTAAAAATAGAAAAGGATCGTATGCTATTGAATGACTAAGCTAGAAGAAAAGAAAAAGTTCTCAAGACAATGAAGTGCTTGTTGAACATTTGATTCATCCTCTATAAGGGTTAAAAAGAAATCATCAATGAAGTGGCCATTGACAAGGTGAGAGGAGGAAGGAATTGGGAAATGAAGTGCCATGAACTCTTCCAATAGAAATGGAAGAAGCTTGCAAATAACCAAATCCTTCAGGGACTAAAACATACAAAGCTAGGGCCAAAGGACAGCCTTGGAGAATGGACCTATGTAAGACAAATGTGGTAGACTGATTGCCATTAATGCAACTGACATTAGTAAAAAATATTTTAATAGAAGCCAAAAAGAAAGGACCAAAGCCTAATGTAGACAACATAGCAATAATAAAAGGGCACTCAATTCGGTCATAGGCATTTGAAAAATTAGTTTTGAGGAAAATAGCAAGCTGGCCAGAGTGATGAGCCCATTCGATGCCTTCCTAAATAACAATTATATTATCAAATATGAACTTGGATTGAATAAATCTAGTTTTTTCTAGATAGATAATCTAGGGAAGAAAATTACATATTTTTAAAGTCAAAGCCTTTACAATTATTTTATAGGACACATTGACCAAGGTGATGGGGAGCCAATTGAAAACATCTTTAGGATTGCCAATTTTAGGTATAAATTTTGTGTTTCCTTTATTTATTTGTAAGCCTAATGATCTTGAATGGAATGCTTCTAAATATACATTTTGAAGGTCTAACCCTTCACAATCCCAAAGGGATTTGTAAAATTCACATGGGAAACCATCACAATCTATGGATTTATCATCTACCATTGAGAAAACTACCTCCCTAAGGTCTTCAACAGACACTGTATGCTCTTAGGAGGCTATTTCAGAGTCAAGGAGAGGATTGGGGATAGAGGCTAAGAAATTATCTAAATCCTTTTGAGAGGCTAGTGTAGAAGCCTGGGTAGTGAATTTGTTTTTAATGAGAAACAAAAGCTTGCAGAATATCTAGAAGTTTAGTTAGAACTAAATTCCCTTCTCCAATAGTTTTTTTGCCTGAGGCGGAAAGTCTTGGGTACAAATAAGTAAATAATTATTTACTAGCCTGATCTACAACCTTAAACCAATGAAAACATTCCTTAATCTAGGTTCCTCTAGTAGCATAAGTCTCAGCTATCTATTTTAAATGATGAGGTTGTGCCACCTTAAACTGTACTTGAACTGAAAAAGAATGAGCTGCCAAGTTGTTAACTACTACATGAAAATACATGGTAGTTCTATCATATGAATAATAGTGGAAAAAAGGTAGTTTTTTTCTATAAAAGTGGAGAAAGTGACTGGTACAAGTAATGGAAATATTCCATCATGAAATCCAACCTATCAGCTAAGTGGGCCTTGGTTGAAGGTCCCAAACATTCTTTATGTGATCTAGGTTAGACAGATGATTCAAAAATGATGTGTTAAATAAAAAGGTACACTAGGAGGAATGTGGCACTTTTAGATTCCATTGAATGGAAAATTTAATGAGGTAGTGGTCTGACAAAGTAATGTCTAGAAAAGGTAAACCCGGTAATTGTTCCTTTATCTTGAAAGGAAAAAAATATTGAGAATAGATCATGAAATGATCTAAGAGTTTAAATACCTTATTAAATCGAGCTTTGAAATTACTCCATGTATGCCAAACAATATGCAAGTGGTGGTGGTTGATATTCGGATCATAAAAGCTTAATTTATTATGCATGGAAAACTAGGCCTCATACTCACCAGTTATTTAATGAAATGGTGAAATGGCATCCTTATCAAAAGTGACCTTAATCATATAGAAATTACCACACAAAACTGAAGTAGAAGATGGCCATGAGTCAACTAGCCACATCCACAAGTATGCTCTTTCCACAATACTATTGGGAGCATATAGATTAATAATACCAAAAAGGTGAATATTAAAATTAAAAAGAATCCACACCAGTCTATGCATGGGGTCCTCACCATAATCTAAAATTGTAGTTTTCCAACATGGTGCCAATAAGGTTACCTCCCCTCCTCTACCAACTTCATGGGAAGAAGAGAAAACTAAGATATGAGGCCAAATTACATGGCAAGCTGTTGAAAGAAGAAAACTAGCTATCTTGATTTCTTGCAAGAAGAGAACATTTGTCTGAGGAAATCAATGGAGAATGTATTTGATAGAATATTTTTGAGGAAGGTCAGTAAGACTTCTCACATTCCAAGAAATAAAATTCATCAGAAACCATCATTCATGGTTTCCTTTTCCCCAAGTGAGGAGAAAATATTGTGCAGAAATATCATCTCTAAATTGATAAATGGGTAGAGACCACCTCGAAAAACCTACCACTTCCTTAACCCCTTATCATCAGACTCATCACACCTAGGAGGACTATAGGAGTAGTGACACAAGGTGACCACATTATCTTGGGGAGATGGTTGAGTAACTATGGGCTCTATGGAAGCACCATGAGTAATGGTGAACACCTCTAAAGTAGGTGCAACTTTCCCCTAGGAAACAGAGTGTGAAATAGCCTTACTAGCTTTGGCTGGAGGTGGCGACGTTATGGAAGCCTACTTTGGCTGAGAAGTGGAATTTTATTTTCCTTTGCAGAAAATAGTAGTCCAAGTTGCATTATTTTTGGAAACCTCTAATGCACATGAAATCTTTGGCTCTTTAGGAGGAGCCCTAGACTTATGAATACCCAAGGGGGAATCTTTAATCTTGTGATTCATGGAATGATAGTGGAAGCAAGTATTTGGTAAATTTAAATACATAAATCTTTGGGTAAAGCACTACCCACCAATCTAAATATCCATTAACTCCCTAAGGTCTAAGGCAAGGTCAATTTATACACAAACCCTCTTTTGAGGGAGATCATGATAAAGATTATATGGCTCTGTGCATACCACCCTACCTAGGGTCTGAGTGATATTCTACAAAAAAGGCTAGCAAGGAAAAGGAAAATAAAGAAATTTAACCCAAATAGGAAATTTAAGATTTTTATCATCAGAGATAGAAAAATATCTTGACCAAGACTGAAAAATAGGAAGAGAAGTGCAAACAAACCAAGGGCCATGATTGAGAATTCCCTCAACATGAGAAGGGTTCCCAAAGAGGAATAGGAAAAATACTTTGGTAAGGTTTTGTACACCATCTAGGAGTACCCCATGAGGGAACCAATACTTGGTAACCCAATCCTTAAGCACACTTTCGGAAGGAAGTCTACCCACAAAGTAACCAATTAAAGTATTTTTTTCTTGCCATTCATAGGCCTTGTCAAAATTTGGAAAATGCAAAACAACATCCAAGGAAGGAAATGACTTACCTCATGAAATACCTTGGGGAAAAATTTCCTGGGATGCTTTCTTAGTGGAGCCATAAACACTTGTAGCCAAAAGTTTAGTAGCAACTGTTAGAAATAGGAAATACTGAGAAGAGGGGTGAATTATTATTTTGCAAACTTTTCATTTTGCCCAATTATGGATATATGAAATTGAATTGAAGATCACATAAGCAACTAAACTAGGTAATAAGAATAACAATAAAATAAATGAATTCATAACACCATGTTTGTTCTCGAGGAAACCCTAGCCAAGGGAAAACCCTGGTGGGGATGATACCCACAACTGATCCACTAATCAAAAGTATCTAGTTAAGGATATTGACCCTGTTAGGATTCTATTACATCTGTATAGTGTCTTTGTCCTAGTTAAAGGACTTTAGGCCTTGTTAGAAGCATCAACCCTGTTAGGAGTTTCTATTACAAAACATAGATAAGTGTATGCAAGATGAGATCACTGCCCAAACATGCAATATAAAATGATAACTTCAAATACAAAAGGTAGAATACAAAAAACTTTTACTGTTGTTAAATAACTTTATTCTTCAGATCTATCTTTGTAGGCTCTTCGCACTGATATACAATAGTTTCTTCTTTTCTTTCTTACAAATTACAATTTTGCATCATATATATCATATGTAAACTTTTATATTTTCACATTGCATTATTCTTACTTATATACAAGTTATCACAAAGTAACTTTCCTATCGGCTTACAAAACATTATACTATTCTCAAAACATAAAGGCATTACGTGCTTCCTTAGGGTTTAACATCTAGGATTTTGTCCCTACTTAGTTAAGTCATTATTTTGATAAGAAAATAATCCCTTAACTCAATATAATCATATTCTAATCATTGCTCTGTTCTAGTTAGCTCAACACTGTCTCTGCAAAACATCCATATCTCTTCTATACATTACATATAGACTTGCACTCTTAGATGTAGCTTCGATATACATATAATGATCTATGTTCAAGTGCACATGCATTGAACATGCTTCAGTGATCATCGCTAATCAAAATGGTCTCTATGAAGACTGGTAAACACTGTTATACTTAGACAATTTTCATGTGCACTCATACACAACTTCTTCCTCTGATCATGTTGTCTCAATGCTGAATATATGTTACCATGATGACAACATTGTGATATCTTACTTAACCAAATTTCCAACAATCTCCCCTTTTGTCATTGGTGGAAACATGTGGGAAAATTGGCTAAGTCCCCCCCCAAAAAAATTATCACAAAATTTCAAAAGGTGTAATATATGGCCATTACAAAAATTGTGGATCATACATGTTTACTTCTTTCTCCAAAATGATACTTCCACTAGGAGTATACTTTACTATTCCACATATCTATATCTTCTACAATTTTCATATAATACTACTTCCCCTTTGACAATAATGACAAATGTGTCAACTATATGTATAAGTATGTCAAAATTTTAGTTACCTCCTTGATTTCAATATTACAAGGCTGGAAGACTTGCAACACAATCTGCAAAATTTGCCTTCACATTGTCAATCTCTTTGTCCCATATCTTCTTGACTAAATCAGAAATGCTAAGTAATGCACATAGTCCATAAGACGCTATCTCAACTGCCTTAAGGTTTGAATATGCAAACTTTCCATATGATGTCTTTGATGAAAGACATTCTTCCAGTTGATTCTCTACATTACATACCTTCATTGTTAGATGTTCTCTGAGTAGAGTGAATCTCTTCAGTTTTATTTCTTTTTTATTCCCAAGAAGTCTTATCTCATCATAAATTTTTCTTATTTTATTCTCAATATCTATGATTTTTACATTAGGACTTTGCAAATCATTCACTGTAGCTTGCAACTCTGCTTCTTTGTTCCTTATCTTCTCTGATATTTCTGATGTGTGGCTATGTAATAATGTACACTATCTACACAATGCTTTTCCTCTCTCTAAGCATTTCCTAAGTTCTTTTATACATACATCCAAATTATCCAAATCATTTCTAATATTCTGACAAGTGAATTGAAATAGTTGTGCATCATGAGTTGCTTGAGATTTAACTAATGCAATATCTCATAGATTAGTAAATTCATTGTCAAAAAATTTTCATTGCCTCTTTTTCTTTGGTTTGGGGGTCAACTTCACTAGCTTGAGTTGATATAACTCCTTGAAGTTTGTTGGTTACATCAAGTAACACTCCTTCCAAGATTTTTACTTTCTTGTTCTTTCTGATGACTTTATTTAGAGATGAGATCAACTCTATTTGATCATCATCATCAACTTCAAATCCCAAGCTTGCTAAAACTTATTCTATGGGTGGTCTAGATAGGTTTTCTATTGTACTCTTTTACAGTGAAATGATTTTAATCTATGCTTCTTGCACTACCTGCTTCTCCTCTGCTATCTTAACTTTTAGTTCTTATTTCTTCTCTTATTATCTAGTTTCAACTACTTCTTCCCCCTTATTCAATGCTTCATCCTTCTTCTTAATAGTTTCTAGAAAATTGCCAACATCTTCTCCTTGGTCATTGTTGGATCTTTTCCTTGTAGGACCAAACTTGAATCAAATAGTTGGGCTTAGATCTCAGTTAGACACTTAAGTTTGACAAGAAAAACAAACCAATTGATGAGGATAGAGAGAAATCCTCCTTCTTCTTTGAGCTCCACATTCACTCAGGCGGGTATTGCCTTATCTGCACACTCAAGACACCTCATTACAAAACCAAAGGCCCGCAGATAGATTAATGTGGAATAGCAGTCAATCTCCTATAGGTATCTTGTACCCCAATGATAGAAAGTCTCATGCAATAGCCCTATTTGCATGGAATGAGATTGAAAACCAGAGACCTACACTAACAACTTGAAAGGGAAAGGGTGGGACTAAATGGAAATGATTTGAATGTATTAAAAAGGACCTCTGAGATGCCCTAAGTCTTTGATAGACTAGTGCCTTATCCAATGGGCCACAGAGTCAAATACAATATTGCAAGGGATAGCTATGAAACAAGAAAATAATATATCCAATGTGTTGATGCCTGACATCAATCACACACCATGACCAAACCTTAACTTAACACCCACCTATGCATTCAAGCATGTTATTATCCATCAAAAGATTTTAACCCTCCCCTTAGAAGAGACCTATGAACAGACAATACATTGACTAGCATCTAATAGAAGACAAGCATGACCTATCCTTGATATTTCAGCTCATACATACAAGAATGCTAACCCTGAACCAGTTATCTCTGTGAAGACAAATCTACTTTTAAACACTTAGGCAATGTAAATAGAAAAATCAAACACCCTTGATGTATGATTAATGGACTCAGAATTCAAATGGAGATAGCTCAGTAACAGTAAAAATACATTAAATCCTCACACATAAGACAATCCTGTTACAAAATGTATTGTATTCTCTAAACCAGCAATGGAGAGAAGAACACTCTATATGCAGAGAGAAGGAGAAATCTGTAGAACCAAACCCTTCATTGGAACTGATAAAATTTAGAACCCATACACAGTAAAAAATTAGACACTTTATACCACTAGCTGCCATGGGAACCCAAAAATGGGTTGTAACAAGATACAGACAGCTAGGGCATAGCCTTTACCAACCAAGCCAATTGGAAATGGTCAAAATTTACTACAAAACACTTCAAGCCAAGAAAGTCCTTCACCAAGTACCAAATCAACCTCTGCAATTAACCGCGTAGACCCTGGACCTTACTGCGAATAGCAACCAAACCAATCCAATTAGACTGCTAAAACATTTAAGACTAGTCCTTCCTGTCGCAAAAAACACTCTGCAAGTTTGAATTTGAAAAGCAACGGTCACTTTACACTTCGCGGGTTTATGCTTCTTCAACCTATTCGCCCTTAGTCACGCAACCACATAGTCATTCAATTTGACCACCACAGGAAATTAGGCCTCAAATTATGCTTCGTCACATGATCGCAAGGCACCAAACTAACCTCTGTGATCATGTGACCACGGTCTCCAACCCACAGTCAATGGTCAAAGACCTCGCAAGAAAAGTCCCTGGCAATGTCACCGCATAACTCCGCAACCGCGACCCTAGATGGTCAGTCGCATGATCGCCTAGCCCGGGGCACGGGCTATTCGAACATGCGACAACCCGCAAAATTAACCTTGCCGCAACTACCACCGCTAAGTCCTAACGCAAATTTTAGTCACATGATCACATAGCCTTGAAAAAGGCTATGCGAACATGCGACTACCCGTTAGCACTCACCACCGAAGAAACCATGCTCAGTCACCGCAAACCCCCTGCCACCTAGCACACCAGCAACCAATCAGAACACAACACGGGGATGGCTGACCCATCCACAAACAAGCCTGGAAATGAATGACAGGCGCATGATTGCATGGGCTTGAAACCTCCCATGAGATCATGCGCCAACCACAGGATCTGCCATGTCACCCCCGCATACACCATACTACCACCTCTGCCAGTGGAAAAAAGGACACACGTCAACCAGTCACATGATCACATAGCCAAGGAATGGGCTATGTGATCATGCAATAGCCAACCAAAGGTTGCCACATGACCACCTTACTGTAAATGGGTCCACCGGGCAATCTCCTCATAAACTAGAATTGACAGCTGTCGCTATACCGCGATGTTAAAAAGTGAGCACCTCCACTTAGTAGTATAACAACAACCACCAGATCTGTGCACGCTTTAACCTCCTCAAAAGACTGCGGACCCACCGAAGCTATCCAACTTGTCACTCCGCCAACCAATCAGAAGATGCCAACTCGCTCCACCCTGACAACGGACCCACTGACAAAAGTCAAGTCACCACCTCGGACCAGCTGGAAGACACCACATCACCACTCACCGGCCAATCAGGAACACCCATGTCACTGGAAACACCGGCCCCACCAATTAATTGCCTAGCACTCAGCGACTACGTGACTAATCATAGCCGAGTCGCTGGATGTTAGCGGATAACCGCCAACCATTTAGAGATCATGCGACTAATAGTCACCAAGTCGCTGGATGCTAGCCACTTAACTGCCAGAATCAGGAGATCAATAGATAACTACTAGTCGCCAGGTCGCCAGAAGGAAAGCTAACCGCCAAACGACCGAACAATGCAAAAACCCCAGACCACATGGACAGGTGGCAGGCAGTTGCATGATCACATGTCAAAAAAGTTTGACATGCAGCCATGCGACAGCTAATCAAGAAGAGCCTCTGAAGGCCCGGGCCCACCATCCATCGCACTTGTGTAGTTGAGAAAACGCCAGCAAACAAGAAACTGCAAGGTCAAAAACACACAGGGTTTTCGACACAGTGAAAGATTGAAAACACACAGAGTTTTTGACACCAAAGGATAAGCGCACAAAAGCAAGAAGCACAGGGTCGAAAACAATGAAGGCTGAAAACATACAGACTGAAAACATCATGGATTTTTGAAAACACTATGGGTTTTCGACACTATGGAAAATTTTGAAATACTTCCCGCAGACCTTCAAATTTTAATAACTTTCTGGGCTTTGCGAATTAGCACGTGCAACTTGGACCAGGGCAAGGTGACACATGAAGAACACAGGGTAGGAGGCAAAAACAAAGCTTGCAGGGAAAATAGGTTATTTTTATAAGATTTTTCTATGACAGAGAATTGGCCTAATAGTGGCTCTGTTTGGGGATGATGGGTAACTTGTGCCCATGTGAGAATTCAAGATTTCTGGGAGAGCAGACCACCCATAGGACAAAAGCAGGGAACTAAAAAAATGTAGGAAACAGGAAGGGAAACACACAGCAAAAAAGGGAAAGACTATACAAAAATTTACATATATGTACAACCAAGCTCAAGGCCTCAAAAGAAAACTAGTGACCCTCTTGCATCAAAAATCTAGTTTTCATCCACATATGTGACCCCAAGTCTAAAAAATTCTTTACCATTCTGTTACACACATATGTGAATAACCATGGGCTGAAGAATGAAAATACAGTGATCATTACCCATGCTTTTCCAGTCATGACTATTGCATTTATGTTCAAACTCCAAGAAGTAGGGAGCATCATCTACTTCTTGATGACTGGAAAAAGTAAAAAGCTCACCTTGTAATGTATCAGAAAATAAAACACATTGAGCATCATGCATTACATAAAAAATACCTGGCTAAGAAGGACTAGGATCTTTAGATTCACCTTCATGCATTGCTTTAGCCACTAAGCAACCTAGTTCATCCACGGTGTCTTCACTGATTACATCATAAAACAAGTGAAGGTCTTCTTCACTATCATATTTAGCAAAAGAAGGAAAAGAACTTGAACAAAAGACTTGTTCATCACTACAATCTTCATGATAGGAAAACACACTATCATGTACCCCTCCTTCTACAAGGTCATTACATGAGGGGATCTCTGATGAAAAAGGAGCATAAAAAATAGGAGCATCCTGGATTCTATCTAGTAATGTGGGGGCAGCAAAAGAATCAAAGGCACACATGTCAAAGTCAAAACCTTTTGACTCATGTTCTCGATCAAAATCAATATGTGCTGGATGTAGAAACTCAGAGCCATCACCCCCTGAATATCTGAGATACTCACAAGATAATAAATCTGAAATTTGTTCACTGTGAAGTGAACAACTATCCACAAGAACACCCTCCTCTGACATACAATCATCAGCAACATATTCATCAATCCCATCCTCTTCTTCATCTAATTGACTGCATAAACTCTCTGCCCCATATTGAGAAAAGACATCACTCTCATGACTGCAAGAAAGAGTGTCAACACCTGACACATCTCCTTCATAAATTTTATCACTCTCAATATCAGCACTACTGAGAAAATCCCCAAGTGCATCCTCAAGTTCAAGGCTGCCATCACCAAGTATCCAATCCCTGACACATATGTAATGCTCTTCCCACAAAGCATCTGACCAACTAGTTGACTTAGGAAAATAGAGCTCCAAGAATAAACCAATGAACTCAGATTCAGAAAACTCAACATCTTCAGGAAGCTCATCATACATCTCATAAAATCTATCATAAAATAAGAAAATAGATAAATCCTTTCTACTTCCCACCTTTAGCCTTACTAATCTTATGTAATCCCTAAGGATGCCCTCCTCAAGAAAAGCCAGCTCCTCATTCAACTTATCCATTAAACTTACTGCAATACTTCGATATAATTTTGCCAAACTACAACTGAAAACTTGAAGTATGCTAACCTCTACTTACATCTTATCCTTCTTTTAGTGCTTGACCACTTTATAAGGAATATTTAAAATTTGAAAAATACTTGGGAAAATCCTGTAGTAGAAGACCCTTTGGCTGGAAGGCAAGGTAGATCCTGGGCTCACCTTATAGCTCCATCAGATTTTTTGTCATGCAGAGCCGCCACCTCCTTGAGAGGAAAATGTTTCATTATTTCTTCTTCCAACTAGCACAAAGCTAAAATAGGTATACACACTGTTTATCAAGAGGAACACTGATCAAACAGAGACAAATCAGAGCCGCCACTCACAACTAGGTGAGAAAATTTTGCAAATGTTTGTTTTTATATTTGACTCTTTGATCTTTTAACTAGACTCTGGGATGATCCAGCCAAGTAGAAAACTTGCTGTCTTTTACTCCTTCCCCAGTAGAGTCACCATTTTGTTGGATCTTTTCCTTGCAGGACCAAACTTGAATCAAATAGTTGGGTTTAGATCTCAGTTAGACACTCAAGTTTGACAAGGAAAACAAACCAATTGATGAAGATAAAGAGAAATCCTCCTTCTTCTTTGAGCTCCACATTCACTCAAGTGGGTATTGCCTTATCTGCACACTCAAGACACCTCATGAAAAAACCAAAGGCCTGCAGATAGATTAATGTGGAATAGTAGTCAATCTCCTATAGGTATCCTGTACTCCAATGATAGAAAATCTCATGCAATAGCCCTATTTGCATGGAATGAGATTGAAAACTAGAGACCTACACTAACAACTTGAAAGGGAAAGGGTGGGATTGAATGGAAATGATTTGAATGGATTGAAAGGACCTCTGAGATGCCCTAAGTCTCTGATAGACCAGTGCCTTATCTAATGAGCCATAGAGTCAAATACAATATTGCAAGGGATAGCTATGAAACAAGAAAATAATATATCCAATGTGTTGATGCCTGACATCAATCACACACCATGACCAAACCTTAACTTAACACCCACCTATGCATTCAAGCATGTTATTATCCATCAAAAGATTTTAACCCTCCCCTTAGAAGAGACCTATGAACAGAAAATACATTGACCAGCATCCACTGGAAGACAAGCATGACCTATCCTTGATATTTCAGCTCATACATACAAGAATGCTAACTCTGAACCAATTATCTTTGTGAAGATAACTCCACTTGAAAACACTTAGACAATGCAAATAGAAAAATCAAACACCCTTGATGTATGATTAATGGACTCAGAATTCAAATGGAGATAGCTCAGTAATAGTAAAAATATATTAAATCCTCACACATAAGACAATCCTATTACAAAATGTATTGTATTCTCTGAACCAGCAATGGAGAGAAGAACACTCTATATGCAGAGAGAAGGAGAAATCTGCGGAACCAAACCCTTCATTGGAACTGACAAAATTTAGAACCCATACATAGTAAAAAATTAGACAATTTATACCACTAGCTACCATGGGAACCCAAAATGGGTTGCAACAAGCTACAGATAGCTAGGGCATAGCCTTTACCAATCAAGCCAATTGGAAACAGTCAAACTTTACTGCAAAACACCTCGAGCCAAGAAAGTCCTTCACCAAGTACCAAATCAACCTCTGTAATTAACTGCATAGACCCTGGACCACACTGCGAATATCAACCAAACCAATCCAATAAGACCGCTAAAACATTTAAGACTAGTCCTTCCTGTCACAAAAAACACTCTAGAAGTTTGAATTTGAAAAGCAACGGTCACTTTACACTTCGCGGGTTTATGCTTCTTCAACCTATTCGCCCTTAGTTGTGCAACCGCGCAGTCATTCAATTTGACCACCATAGGAAATTGGGCCTCAAATTATGCTTGGTCACATGATCACAAGGCACCAAACTAACCTCTGTGATCATGCGATCATGGTCTCCAAGCCACAGTCAATGGTCAAAGACCCTACAGGAAAAGTCCCTGGCAATGTCACTACATAACTCCACAACCGCAACCCCAGATAGTTAGTCGCATGATTGCATAGCCTTGGGGACGGGCTATACAAACATGCAACAACCCACAAACTTAACCTTGCCGCAACCGCCATTGCTAAGTCCTAACGTAAACATCAATCACATGATCGCATAGCCTTGAAAAAGGCTATGCGAACATGCGACTACCCGTTAGCACTCACCACCGAAGATGTTAGGCCAATTTTCTATCATAGCAAAATCTTATGAAAATGGCCTATTTTCTCTACAAGCTTTGTTTTTCCCTCCTACCCTGTGTTCTTCTTGTCACCTTGCTCTGGTCCAAATTTCACATGCTAATTCACAAAATCCAGAAAGAGATTCAAATTCTAAAGCCTGTTGGAAATATTTCAAAATTTGCCACAATGTCAAAAACCCACAGTGTTTCTAAAAGTCCATGGTGTTTTCGGTCTGTGTGTTTTCAGCCTTCATTATTTTTGACCATGTGCTTCCTACTTTTATGCCCTTATTCTTTGGCGTTGGAAACTCTATGTGTTTTCAGTCTTCCATTGTGCTGAAAACATTGTGTTTTCAACCTTGCACTAGTTCCCTGTCTATCAGCTTTCCTTAACTATGCAAGTGCGATGACAGGTGGCCATAGGCCTTCCAAAGCTCTTCTCTGATTGGATGTCGCATGGCCGCATGTCAGAATTTTTTGACATGCTATCATGCGACCACCTACCACCTATCCGCATGGTCCCAGCTTCTCAATTGTGTTCGGTTTCCTAGCAGTTTATTTTCTTCTAGCGACCTGGTGACTTGTGGTTTTCTCTGGTCACTGAATCCCAACGGTTAAGGTCCTAGCATCTGGTGACCTAGTGGGCGATAAGCTTTCCACAGCCGCGATGTCACTTGATGGTGGGTCTAGTATCCATTAGGTGGAGTAACAATGTAGGTGATCTATGGTTGCTGCATGATCGTGAGGAATATTCCTCTCCTTTGCAATCATGCGACCACCGTTCGATCCTGGGCTTGCAGGGCATGGGTTCATGGTGGTAAGTCAGTGGTTACAGTGAGTGGTGTGATGACATGTGGCATTGGGCAGGCCTAGGTGGGGTCTTTCAATTGGTCTGAGGTGGTGATGTGGCTTGTTGGTGGGCCCGTTGTCTTTTGTTGTGGAGGTGCGCATTTTGCATTAGTGGGGGGCAGTGACATGGTGCCAACGTGAAGGCTTGTCGTATGTTTGCATAGCCCAATTTTTGGGCTATGCGATCATGCGACCACTAATGGTATCATGGTTGCGGAGTTATTAAGTGGGGCCGCTGGGTTTCTAAAGTGATTAAAGGGCCGACAGATCTTGTGGACATTGTATCACTGCCAGGGTAAGATGCGAGGAAGTTATCTTGGTGTTCTAGCGATAGCCGTCGATGATGTCTAAGGTGAAGTGAAGATGTAGAGCTCGCGAAGGGAGATTGATCAGACGGTTGGGACTTAAGGTTGATCCCGGTTTAAACGAGGACCGTCGATGTGTTTCTGGGACCATGGAAGTGGCCGTTGGTATTCAAATTCAAATTTCTCTAAGAGCTTCCAGTGCCAAAATGTACCAAATTTATGGAATTGAATGCAGAAATGACCCTGTTCGGTGAGAAATGACTGGTTTGCTGTTTACGGTGTGGTCCAAGGTCTATGCGGTTAACTGTGAAGGAGGTTTTGTACTTGGTGAAGGATAGTCTTAGCTCGAGGTGTTTTTGCAGTAAATTTTATGACCGTTTCCAGCAGGTTGGGTGGTTGAAGCCCTAACCCTAGTCATTCGTAGCTTGTTGCAGATTTTCAAGATGACTAGGGGGTATAAGTTAGAGAATTTTGGATTTTGTAAGGTTTCCAAAATTGTTGTTACTTTTGGTCCCTAGTTTTTGACTATATATACTAATAGAGGTTTGATTTGGTGACTTTTCTCATCTTGGTGTCATTCTAATTGTATGCTGATTCTGGATTTGTTAATGAAAATATTCTTGAATCCCAATCTTGTAACTTATGTATGTCTTCTTTCTTGTCTCTGAGATCATATATGTTAATATCATAAAGTGTGTTAATGTATGGTAAACAAAGAGTATTTTGAATTCATCTCTGAGTTTTTAACAAAGTTAGGATTAAAGCCTTTTAGGTGAATTTAGTGAGTTTGCAGCCAGGTGTAGAATTTGATGTCCTTGTGCTTGAGGGAAAGGGGTAATAGGAAAAGCACTTACTCTGGTTTCCATTGTATTTGACTTAAGGTATTTAGTTGAGGTATGCAGTTAGGTGACTCTGAACCCTGGGATAAGGCACTGGTCCTTCCTCTTGAGGTATGCATGGTTAACAACCACAAACACAAACATCATTTGATAAACCTTTAACAATTCTATATGAGATATAGTGGAATATTGTTTTTGACTCCTTTAGAGAAGTGAGTCAAGGGTACACCTGCCTGAGCATTGAAGCTCAAAGAGTAGAAGGATCCTTTGATCCTTGTCAGTTGGCCCTCTTCCTTGTGGACTTTGGAGTGGTAGTAGAGTCAGGATTTTATTTATATTATCTATCAAAGTGTAAATCTGCAAGTTGAAGATCAAAGGGAATAATCAAACTCCAACAAAATGGTGACTCTACTGGGGAAGAACATAAAGAAAACCTATTAAAGAGCTCTGGTTGTAGTTATTTTGCAGTATTTAATATTTTTTGACCAGATTGGTTTGGCCCATCTGAGTCATCAACAAAATGGTGACTCTATTGGGGAGAGTCTAGAATAGAGTCAAATACAAAAAATAAGCATTTGCAAAATTTTCTCACCTAGTTGTGAGTGGTGACTCTGATTTGTCTCTGTTTGATCAGTGCATCTTCTTGATAAACAGTGTGTATACCTGGTGTAGCTTTGTGTTGGTTGGAAGAAGAAACAGTGAAACATTTTCCTCTCAAGGAGGTGGTGACTCTAAACTGCAAAGAACCTGATGGAGCCACAAGGTGAGCTCTAGATCTACCCTACCTTTCAGTCAACAAGGTCTTCTGCTGCAAATTTCCAAGTACTCTCTTATTGAAAATGTATCCCTATCAAGTGTGTAGCACTGCTGTAGAGGGATGAGTTGTAGTGGGCAGTTCCTCATGGAGGAATATAGGCCCTTTTGTTTTGATGGCATTGAAGGTGCCTCTAATGAGTTCTCTGCTGAGGATGGGAAGTGCTTACCAAGATTCATGGCTGGTGGGTTTGTTTCTGCAAGCCAGCATGTTGATGTTGTCATGGGTATTTTTGGAGATATGGATGTTGAACATGAAGATGTTGCTATGAGGTTATTTATGCACACATTTTCTGATGGTGCAAGGAAGTGGTTCTTGTCCTTGCCTTCATGTTCAATCCCTTCTTGGGATGTGTTGAGAGCTAAGTTTGTTGAGCATTTTGATAAAGTTGCTGCTCTCAAGAAGGAATTAGCAAGGTTGAAAATGGTGAACTGATAGTTAGCAGAGGACATAAGATTGCTAAGACTGGTGGCTCCTGATGATGTTCATGAGGAGGTTAGTGTTTCTGATGTTGAATCTCACTATGAAGAGAGTGCTGACTATGAAGTTGATTCTAAGATCAGTGCATATGAGAGTGTTGAAGATGAATCTAAATTTGGCAATATTTCTTTTTTGTCTACAGATTTTTCTTCTTGTCTACATGAGAAGACAATTTTCTTGTCCCAGTGTGATGATGTTTTGTATGAAGAGGAGAATATTGGATATGATGCAGATGTTGATTCCTACATAGATTGCTTCACACAAAATGATCTAAGGCCAGAGATGTCTATCCTTGTTCTTCACAAGGATGATATTTGCAGCACCAAGGGTGAAGCTGAGGAAGATGAAGAAGTCTAAAGTCCATTGAGTAGTGAAAGGATTTAAGTACTCTTGGCTAAAGAATTTCAGAGGTATGCCCCTGCTTTGGATTTTGATTTGCAGCTCCCCTGTGATATAGTCTTTGACACTAATAATGAGGCCAGTGTTCAAAGTGACCATGATGACCCATGTATACAAGATCCCCTCATGTAATGACCCTGCAGAAGAAGAGGTTGAAGGACATGATAGTGTGTTTTCTTATCATCAAGATTGCAGTGATGAACAAGTTCCTTGTTCAAGCCCTTCCCTTCTTTTGATAAATATGATACTGATTATGACAGTGTTGAAGACTTTGCTTTCAATAGTTGGGATAGAGATTCTTTTGGTGAGATTGATGATGCAGTGTTTCCATGTCATAAGAGCTTTGAAGATGACCTTCACTTGGCTCATGGCCCAATTCATGAAGACATCATGGATGAACCAAGTTGCTTAATGGCTGAAGCAATGCATGAAGGTGAATCTAAGGATCCTAGTCCTTCTCAGTCAGGTATTTTTTATGTAATGCATGATGCTCAAGGTGTTTTATTTTTTGATGCATTGCAAGGTGAACTTTTTACCTTTTCCAGTCATCAAGAAGTAGATGATGTTCCCTACTTCTTGGAGTTTGAACATAAATGCAACAGTCATGACTAGAAAAGCATGGGTAATGATCACTGTATTTTCATTCTTCAGCCCATGAATATTCACATATGTGTGTAATAGAATGGTAAAGAATTTTTCAGACCTGGGGTCACATATGTGGATGAAAACCAAATTTTTGATGCAGGAGGGTTAGTGGTTTTCTATAAATATTTGTATAGTCTTTCCCTTTTCTGTTGTGTGTTTCCCTTCCTGTTCCCTACGTCTTTTGTGGTCCCTACCTTTTTGTCCTGTGGGTGGTCTACTCTACCAAAAATCTTGAATTCTCACATGGGCACAAGTTACCCATCATCCCCAACCAGAGCCACTGTTAGGCCGATTTTCTGTCATAGCAAAATCTTATGAAAATGGCCTATTTTCTCTACAAGCTTTGTTTTTGCCTCCTACCCTGTGTTCTTCTTATTGTCACCTTGCTCTGGTCCAGATTTCATGTGCTAATTCACAAAATCCAGAAAGAGATTCAAATTCTAAAGCCTGCTAGAAATATTTTAAAATTTGCCACAGTGTCGAAAACCCACAGTGTTTCTGAAAGTCCATGATGTTTTCAGTCTGTGTATTTTCGGCCTTCGTTGTTTTTGACCCTGTGCTTCCTACTTTTGTGCGCTTATTCTTTGGTGTTGGAAACTCTGTGTGTTTTCAATCTTTCATTGTGCCAAAAACATTATGTTTTCAACCTCGCACTAGTTCCCTATCTACCAGCTTTCCTTAACTGCGCAAGTGCGATGACAAGTGGGCCTGGGCCTTCCAAATCTCTTCTTTGATTGGCTGTCACATGGCCACATGTCAGACTTTTCTGACATGCGATCATGTGACCACCTGTCACCTATCTGCGTGGTCCCAACTTCTCAGTTGTGTTCGATTGCCTAGTGGTTTGTTTTCTTCTGGTGACCTGGCGACTTGCGGTTTTCTCCGGTCGCTGAATCCTGGCAGTTAAGGCCCTAGCATCTGGCGACCTAGTAGGTGGTTAAGCTTTCTACAGTCATGATGTCACTCAATGGTGGGCTCGGTATCCCTTAGGTGGAGTAACAATGCAGGAGATCTATAGTTGCCACATGATCGTGAGGAATATTCCTCTTCCTTGCGATCATGTGACCATTGTTCAATCTTGGGCTTGTAGGGTGTGGGTTTGCGATGGTAACTTAACTGTTGTAGCGAGTGGTGTGATGACATGTGGCATCAAGTGGGCCTAGGTGGGGTCTTCTAGTTGGTCTGAGGTGGTGATGTGGCTCGTTGGTGGGCCTGTTGTCTTTTGTTGTGGAGGTGCGCATTTTGCATTGGTGGGGGATAGTGACATGGAGGCTTGTCGTATGTTCGTATAGCCTATTTTTTGGGCTATGCGATCATGCGACCACTAATGGTATCACAGTTGTGGAGTTATTAAGTGGGGCCACTGGGTTTCTAAAGTGATTAAAGGGCCGATAGATCTTGTGGCCATCATATCACCACCGGGGTAAGATGCGAGGAAGTTATCTTGGTGGTCTAGCAATAGTCATTGATGCTATCTAAGGTGAAGTGAAGATCTAGAGCCCGCGAAGGGAGATTGATTAGATGACTGCGACTTAAGGTTGATCCCGGTTTAAACGAGGACCGCCGATGTGTTTCTGGTGCCATGGAAGTGGTCGTTGGTATTCAAATTCAAATTTCTCTGAGAGATTCCAGGGCCAGAATGTACCAAATTTATGGAATTGAATGTAGAAATGACCCTATTCGGTGAGAAATGACTGGTTTGTTGTTTGCGGTGTGGTCCAAGGTCTATGCGGTTAACTGCAAAGGAGGTTTTATACCTGGTGAAGGAGAGTCTTGGCTCGAGGTGTTTTTGTAGTTAATTTTGTGATCATTTCCAGTAGGTTGGGTGGTTGAAACCCTAACCCTAATCATTCGTAGCTTGGTGTAGATTTTCAAGATGACTAGGGGGTATAAGTTAGAGAATTTTAGATTTTGTAAGGGTCCCAAAATCGTTGTTGCTTTTGGTCCCTGGTGTTTGACTGTATATACTGATAGATGTCTGATTTGGTGACTTTTCTCATCTTGGTGTCATTCTAATTGTATGCTGATTCTGGATTTGTTAATGAAAATATTCTTGAATCCCAATCTTGTAACTTGTGTATGTCTTGTTGCTTGTCTCTAAGCTCATATATGTTAATATCACAAAGTGTGTTAATGTATGGTAAACAAAGAGTATTTTGAATTCATCTCTAAGTCTCTAACAAAGTTAGGATTAAAGCCTTTTAGGTGAATTCAGTGAGTTTGCAGCCAGGTGTAGAATTTGATGTCCTTGTGCTTGAGGGAAAGGGGTAATTGGCAAAGCACTTACTCTGGTTTTCATTGTGTTTGACTTAAGGTATTTAGTTGAGGTATGTAGTTAGGTGACTCTGAACCCTGGGATAAGGCACTGTTCCTTCCTCTTGAGGTATGCATGGTTAACAACCACAAACACAAACATCATTTGATAAACCTTTAACAATTCTATATGAGATATAGTGGAATATTGTTTTTGACTCCTTTAGAGAAGTGAGTCAAGGGTACACCCGCCTGAGCATTGAAGCTCAGAGTAGAAGGATCCTTTGATCCTTGTCAGTTGGCCCTCTTCCTTGTGGACTTTGGAGTGGTGATAGAGTCAGGATTTTATTTATATTATCCATCAAAGTGTAAATCTGCAAGTTGAAGATCAAAGGGAATAATCCACAACCAACAAAAGAAACCATGCTCAGTCACCGCAAACCCCCTGCCACCTGGCACACCGGCAACCAATCAGAACACAGCATGGGGACCGCCAACCCATCCACAAACAAGCCTGGAAATGAACGGTGGGCACATGATCACATTGGCTTTAAACCTCCCATGAGATCATGCGCCAACCACAGGATCTGCCATGTCACCCTCGCGTATGCCATACTACCACCTCTGCCAGTAAGAAAAAGGACACGCATCGACCGGTCGCATGATTGCATAGCCAAGGAATGGGCTATATGATCATGTGATAGCTAACCAAAGGCTGCCACATGACCACCTTGCTGCAAACAGGTCCACCAAGCAATCTCCTCATAAACTAGAATCGACGGCTGTCACTATACCATGATGTTAAAAAGTGAGCACCTCTGCTCAATGGTATAATGACAACCACTAGATCTATCCATGCTTTAACCTCCTTAGAAGACTGTGGGCCCACCGACGCTATCCAACTTGTCACTCCACCAACCAATCAGAAGATGCCAACTCACTCCACCTTGACAACGGACCCATTGACAAAAGCCAAGTCACCACCTTGGACCAGCCAGAAGACACCACATGACCACTCACCGGCCAATCAGGAATGCCCATGTCACTAGAAACATTGACCTCACCAATTAACTGCCTAGCATTCAGCGACTACATGACTAACCGTCACTGACTCACTAGATGTTAGTGGATAATCGCCAACCATTCAGAGATCACGTGAATAATAGTCACTGAGTCACTGGATGCTAGCCGCTTAACCACCAAAAATGGGAGATCAATAGATAACTACTAGTCACCAGGTCACTAGAAGGAAAGCTAACTGCCAGACGGCTGAACAATGCAAAAACCTGGGACCACACAGATAGGTGGCAGGCAGTCGCATGATCACATGTTAGAAAATTCTGACATGTGGCCATGTGACAGCCAATTAGGAAGAGCCTCTGAAGGCTCAGGCCCACCATCCATCGCACTTGCGCAGTTGAGGAAATGCCAGCAAACAAGAAACTGTGAGGTCGAAAACACACAGGGTTTTCGACACAGTGGAAGACCAAAAACACACAGAGTTTTTGACACCAAAGGATAAGCGCACAAAAGCAGGAAGCACAGGGTTGAAAAGAATGAAGGCTGAAAATACAAAGACCGAAAACATCATGGATTTTTGAAAACACTGTGGGTTTTCGACACTGTGGAAAATTTTGAAATACTTCCCGCGGACCTTCAAATTTCAATAACTTTCTGGGCTTTGCAAATTAGCACGTGCAACTTGGACCAGGGCAAGGTGACACATGAAGAACATAGGGAAGGAGGCAAAAACAAATCTTTTAGAGAAAATAGGCCATTTTCATAAGATTTTTCTTTGACAAAAAATCAGCCTAACAGTCATCAAATAGATTTTATTCTCTGTCTATGGTGATGTTTGTGCCTTCAATATTTATAGAATCATCATCAATGTTGATGGAGGGTGGTGGAACTAGTGATGATTCAGTTTGTGGTTCAGCGTCTACTATTGGTTCAGATTCACTGAATATCTCCTCTAGTCCAGAGGTCATTACCTTTACAACTGCTTCCTTAATTTCCTTGTTGATCTCTTCATAGTTTCCTCCCATTATCAGAACTATCCTTCTTTTCCTTCTTAGATGAGAGTTGAGGTTTTTCATGATTTCTTTGAAGTGGTCTTCATCTTTTGTCTCACAAAGCTTCCTCACATATCTTCCTCTAATACCTTTATCTTCTTATATTTCTCTCTTTTTCCTATTCACTAACTTCTCATAAAGATTATCTCGAATCTTGTCTTTTATATGTTCAAACTTCTTGTCAAAAAGAATCATGTGTTTGACAACTGCATTATCAAGATTCAATTTCTCAAAGTTGTTATACATCTCATAATACTTATTTAACTTAGTGAAATCTCCATTAATGATCAAACGATTCACTTTATCAATCTAAGGCTTCCACTACTTCTTTTTGTTGTTTCCTACCTCTTCACCTACTTGTGGTTTAACTGGAGTCCTTATCCTTTGTACTAGAGAAAAGATGGTTTTCTGCCTCTTGCCCAGTCCACTAGCCATCTCTTTCACTCTCTTAGTCAATGTAGTGCAGGTGGATCTAGTAGATTTTATTACTTCTAGCATATCCAATTCTACAATGTCTTCATCAACATTCTGAATATCCTCAACAAAGGTTGCATTAGTTGTCAAGGGTGGAGCTGACAACACTTCCTTATGTCATATATCTCTAATAGTTTATGTTGTCTACTTCACAATGTTGAATTCATGCTCGGTCATACCTATATACTTTAAGATATTCTTTATTGTGTTGTCTACTCTTTTCTTTTCCAATTTTTGCACCTGTCACTATTGTGTTGTACTGAAATTTTCTTCATATGTTCCAAATCTAGAACTCTTGGAATCCAAACTTCTTTTAAGTATTCTTCTTAGATATCCTTTGAAACTTCTTTAGATAATTCATACTCAAGAGGATCTACAAATTCTAACCTTGGTTCTACTACTTCAATGTAGGTAAAATCAGTGTCCACTAAGAAAAATATTTCATTCTTGTATTTCTCAACGATAGATGGTGGATTCTTGATCTTCTTTTAATTTCATTATGAAAGGTCTTAATGAAAAGGGTTTCACTCTCATTCACTTTATCAATGAGATGTCTTAAATATACATTATTAATTTTGTCCATTAAATTTTTGTCGTCATTCCAATCAACTCCTATGGTGTAAGGGAATCTTCTTAAAAGATAGAAAAACATATAAGTGATCCGCGAGGAGAATCTAAACTAGGAATTCCTAGTCTTCTTGATCTTCTCAAGATTTTCAATTGGCTGAATTCTTAGAATCTCACATATCTACTTCAAATTTGTCAATACACATAAGGTAGGCTACTTGCATCGTACCTGCTGCCATGTCATCTTCCCTAGAACTTGCACAAAATTTTGTAGTTAAAATCTTACATACATATCTCACATCATCTCATTCAATCTTTCTTATGACTATACCTCTTCCATTATATGAAGACTTGGTGTTATCCAACACTATTTTGTTAACATTTTTCTCATTTAAAGGAATTTCTCATGTCTAATATAATCATGTAACCTCATGCATAATATCTGTTGTAATATCTATAACTCTATCATCAACCAAAACTTTCCATTATGGATTCTGCTCAAAATAATTTTGGTCCATTCATCATCTTGAAATTCATAAGGAAATGTGTACTTAATAATGTCTATTTGACCTAAATGTTCAAATCCTTCTTTGCAAGTCATGTCCTATTTTTATATCTTATTGTTCTCCATGGCTAAACTACCATCTCCTAATGTTTCAAACTTGCATTTCAATTACCCTTTTACATCTTCCAAATGTAAGACTCTGTCTAGAATAATCGATAAGCCAAACTAGGGTCTTCTTCTAAGGGTTCTACTAATTCCTTCTTCATCTTAGGTCTAGTTATGTCTCTGATGTTGTGAACTAGTGATGCATCCATGATTCCACTAAAAATTAATTTCTTTAATAATAAATTGTTAGTTAAATACCTTAGCTCTCTATATCTCTCGTAAAAACTTGAATAATCAAATGATGTCAATAATCCACTTTTATCCTTCAAATCTTTCAAGACATTGTCATCGCATTAATTTCTTAAGTGCATTCATGCCAAAAGTTGTTCACGATTACCCACAAAACTTATTTCTTTTCATGTAATTGCATACATGTTCATAAATTAATGCACTCTTAACCATAGCTTCCTTATATCATATACTAGCTCATATTAACTTCACAAGGCTTAATTTAACTTTCTCTAAATTCTATACTATTCGGATGCTTAATTTAATACATTGTTCATGAAATTTGATGCTTAATTCCTTTGAGATGAATTTGGAAATGATTCACAGAACTACTCTCAAATACTTCACCTGTCTGATTTCCTAGTATACTGAGTGTGCTCGCTTGATCTATAGCTTTAACAAATTCAGTTCTTCTTCCAATTTACTGCAACTTTCTTTCTAAATGTTGTTGGTGTTCACATTTCTCCTGGTATAGTTTATATTTCTTCTAGGATTATGATTTCTCATGTTGTTCATTCTGTAATACCTCACTATGTGACCCATGTTATTGCATATTTGACAAATTATTCCATTGTTTCCATATCTCAGTCCTGACTGACTAATTTTTGATCTATAATTTATGGCAATGTGTCCAAATTTATTGCTTCTATAGAACATAACTCCATTTCTTGGTACTATTTAATCTCCAATTTTATTAATTTTTTAGAAAACACTCTAACAACATGGAAGTAATTTAATAGAAATTATTATGAAATTAAGACTAATACAACTACAATAGTATGACTTTTAGACATGAGTAATGCTAATACTTCATGATCCTAAAGACCTAAAGGAACTCGTTAATTACACTAAAGGCATTTCTTATATGAAACACATTCGGCTAGGTTAAGATGATCGATGGCCATCTTGCATGCCATACACATTCAAGATGATTGAAGTCATCTCAATTGTCCACAACACTTGAAAAAGCATGAACTTATAAAATTTTAGTAGTGTGAATGCGACTACATTTTGAAAAAGCAAGATTTATTAACTCCCCATCAACCAAGGTTAGCTCTGCGGTTTATGAGATATGCAAAATACTTCCTTCGAAACCAGTGATGCTGTTTCAACATTTAAGAGAGCTTGAAATCCACACAAGAACTTCCAGTGGGAAATGAAAGTGTCCCTTAGATTGCAGATGATATAAATCTTATGGCTGATTTCTCAAAATAAGTACAACAAACAAATCAAAATACAGAATAGTAACAACAAAATGATTGCTCCAAATAACTACAAAAAAATAGAAGTCTAATAAAAACAACAGGACAAAGAGTTTGAGTACTCAAATAGGAGTAATAGTGCCACCCCCCCAAAAAAGAGGAATAGTAACATTTATTCTAAAAAATATGAAAACACACAATCCAAAAAGGAATGGCACTGTTGGTTTAGCCATATAATCAGCATAAGGGAAAAAAAAAGTTTTTTTAATTCAACAAGACAAAATAAACCAAGAATAAGCTATCAAAAGGTAGCTGAAAAAGATTGAATTGATAATTCAAATTTAAAATAGATTCAATCCTTTAAATAGATTATAAAGATTAATAATGTCCTACCTGTGAAAATACCCAATTAGATTGGCAAACTGATACATAACTAAAGAAAGCTTTATTTAATAGTACAAAATTAGGAGGTTGATTTGCACTGCCTCTTCTTGGAAAAAATGGACCTAAGAACTTGTGATTGCCACCTTCATTCCACCACTGCAGTGCCTAGGAGTTTCACAAATGAAATACCTTGACCCAGCGCCACTCAGTGCAATCTTTGTATTTCCTCCTATAAAATTCGCTATTGGATTGTTTGTCTTGCAAGAGTGAAATGGAGACTTCTGCACCTCCAACACATTATGTGTTGTGCTTGCATACATGAACACTATTCATCACACATAGATTAAAAGGGTGTCATTATAATCACTATTATTAAGAAACAAGAATAAATCCATGTTGGCAAGTTGGATATACTAATGTATATGACTTAATATAGTGTTGTCATTATGGAAACAAAGTCATATAGCAGTTTGGAGTCAATGCACTTGATGAGAAGATCAGAAATCGGTTAAGTGTTGAAGACTAGATAGTGTACAAAGTTCCTACAACTCAGAGCATCAGCACACGTGCGCATGGAAAATTTATGGTATGCACCCTATAAATTAAGTTAGTTAGAATATATTCATGCTTATTCTATGAGTGCATGATCAGATATGCAAGTATTAGGAAGATACAGACAGATGAAGTTACATAGATAGTGAGTGCTAGTGAAGAATAGAGTAAGCAACCGACAATTATCATTTTGAGTTGTGGCTATATTCTATTGATGTAAAGGCTATGCACCTATTGTATTTAGATTTTTGACATATGCATATGTTTATTTGTAAACACACTTGAGCTAATTCATTTGGAAGTGTTGTATGTAATAGGTTTAAGGGTTGACCTAGTTGTCTATTTTGTATGTGCATATAAATATGAGATGCACCCATTGTATTTAGCATGGAAGTTGATAGAAAGTTGTGATAAGAAGAGAAGAAGTATGCAAAGATTCTATAAGATGTATTAGAGCTTTGCAAGAATTCAAAGCATCAACACATCAAAGGAACTAATCAGACAAGAAGTGTCACAGTGATAGTTCATCGAGCATATATAGTGTGTATCTAAGATCAGAAGGTTGTAGCCTTCAACACTTGAGTAGTGAGTTCTAGGATAGTGTGTCCACTCCCCTAAAAGGGACTATTGTAAAAGACTCCGAATAGGGTCCGACCCTTAACAAGGTCTACTATACTAAATACATTGTAAAGAAACTCCTGACAGGGTTAAGGATCTTCTAACAAGGATCACTAAACACTAGTATAGAATATTAGTGGGTGTCAATTCCCATCGGAGTTTTTACCTATTTGGGTTTCCTCATAACCATATTGGTGTTATGTGTTGATTTCATGTTTCATGTTTATGTGGATGTTCAGTTTAGTACTTAAGAATTTAAGTTCAGTTTAAAGGTTAAAGTTAAAAGTTAAAATACTATGAACACTGATTCACCCCACCCCCCCTCAGTGTTTCCATTCCTAACAATTGGTATCAGAGCTCTGGTCCTCAGCAAAGAAGTTTAACCACTTGAGGAGATAATGGAAAAAGTAGAAATGAAACATCTGAAAAGAAATCTGGAAGCTGCTCTTGAAGACCTGGACAAGTCTGAAAGAGAAACTAAAGAACTAAGGGATAAACTCAGTGATGCTCAATTAGTCATCAAAAGGCTAAGGAAAGATTTGAAAGATTTCTCTACCAGTGATCTAGGGACAATGGTCAAGAAGATGAATGAATAAAATAAATCCTTAAAAGAACAGCTTGAAGAGTTTGATGATAAGTTGACTAACAATCAAGAAGTCTATGATGAACAGGTCAAAGAGAACCTTCAACTGAATGAAGAATTAAGGAAAGAAAACATGGAAATCTTAGAACTGAGAAACAACAAGGAAATCTTGGAATCTGAATTGAAAGAGGCTAAGAATCACATTGATAAATTATGCACCAGTTCTGATTTAATAGAATCTCAATTATATGCAAGAAGAGTTAAAGGAGATACTAGCTACATTGGATACAATGAAGCACATAATCATATTGATAACATGTGAGTAAGATTGAAAGCACCAGAAGGCACCTCAGATGCTAAAGAAACTAGTAATCAGACCAAGAATCATACTAAACCACCTAAGAATGAGCGCAAGCCTATAGACCACACCTATTATGTATGTAACAAGCATGGACACATAGCAAGGAACTGTCCAGAGGTAAGACCTTTCAATGGTTACTATTATTCATGCAATAAATTTGGTCATAGAGCTATGAATTATAAGACAAGCCAAAAGAACATGACTCATAATCAAAGAAATCAGAATCAATCAAATGTAAGAAGATCTCAGAATGTTACATATCAGATATGTAACTATAATGGTCACTCAGCTAAACAATGTAAGATGGTGACTCATGTCAATGCACTGAGGAATATAAGGCCTCCAATCATTTTTCACTCTTGCAACAAGGCTGGACATATCTCAAAGTTTTGTAGATCAAGGACGCAACATCAAGAAAGCCCTAAAAAGCCAGAAGAACTAGTGTTGGATCTCGAAGGAGAAGTCAATTTTGTAAAAGCTTCAGAGGATGCGAGCTTGATTTGATCATAAATAAAGAAGGACAAGGTTGATGGGTATGTATTGGATGCATCCAAAGTGGATGAACCCTCTACATCTAGATGAATGGCCCTCAGGGTCATAGGGGGTGCTAATTTAGCTCTAGACCCCTATGTGGCTAGTATACTCACACTCAGAGTATGTGCCTTTAGACTTAAGCTTTTGGAAACTAGAGAAACCTTTGTGCAAGAGTGCACTAGTTGATTCTTTGTAGAATGGAAGATAGAAACTTCTAAGTGACGGTCTAGTTTACATGGCAAGCATTAATGGTGGAACTTTCACTTTAAGTACATAGAAAGATTTTTGATTACTCATTGCATTCAAATTCAGAGATTTTGGAGAGCAGAAAGAGCTTTAGAAGTAATTGTGAAGATTTTTAGATTGATCTATCAGTGATTAGTAGTTCATTTGATTAGTTGCAGATACCCTAGTTTGATGCGCTGATTCAGAAGTCTTAAGATTATCTTAGAGAACATTTGGAAAGTGTTAAATAAAGTAAGTGATGACCATGTTATCTCTATTGAGTATTCAAGGTTGTCATTAGTATCAAAGGTTATCAAAGATATCGTTCGGTCACTTACATTGCACAAATTGGTAACTAGAAGAAAGATGGACTAGTCAGGAAAATTTACACACTAAGCACTACACAGTTTACTAAGCAACAACATCACCGACACTGACATACAGTAAACATCGAGCATCATAGTATACACTAAGTAGTTTATATAGTGTTTATCGTGGATCATAGAAAATGTCATAGTAATCTAAAATGGCACATTCTTCTATGCAAATAGTTACAACAAATCATAAAATGTTTTACCAAGATCGAGGAATATCCTTTTTTCAAGATAATCTTAAAATGTAATGTATATCTTATGTAATAGTCTGATCTAGGTCATTTTTGTACACTGTAGATCTTAGGTTTACGACTAAGTTGTGTAACCTAATTTTGTTAAAGCGGAAAAAGTAGATCACTATATAAATGTATGTTTACATCATTTGTGATGTGAACTAATGTGAGAACTGATATATGAATCAAGGAGAAACTTGAAGCATTTGCCTAACATCAAAGTCTATCAGTTAACAGAGAAGATTGTAGAGGATATCAGACTAAGCAGAATCAGAGCAGGCTAACTAAGCAGTTCAGAGCAGAGATTCATCATAGTAAAGGTGAAATACATTAAGAACTTATAGATCTGTATGAAACAATTAAGTTTTCAATTAGCAGATAATTTCCTATTGTTTTCTAACAATTGTAATAGAGTTTTTGGATAAATCTCTTAGCAGAGTAGACTTAATAGTCTTATGTAAATCTCTTAACCGAGTGCACACTTCATGAGTGTTGTTAAAATCATATAACTAGGTAGATCTAGCTGATCTAATATGTTACTCCTAACAGGGTAAGATCATGAGAATTGATCAAAACTTGTAGCCCTAATAGGCAAACCTTTTCTATCTCCAGTAGTGAAGAATTTGTGAGTGTCATCCCCACCATAGTTTTTACCTTCTAACAAGGGTTTCTGCATTACCAAAATACCTGTGTCATGTGATTACTATTTTGATTTCATGTTGTTTACTTTCATAAGTTAAATGGATGATTGATACATGCAATTAGATACAAGTTATTTTGCAAGGTTATCACTATTTATAGTCATAGATCTGAAAGGTGTACAATTAAAGTTTTTGAAGGTATTGCTTCACCCCTCCCCTCTCAGTACCTATCTCTCCTAATTTCAACAATTGGTATCAGAGCCCAGTTCTCTTATTTGATAGTTTAACCACTGAAGGGTAAGGATCTAAAGCCGTCGAGAGGTATAAGCTTGATAAGACTATTGAGAATTAGAAGATACAGATGTAGATGTTTGTTGAATAGTATAAGCAAGCTAGAGAAGGACTAAAGAAACTACTGGTTGAAAGAAAGAACCTAGCTATTCTAAAAAATGAGATCAGTTACCATGAAGAAGCAATTGATGATATGTTTGATCATATTGGATCTAGTTCTGGAAGCATTTCTGATGGATTTGAAAGTATAATCTTTGATTTGTCTGAAAAGAATCAACATTTAACCAAACAAGTGAAAGCACTACAAATTGGTCAAGAATCTCAAATGGTGAGAATCATAGAAACAATGAACAATGCTAGAGAAGCTGAATAGGAAAGGAATTTGGCTTTTGATGACCAAAGATAGATGACTGAACAACTTCAAGCTAAAGAAAATGAAATACAGAGACTCATTGATCGTCACTTCTAAGTATCTAATCAAATGATGAATGTGAATCAAGAGGTAAAATGAGTGAATGGAGAATTGTCAAGAAGACTAGAAGATGTTGCAAGATTCAGAGAGGAGAATGAAAAGCTGAGAAATGAAGTGAAAAATCAACAGCAACACAATGAAATGATGAAATTGGCTGAGGATAGTTCTAAGAAGATTGATGACTTTCTAACTAATCAAATAATATTTGGGAGTAAAGTTGGTTTAGGCTATACCGGCAAAGGAGAATCATCACATCAAGTTGAACAAGTCAACAACAATCAAAGTGAGAAACCTAAAGAGTTGACATGTTATCACTATGGCAAACTGGGACATACATCTAATGTATGTAGAAGCAAAGCACAAGGTAAACCTCCTGTCACTCCTAAGTTTAATGGATACTATTATTAATGTGGTAAGTTTGGACATCAAGCTTATGAGTGTAGAGCTAAATAGAATGATATTGCTAACAATACTAATGTGGAGAAAATATGCTATACTTGTAATAAACATTGGCACACTACATGAGAGTGTAAGGCTAAGATGAAACAAATATGGACTCCTAAGAAGAAAACATAGCAAAAGCCTTATCAATCGAAGAGACAAGGTAATTCTTATGTTTGGGATTATAACACTTGGGCTAACTGTACTACTTATGGTAGATATGGACACATCACAAAAAATTGTTACAGAAAAAGTTGGATTGGACAATCAAGAAGTTGGACAAGCACTAGAATGGCATGTATGCACTATCATAAAGTCAGTCATTTAAGCAATGATTGCAGAGACCGAGCACCAGAAGAAAATCATATATTTGAGAGTGGACACACTATTGTAGATATCATGAAGATAAGGAACACTATGTGGAGAAAGGAATCCAATGAGAATACTGAGTCAAGTAATGTTGTCAGTGAAACCTCGTCCATTAGATTAGGTGACATTGGTAACTCCACTTAAGGCAACAAAGGTATGTATGGGATTGATATTTATAGTGAGCACATCTTACATATAGTTCCTTATACATGATGTACAAATACCAAATCAGCATGAATAAAGATGCATTATGGTTTATATGTTATGAGTTAACAATTTTATATAGTCAGTAAAAGAGAGACCGAGAGTTGGTTACTTGTCAGTAATCACTACACAAGGTTAACCTGACAATAGTGCAAACCAATAGAGAAATATTATGTTAACTAAGCGACAAGTAAATTGTTATCATCATTGAGCTGACAGCTATTGTGTATTGAAAGTTAGGTCAAGAATTTAATGCACAAAAGTTTGAGCTGGAATATCGAAAAGTCTATAAATACATGAGAAACATAGTTCATCTTTACATTGCATTTTCAAAGAGCGAAGATTTCATAGAGAAGAGTTCGAGCTAAAATATTTTTCAGAAGGATTCAAGGCTAGTGTAGATCGAATTGACATCACTCTTTGATGACTCTGAGTAAGTTCATTTGCTACCAAACACTTTTTTAACCTTCTACTAGCCGAAACCCTAAATCAATTTATGGCATCTACATCATCTGCTAGAAAATCACAAAGTGTCGAGGAAGAATTTAATCTAATTGTAAGGGAAAATTTTGATGAACCTAAGTTCAAGCCACATACCAAGGTCTCATCACAAACAGATTCAATGGGCGCTTTCTCAAGAATACCAGATAGGGTTTTATTGAAAGAAGACATAATAGTGTATATTCATTGCAAAATTAGAGAAGTAGGAGACCTTGAGACTATTGCTACATATCAACAAGTTTGTGGTACTGATGGAAAACTAAAATAGGAATACAAGAAGATTGAGGAATCAGGGTTATCATGTGTCACATATTATCTGCATTCATTTAAGATAGATTGGATCAGAATCGTATTGAGTAGGTATCACGATGGAAAATTCTAGCTGGATAAACCAATAGAGTTCGCTAAGAAAATGATCAGTAGGGTTATTGGCTTCCCTACAATAGACAAGGCAAAATCCTTTCATAGTTCATCACGACTTGATGTTGAGAAGAACACTAGAGCTCAATGGGACAGTCGGGCACCAAAAATTTCATCAATCAAACACCTAGCAGTTAAGTTCGTAACACATGTAATCGGGTACAAAATATTTCAATCAAGTAGACTCAACAATGTACCCTATAGCGCAGTAGACATGGCATACAAAATTGTGGAGAAATGTCACCAGGTTGATCTTGCTGAGGTACTGTTACATCAACTATAGGAAAACATGAAGACTATAAGGTCAAAGAATTCAAACACATGTAAGCTTGGATCACTACTTGTTTGTATATTTTTCTATATATAGAAGTATGTACCTAGTGTCGGTAAAGTAAACTAGACAATAGATAAACCAATAACTGCACAGATTACCGAGATGATGAGTAAGTTAAGAGATAAACTGAATATAGAGTTTAATCTATACTTTAAAGAATTTCAGACCAAAATGCATCAAAGAAGTAGAATTCCAAGGGAAATAGTTGAAAATTTTGAGACAGACATTTGTTTTGTAGTCGACATAGATCATTCCATGATAAGAGTAGTTGAACCTAGATCAAAATGGCTAGCACCTATGGGTTATGAAATGAATCATGATTTCACACTGAAATCTATTAATGCACTACTTGCATTACCAAAAGACCCTATTGCCACTAGGTTTAGAACATATGAAGAGGCCAAATCTAGAATCACTACAGGCATAGAGATCGGTAAAATTTCTAGAAGGGAAAAGAAGATGAAGAAAGATCTTATTGCTATATTTGGAGATGTCTCTGACTCATCTGAGGAGACACCGGTTGAACAAGAAACCGAAGGTTAGTTAATGTTAGCTGATGAGCCATATGATAGTGAGGAAATCAAGTTTGAAGAAGAAAAAGATCCCACACCAGTTCCTCCTCTCAAAGTTCCTAAGAAGAAGCAGTTACTAGTACAAGAAGGTATAAGGACAAGATCATCAACTGCAGCTTCACCACCACAAAATAAGGAAGTAGAAAAGGTAATAAAATGAAAGGCAGCTACACCAACTAAGACTTATGCAAAGAAAGGATTCAAGGTTGCAGATGAGGCACCAAAGAAAAGAAGAAGACTGATAAGAGGTAAAGAAGACATTCAGGACACTAAAAATGAAGATGACATCGATCAATTCAAGGTGGTCAGCAACAAGGTAAGGTGAATAGACAAAGTCATTATAATTGAGAATAGAGACCTTGCTAATTCGGAAATAGGCAAATTTGACAAGATGTCAACTAAGGATCAAACCAAGATAGAAGAGGCATTCATCCAAATGATGATAAAATTCAAGAGAGTTCCATTGGAATTTTCATGTTCATTACTGAAGGAGTTGGATGACAGGATAAATCAAAAGGAGGCTTATGCACTTGAAACCAATAAAAGAAAGAGAGAAAGATCTCTAGTTTGGGCAGCCCCACATCTCAGTATACCAGAAATTGATGAACACATGGCTAACTATCAAGAAATATTTATGGTAAAGTACAAGGCCATGACAATACTAGATGAGGACATGGTAGATGTAGATGAGACTGGCAATTCTCTATGGAGATCTATTTTTGAGGCCAAATAAAAAGTTGAGAAAAAGGCATTCTTAAACCTGTCTAAGAAGAGACAAGATTCCAAAGGTAAAGGTATTTATATTGATGATGGCACAAAAAAGAAGTCAAAGGACACTGGTATATCAGTTACCGAGGTAATTGATCTCACCGAGCAAAAGGAAGAAATAAATGTTTCACAGGATGCACCGGATCCAATAGAGATCCAAATGAAGAAGAAAATCAATGATGTACTCATTGAGGACATAAAAAATGGTGATCCTGATGACAAGGATGATGAGGATGTAAATATTGCATTGGAAAACACTCAAGATGAAGTGCAAGCCACTGATTGTGCATTTACATCATTACCGGGCAAGCTTCCTATACTTGCAGAAGCAGCTAAAATCATTTCACAAGTACAACCCAAAGACTTAGACCCCGAGCAACACAAAGACACCACAAGGGTACAAGAAACTAAGAAACCTGCAAAGACAGATGAGCCTACAAAAATAGAGGCACCTTCCAATGAGACAAACGTAACAGATGAGACAAAGGCAACTGAGGTGATCCCATTGGACACCACACCCAAGGCTCCCACTCCATCAATCGAGACAACAGATACCAAGGAGTAGAAGAAGGAAGAGAGTGTGTCAACTGGAAAGGATACTCTGAAGATTGGAGACAAGTCTCTTGTCGTTATTGAGAAGAAATCTCTATTAGTATCGAAGAAGAAGAAGGAAAGGAAAGGAAAAGGGCTGGTCACCCTAGATGAAGTGATAATTATTCTTGAGTGTGACCTGAGGACCCTAAGCCCTGAAGAACTAAGAAAATATGGGGAGTTATGTTCAAGGAAGGCAACTCAAGAGAAGCTGAAGCAAGAAACTACAAGAAAAGAAATTCTAGCAGATGTGAGGGATATCCTACAACAGGTAGTACCTGAGGTGAATATTGATGAATATACTCCCATCATATATCAATTTGCTATATTAGCAGAGAAGATCAATGCCCTAGATACTGATGCAGACAAACAGATTGAAGAAAGGGCAGAATAAAGGATACAAAATAAACTGGCAGAGAAAATCAGCCAAGAAGTGGCAATTAAGAAGGTCAAATTATCTAAGGTAATCACCGAGATAAAATATCTCACCCAGCTAATTTGTCAGTTCTTACTAAAGCTTTTTACTATAGACATCTTCGCTATTGAAGTTAGTGAAAAGATAAAAGGACTGGAAGAAAAAATCAAGGTCAGTACAACTACAGCTATAATAGAGCCAAATGCTTTCACAAAGAAAATTCACTAAGTTTAGGAACTTAGGCAGTTAATAGAAGACTTAAAGAAACAAGAAGATCACATAATTGATCAGGTCACTGAGTTACAGATAGAACTCCTGTCATACCTGAAAATGTTTGAGGCACACATCATCAAAGCAAAGCAACTTGTTGCAACACCCAAGATTTTGGTGTTGGAGAACATCTTTGACATGCATGCACAAGTCAGTCTTGAGCATGTTACTCTCACCAACCTAAAAGAGGAATGGGAAAACCTCTTGGAGTCACTTAAGAAAACCCATCAGAATTTTTTTGACAAGATATGAGTATACAGTTAAATTTTTGTATTTGGCATTACTATCAAAAAGGGGGAAATCAATGTATATGTATATGTCATTATGAAAAATATGTACATAGATTCTACGTATACTACATATTACTAGAAGCATGCACTGAGGGGGAGTACTTTAAAAATTTTGATAAGCATATATGTATATGGCGTAGATATAAGTTATATATAGAAAATTTTGTCTATATACATTTGAGTTTTGATACTAATGCCAAAGGGGGAGATTGTTATCTCTATTGACCATTCAAGGTTGTCATTAGTATCAAAGGATATCAAAGATATCAGTCAGTCACTTACATTGCACAAATTGGTAACTAGAAGCAAGATAGACTAGTCGATAAAGCTTACACACCGAGCACTACACAGTTTACTGAGCAACAACATCACTGACACCAACAGACAGTAAACACCGAGTAGTTTATATAGTGTTTACGGAGGATCACAAAAAATGGCATAGTAATCTGAAATGACACATTCTTCTATGCAAATGGTTACAACAGATCAGAAAACATTTTACCAAGATCAAGGAATATCCTTTTGTTAAGATACTCATTAAATGCAATGTATATCTTATGTAATAGTCTGATCTAGGTCATTTTTGTACACTGTAGATCTTAGGGTTATGACTAAGTTGTGTAGCCTAATTTTGTTAAAGCGGCAAAAGCATATCACTATATAAATGTATGTTTACATCATTTGTGATGTGAAATGATGTGAGAACTAATATATGAATCAAGGAGAAACTTGAAGCATTTGCCTAACTTCAAAGTCTATCAGTTAACAGAGTAGATTGCAGAGGATATTAGATTAAGCAAAATTAGAGAAAGCTAACTGAGTAGTTCAAAGCAGAGATTCATCATAGTAAAGGTGAAATACATTCAAAACTTATAGATCTATATTAGACAATTGAGTTGTCAATTAGCATATAATTTCCTATTTCTTTCTAACAATTGTAATAGAGTTTTTGGATAAATCTCTTAGCAGAGTAGACTTAACAGTCTTATGTAAATCTCTTAACCGAGTGCACACTTCATGAGTGTTGTTAAAATCCTATAACTAGGTAGATCTAGTTGATCTAATATGTTACTCCTAATAGGGTAAGATCATGAGAAGTGAACAAAACTTGTAGCCCTAACATGCAAACCTTTTCTATCTGTAGTAGTGAAGAATTTGTGGGTGTCATCCGCACTACAATTTTTACCTTCTAACAAAGGTTTTTGCATTACCAAAATACCTGTGTTATGTGATTTCTATTTTGATTTCATGTTGTTTACTTTCATAAGTCAAACAGATGATTGATACATGTAATTAGATACAAGTTATTTTGCAAGGTTATCACTATTTATAGTCATAGATCTGAAAGGTTTACAAGTAAATTTTTTGAAGGCACTGATTCACCCCTCCCCTCTTAGTACCTATCTCTCCTAATTCCAACAGACCACTCCCATAGTATTTGATGTTTCAGAAAAGAAAAGATATGTCTTTAAAAGCATCTATTTAATTCTACCCTAGATGACTTAGAGGGAGCATTCTCCCGCATGCCTATGGAAGTCATGCATGTCGAAGACATTAGGGCATACATTTACTACAAGAAGGAACTAGTAGGATTGGATAGACTAAGGGCCCACATGGAAACCATGCTAAAACTAGACAAAACCTTCTTAGATGAATATGTGAAGTGGAATGATCACCCTATAGTGGAATATGTTACAACATATGAGTTCTATGAGATAGAATGGATTAAAATACTTTTGAGCAGAATTCATGATGACCTATTTTGGATAGGTGACATGCTAGTAAGAATCACTAGTGACCTAATATATGAGATGACAGGTTGATCTAAGTCTGGCATCATCCTTCTTGTAGGAAAAGATGTTAGGAAAATTGTTGAGAAAACATGTAAGTCAAGGAGTGATAGGCGCGAGATGACAATTGAGCCTACTGAGCAAGATGACATCAAATTGATGTCCATGATACTTGGATACAAGTTTCATTGCACCAACAGGGTGAATATTGTGTCTACAGGTACAATTCTAGTAGCCATTAGACTTGTGAAGGAAGATGGAGAGTTTAATCTATGTGAGATCTTGCACGCACAGTTGATTGACAACATCAAGGCAATCAAGCATGATAAGACCAAGATATTAAGGTTTGGGTCTTTGATCATTTACATGTACCTTCATATAGTTGGGAAAGTATCAAATTCATATTTGAACAAGTCCATTCCAACCATGTCACAGATATCTTACAAGGCATCCATTGAAAGTACTTTGAGAGATTACATAACATTGGAGTTGAAGATCTTCAGGGTCAAGATGAAAATGAGGTACAGAATTCCAGAAAACATAGCTGAGAAATACAAGGATACTATTGTTTTATGGTTGAAATAGATACAACATGCATGGAGGTAGTTGTACCTAGAACAAAGTGGATTCATCCACGTGGATATGAAGTACAGGAACAAGTTTTGGAAGCATATGCTCAAGTATTGCTTTCAGCTCCTACTGACCCTAATGAGCCAAGATGGGGAACTTATGAGGAGAAGACAAGAGAGATAGATGCTAAACTAAACAACGTAGAAACTAAGAGGAAAGCCTCTAAGATTACATTTGAGATACTCAAAATTCATGGAGTAAGATAAGAAGACCTAGACAAAGCAAGGGAAGAAAAGATTGCTTTGGAAATTGAGAGCGCATCCACAATGGAAGCTAAGTTTGATGATCCCAAGATGAAAAAGGTAAAGATTGAGAAGACGAATTATCCAAAGGATAAATAGGGTAAAATTGATGATTTTAGTCTTGCACCCACTATTACAATTGATATTGAGTCCACGGATGCATCTCCTAAGATGCCTAAGAGGAGAAAATAAACCACCACAAGTCACCCTTCAGCTAGAGCAACAAGAAGCAAATTGAAAAATGTGCAGCCACCTCCAGAAGTAGGATTCATACCTAGTCTTCAAGTGTTAAGGACTAGAGTAGTAGAAGAAGGAAGGCTAGATCAAATAGCCAAGTTTTATGACAAATATCATGAAATTGATAAGTCATAGATTCATGAGATGCTGATCAAACACATGATAAAATTCAAGAAGAAAGTTCTTGAATTGAAGACAATTATCCCATATAAGGTATGGTAGATTATGGATATCTTGAAGAGACAAGCCATTGAAGAAGACTTCAGAATCAGGGAACAAACACTTGATTCCAATCTTCCAGTATGTTCTATTGAAGAAAAGACACTGTTATTGAATTTGGTGAAGCCGCACTTAAGGACAAAGATGAGAACACTACACATTATGAACAAAGACTATGAGCTGATAACTAAGGAAACAAAGAAGGCCTTTGAGAAGGTATTCTTAGAGCAGCACATGAAACCTAAGTCTATGCCCATCACTCAAGCACCTAGTGAGCAAGACAAAGCAGAAAAGACCACTAATATACCATTTTTAGGTCCTTAGGATTCAACACCTATAGTGGTAACACCTACAGAGGCAGTAAATTCTGCACCCATGACAGATACACAAAAAGATGATACAATCTTCATTGACAATGTAGAGATTGCAATGGTGGCCACTAACAATGACTTCGATAAGTTTGAGGAAGCTTTTGTGAGCACACAAGAAGCTGAAATGTTATGCAAAAAAACACCTCCTGTTGGTGATCTTTTTCCCCAAAGGTCAGCTTGGCATTAGGATTGACAGGGCTAGTGTCACATTCACTCAACACTCCAAATCTAATAGGAAAAAGGGCCAACTGACAAGGATCAAAGAAAGATCCTTCTACACTTTGAGCTCCACATCACTCAAGCGGGTATACCTCATCTACACACACATATTACCTTGTGTCATACTACAGGCCTGCAGGTAACTGACTGTGGAATGATTCTCAAACTCCTAGGTATCCTGTACCTCAATGAAGCCAATATCTCATGCAATAGCCCAACTTGCATGGAGTGAGTATGAAAACCAGAGACCTATCCTAACAACATGAAAGGGAAAGGGTGGGACATAAATGAAATGATTTTAAAGATGATTGAAAGGTCCCCTGAGATGCCCTAAGCCTCTGATAGACTAGTGCCTTATCCAATGGGCCACAGAGTCAAATACCCTACTGCAAGAGATAGCTATGAAACAAGAAAGCAATAGATTCAATGTGTTGCTGCCTGACATCAATCACACACCATAACCAAACCTCAACTCAATACCCACTTGTGCATTCAAGCATGCTATTATCCGTTCAAAATATTTTAACCCTCCCCTTAGAAGAGACCTATAAATCAGACAATACATTAACCAGCATCCACTGGAAGATAAGCATGATCTATCTTTGATATTTCAGGTCATACATGCATAAACACTAACCCTGAACTAGTTACCTCTGTGAAGATAACTCCACTTGCAAACACTAAGCCAATACAAGCAGAAAAACCAGACACCCTTGATGTATGATTAATGCATTCAGAATTCAAATGGAGATAGTTCAGTACAATAAGAACAAATTGAATCCTCATACATAAGACAAATCTGCTGCAGCATGCATTGTATTCTCTACACCAACAATGGAAATAGAACACCCTATATGTAGAGAGAAGGGAAAACCTGCAAGACAGAGCCTTTCATGGAACTAGAAAAGAACTCTTAGTTGGAACCCTTTGCTAATCAGCAAAAACAACATATATACCCATGGTTACCTTGAAATCCCACAAAAGTTAGGATGCAACAAGCTAAGGGTAACCATGGTTAGAGTTTTCCATCAATTAGGCATTTCAAAATCTGATACAATTTGGAGGGAAAACACCAAGTCCTGAATGCAATTAACACTTGATCTTCAATCATGAAAGAATCTTTGAAAGGCATTGAAGATCAATCAAAAATCTACAAAATTTAAACTGGAAGTGACCCTGCAACTACTTTTGGTACATTTCATTTATTCCCCTACGGCAAGACACTCCACTCTACAAACAACCACCAAGCACTCAGGACCACACTACAAATTGTTTATCACCAAATAGGGTCTAATCTAGCATTCAATTCCATAAAAATATGGTACCCTGTATCACTGGAAATTCACAGACATTCAAATTTGAAACTGCAATGGCCACAAACACTTCGCGAGCTCTAACTTCTTCAACTGTTTCCCCCAGTCACGCAACTGCGCATCCGCAACACACCGCCACAAGAAATGGGCTCTTAATTTATGCTTGGTTGCATGATTGCATAACCCAGAAATGGGTTATGCGAACATGTGACAACCCGCAAACTGTAACCACCAATAAAATTTCTGCCACTACCAGAACACTGGCCCAACCCTATTTGGTGAACTCACGACCGAAGAATTTTTGCCAGATCACGCAATACCTTATGCCATCGCCAAAAGATCTAGCGATCACGTGACCATTATTCACTGAATCACCAGACAATCTAGTGAATCACCAAAAATCATTGCGAATGTGTGACAACACCATATTTTATTAGCACTGCCATCTTTTTGTCCAGGCTGCCAAAACCAAGATCCCACCTGGGCCTGCCAAATGCCACATGTCACACCACCACTTGCCGCAACTGCTGAGAAGTCCAAACCCGGGCCTGTGTTCAAACTCACCTTCCTGCCAGCACAGTCTAACCAAAAACTGCCATGATAGCACCCTCCATTGAGCCCACCAAACAACTACAGATGGGCCCATAGGGACACATGGCACCCTGTCGCATGATCGCATAGCTCAAAAATGGGCTATGTGAATTTTTGTTAGCCCGCAAACATTAGCCGCCACTGTTAAAAACACCGCAACCATCACCGCAACTGCAAGGGGTATTGCAACCACCACTGCACTGCCAAGGACATGTGTCACCTAGTCGCATGATCGCATAGCTGAGCAAAAAGCTATACAATCATGCAACAGCCAATAGAAAGTCACCACATCACCACACTTGACCACCAAACTGTGATCACCAAACTGCAACCACCATGCCGACAGGCCCATAGAACATCACCACCGTACAACTTTGCAACTGTGAACAAGGACACACGTCAGTCGGTCACATGATCGCATAGCCAAAGAATGGTCTATGAGATCATGCGATAGCCAACCAAAGGCTGCCACATCACCACATCCGCCATCGGGCCCAAAGAGAACAAACCGTTGGCACCAAATCAGACGGTGGGTGCATGATCACATGGGCATAGAATATTCCATGTGATCATATGCCAACCGTAGATCTTCAATCTCTGGCCCCACAACATCGCACCTGCGCTGTTAGAGAAGTAAACTGCTAGGTAGCTACATAGGACTGGGACCCACATGGCCATGTGGCAAGTGGTTGCATGATCGCATGTCAGAAAGATCTGACATGTGGCCATGCGATAGCCAATAGGGAAGAAGTCAGACCCACCACATGATCAGACATGCGCAGTTAGAGAAAAACACCATCAATCAGGGAAGAAGTGCGGTGTTGAAAATACATAATGTTTTCACACAGGAATTTTTGACAGACCAAAAGGAAAACAAGGGAGCTGAAAACAAAATGGGTTTCTGATGCCAAAAGATAAGCGAACCAAACAGGAAGCACAAGGTCGAAAACAACACACAAGTCGAAAACATCATGGACTTGGAAAAACACTATGAGTTTTTGACACTATGGCAGAATTTAAAGAATTTTCCTACAGACCTTAAACTTTGAATAACTTTTAAGATTTGGCGAATTAGGAGATGCAGATTTGACTAGAATTTGGTGACAATAATAAAGAGCATGAGGCAATGAAGAACACTCTTTGCAGGGAGAAGGCCATTTTTAAAGATTTTGCAGTGATAGAAAAATAGCCTAACAGTGGCTCTGTCTGGGGACGATGGGTAACTTGTGCCCATGCGAGAATTTAGAATTTTTGGGAGAGAAGACCACCCCACAAGACAAAATTGTAGACAAAAAGGAACAAGTAGGGTAGGACCAAGCAACAGGACCAAAAACTGACAGACTAGGGCAAAACAGGGTAGGGGAAAGTAACTTATATACATAAATTTACAATATTCACAAAAGGCTCTAGGCCCCAAAACTTTTGATCAGGTCTTTCCTCTATCAAACAAGTAATTTTCATCTCCACTTAGCAAAGGAGAGCTGAAAATATATTTCTCATCCATCCTACCAAAAACACTGTGATCCACATTCAGTACATTATACAAAAAATGATCACCATACTCACCATCATCTAGCAAGATAAAGACATCAGGCTGCCACAGATGCTGACCATTTCGTGACAACAAAATGTCACACTCTTTTCTTTCACTGCCATGCTAAAAAATGAAACACTCCAACTCAACACCATGACTGGAAGCATCAACATCTTGACCATTATTTTGCAATGAATAATAAACACTTTCTATCTCCCTGCTTTGCAAACTAATATAAAACTTCTCAAGATAGAAATCTGACTGCATGAAAATGGTAGCAACTTGTTGATGAAAAATCACATGAGCATCTTCTAGAAAGGAACAAGCACTATCAGTCAATGACTCATCAATCATTTGCAAATCTAAGAAAACTCCTTCAGAATTACCGCATTCTCCAGCATCAGAATATAAAGAGGAACCACAGACATTAGGCACTTGAAAAACTGAATCCACATTGGTACACATATCATCATACTCATCATCACTAACATTATCAAATTTACTGCAATAATGTGCACCATCCACTTGCATATCAAAAATGGGAGAAAGGACCTTCAATAGAAGATTCACACACCATGCCATCACTCATTTTTTCTTCATCAAAAATAATATCCACTAGGCATGGGATCTCAGGAACATACTCGGGAGTGCATCTTTGAACTCTGCATCCAAAAGCTCTAAAATTTTTTCACTACTTAGCAGGTACTAGACTTCACACTCAATCTCATTTGCTTCACTGCAAATGCTGCAAATATCTTCCTCATCTGAGACAGGGGCTAAAATTTTTTGTGTCAAGTCATCACTACAAGAACTCATATCTACAGATTCATCTTCTATCTCTTGATAATCACAAGCTCCATCATCAGCACCATAAGATTCACCACTCTTAAATGAATCCATCCATTTCTTAACTTTTTCTAGTGCTTCACTTCTAATAGAGGCAGTCCAACCAATTGATTCAGACATACTAAGTACTAAAAACATTTCAGTATACTCAAAATCTTGAAGCTCAATACCCATAAGAAGTTCATCACAAGCTATAAGAAATTTTTTATAGTATGAGTGGGATGACCCTTCCTTCCATTCCGCTATTGCACATCTTAAAATATTTGTACAAGTTTGCTGGATTCTTTGACCTATTAGATAGATGTCTCTGTCTCTATCAACATTTCTAAGGTCTGACTGATAACACCCAAACCTAGAAACATCATCCTGATCCATCAAAGCTAGAAACTCCACTTTAAAGATTGATAAAATAATACAACTTGTTCTCATGACAATACTTTTGTTCAAACCCATGCAACCAATGACTCTTTAAACCTCAACATATTTCTGATACTCATTACAAAATTAAAACTTTTATCCAGAAATATGATCAACCTTCAAGATTGACTTCCCTTTTCAATAGTGACTTGTTCACCTAATTAGGGACTGTTCTTGCTTAATGAAATAGGATTACCTAGAGATGTTGTGAATGCTGTAAAACACTGATACGAAATCTCCTCCAAATCACTTTTCAAACCTTGGTAGAGTTGCCACCTCCTTGCAGAGGACAAATCTAAATCATCTGAGAACCTCTTCAACTCTGAACCTTCTTCAAAACCAACAATCACAAGACAACCTCACAGGATAACTGCTTGTCAAGAATGCAAATATATCACACTTGTTATAAAACACTGACCAAATAGAGACAAATCAGAGCTGCCACTCACAACTAGGTGAGAAAATTTTATTAATGTGTTTTATTCATTTGACTCTGTGACTTCAACCAGGACCTTGGGATGATCCAGCCAAGCAAGGAAGCTTGTTGTCTTTTACCTCTTCCCAAGTAGAGTCACCATCTTGTTGGTGACTCAGATGGGCCAAACCAATCTGGTCAAAAGATGTTGAATACTTCAATATAGCTACAACCAGAGACCTTAATAGGCTTTCATCATGTTCTCCCCAGCAGAGTCACCATTTTGTTAGTGATCTTTTTCCCCAAAGGTTAGCTTGGCATTAGGATTGACAGGACTAGTGTCACATTCACTCAACACTCCAAATCTGATAGGAAAAAGGGCCAACTAACAAGGATCAAAGAAAGATCCTTCTACACTTTGAGCTTCACATCACTCAGGTGGGTATACCTCATCTACACACACATATTACCTTGTGTCATACTACAGGCTTATAGGTAATTGACTGTGGAATGATTCTCAAACTCCTAGGTATCCTGTACCTTAATGAAGCCAATATCTCATGCAATAGCCCAACTTGCATGGAGTGAGTATGAAAACCAGAGACCTATCCTAACAACATGAAAGGGAAAGGGTGGGACAGAAATGAAATGATTTTAAAGATGATTGAAAGGTCCCCTGAGATGCCCTAAGTCTCTGATAGACCAATACCTTATCCAATGGGCCACAAAGTCAAATACCCTACTGCAAGAGATAGCTATGAAATAAGAAAGTAATAGATTCAATGTGTTGATGCCTAACATCAATCACACACCATAACCAAACCTCAACTTAATACCCACCTGTGCATTCAAGCATGCTATTATCCATTCAAAGGATTTTAACCCTCCCCTTAGAAGAGACCTATAAATTAGACAATACATTAACCAGCATCCACTGGAAGACAAGCATGATCTATCTTTAATATTTTAGCTCATACATGCATAAACACTAACCCTGAACCAGTTACCTCTGCGAAGATAACTCCACTTGCAAACACTAAGCCAATACAAGCAGAAAAACCAGACACCCTTGATGTATGATTAATGCATTCAGAATTCAAATGGAGATAGTTCAGTATAGTAAGAACAAATTGAATCCTCATACATAAGATAAATCTGCTGCAGCATGCATTGTATTCTCTGAACCAACAATGGAAAAATAACACCCTATATGTAGAGAGAAGGGAAAACCTGCAGGACAGAGCCTTTCATGGAACTAGAAAAGAACTCTCAGCTGGAACCCTTTGCTAATCAGCAAAAACAACATATATACCCATGGTTACCTTGAAATCCCACACAAGTTAGGATGCAACAAGCTAAGGGTAACCATGGTTAGAGTTTTCCATCAATTAGGCATTTCAAAATCTAATACAATTCAGAGGGAAAACACCAAGTCTTGAATGCAATTAACACTTGATCTTCAATCATGAAAGAATCTCTAAAAGGCACTGAAGATCAATAAAAAATCTACAAAATTCAAACTGGAAGTGACCCTGCAACTGCTTTTTGTACATTTCATTTATTCCCCTACGGCAAGACACTCCACTCTACAAACAACCGCCAAGCACTTAGGACCACACTGCAAATCATTTCTCACCAAATAGGGTCTAATCTGGCATTCAATTCCATAAAAATATGGTACCCTCTTTCGCTGGAAATTTATAGATATTCAAATTTGAAACTACAATGACCACAAGCACTTCGCGGCCTCTAACTTCTTCAACTGTTTCCCCCAGTAATGCAACCGTGCATCCACAACACACCGCCACAAGAAACAGGCTCTTAATTTATGCTTGGTCGCATGATTGCATAACCTAGAAATGGGTTATGCAAACATGCGACAACCCGCAGACTGTAACCGCCAATTAAACTATCGCTGCTACTGGAACACCGGCCCAACCCTATTTGGTGAGCTAGTGACCAAAGAATTTTCACCAGATCGTGCAATACCTTATGCCATCACCAAAAGATCTAGCAATCATGCGACCATTGTTCGCTGAATCACCAGACAAACTAGCGAATCACCAAAACTCCTTGTGAATGCGCAACAAGACCATATTTTATCGGCACCACCATCTTTGTGTCTGGGCCGCCAAAACCAAGACCTCACCTGGGCCCGCCGAACGTCACATGTTACACCACCACTCGCCACAACCGCTAAGAAGTCCAAACTTGGGCCTGCATTCAAACTCACCTTCCTACCAGCACGGTCCAACCAGAAACTACCATGATAGCACCCTCCACGGAGCCCACCAAACAACCATAGATGGGCCCACAGGGACACGTGGCACCCTATCGCATGATTGCATAGCCTAAAAATGGGCTATGCGAACATGCATCAGCCTGCAAACATTAGCCGCCACTGTTAACTACACCGCAAGCACAAGGGGTACCATAACCACCACCGCACTACCAAGGACATGTGTCACCTAGTTGCATGATCGCATAGCTAAGAGAAAGGCTATGTGATCATGTGATAGCCAATAGGAAGCTGCCACATCACCGCACTTGACCACCAAACTACGATCACCAAATTGCAACCACCATGCCGACAGGCCGATGAAACACCGCCACCGCACAACTCTACAACTGCGAACAAGGACGCGTGTCGGCCACACGCATGATCGCATAGCCAAAGAATGGGCTATGCGATCATGCGACAGCCAACCAAAGGTTGCCACATCACCACATTCACCAGCGGGCCCAAAGTGAACAAACCATCGACACCAAATTGGATGGTGGGCGCATGATCACATGGGCATGGAATATTCCATGCGATCATACGCCGACCATAGATCTTTGATCTCCGGCCCCACAATGTCGCACCTGCGCTGTTAGAGAAGTAAACCATCATGCAACTGCACAAGACCAAGACCCACACGACCATGTGGCAAGCAGTCACATGATCACATGTCAGAAAGATCTAACATGCAGCCATGCGACAGCCAATAGGGAAGAAGCCAGACCCACCACACGGTCGAACATGTGTAGTTAGAGAAAAACACCATCAATCAGGGTAGAAGTGCGGTGTTGAAAACACATAGGGTTTTCACACAGGAATTTTTGACAAACCAAAAGACAAACAAGGGAGCTGAAAACAACACGGGTTTCCGACGCCAAAAGATAAGCGAACCAAACAAGAAGCACAAGGTCGAAAATAACACACAAGTCAAAAACATCATGGACTTGCAAAAATATTGTGGGTTTTCGACAATGTGATAGAATTTAAAGAATTTTCCCGCAGACCTTAAACTTTGAATAACTTTCAGGATTTGGCAAATTAGGAGATGCAGATTTGACTAGAATTTGGTGACAACAATAAAGAGCATGAGGCAGGAGGCAATGAAGAACACTCTTTGCAGGGAGAAGGCCATTTTCAAAGATTTTGCAGTGATAGAAAAATGGCCTAACACCTCCCACTCATTAAGAAGAAGTATTGATTGATGATGAGAAAGAAGAAGAAAAGATGGAAGAAAAAGGAATAGAAAAAGAAAAAATAGAAAAAGAAAAGGTAAAAGAAAGTGAGAAAAAGGATGAAATATCAATCAAGGTAAAACAAGTAGTGATGGACAACACTCCCATCACTCTTTTAGTAGCATTGTTATCAAGTTTGACACCTGACACATCCAGTTTGGACTCATGGAAAGAAGATCTGATAAAATTTAGCGTCCTAGCCATGGAAAAGGCCAAAGAAAAACAAGTGATGATGAATCCCCTCCTGGTAGAATCAGTAAACATTCTGAACAATTTTTTTCCAGAGGACAAGAAAGTGTCAAAAATACATTCTGTTGATGATGTGAGTACAGTCATCTCACATTTCAAAAGTAATTTCTCAAGCCTTAAAGAATCTGTGTCCCTAGTTGCAGAAGAAAAGTACCTAAAGAAGAGGTTGAATGAATTAATGAGCAACTTTTCACTTGACCTAAGCTCACTTGAGACTGGTCAAGCATCCTTGAAAGAATTTGCAGATCAAGGAAGAAAAACCATTGCAGAATGCATGGATCAAGATAAGCTTACTGATGCCCACTTCAAGAAAATAAAATAGGCAGAAGCTATGATTGAGCAAGTCAAGAGTTCAGTGAAAGACACATCCACAGATGTAAACATGTGTAATAATGTATACCAATGACAAATAGAAAAGATTGAGTGAGAAGAAAAAGAAATGTCAAAGATTAGGGCAAGGCAAACACAGCTCAGGAATGCTCTTGTACACTCATTAGATATACTTAATCAGAACATCAAGGACATAGATGCCACAATGGTAACATATGATCATGGTCCTAATACTAACTTGAAGAAGATGGAGAAGCTACAGTATGCACTATGTGCCCATCTGCAGATAGTAAACTCTTTGATCACATTTTTGAAGAAGGAGATCCAGAACCTAAAGATAGCATATCCGAATGTTTTTCCTTAGTAAGTATGTATAGATACAATTTTTGAAACACCTTTGTCATTAATGTCAAAGGGGGATTTGTGTATAGAATATGGATCATAATATGTATAAGGAGATATAAGTATATGTATAGATGACAAAAGTTTTTTGTATTAAGGACAGTTAGTAACTTGGCCATATTCCTGTGTTTCCATAAATGACAAAGGGGGAGATTGTTGGAAAGTTGGCTATACTAATGTATATGACTTAATATAGTGTTTTCATTATGGAAACAAAGTCATATAGTAGTTTTGAGTCAGCGCACTTGATGAGAAGATCAGAAATCAGTTAAGTGTTGAAGATTGGACAGTGTATAGAGTTCCTATAGCTCAGAGCATCAGCACATGTGTGTACGGCATAGTTATGGTGTACGCCCTAGAAGTTAAGTTAGTTAGACTATATTCATGCTTATTCTATGAGCACATGATCATATATGCAAGTATGAGGAAGATACAAATAGATGAAGTTACACAGCTAGTGATTGCTAGTGAAGAACAGAGTAAGCAATCGACTGTTATCATTTTGAGTTGCGGTTATATTCTATTGATGTAAAGGCTATGTACCTATTCTATTTAGATTGCTGACATATGTATATGTTTTTTTGTAAATATGCTTGAGCCAATTCATTTGGAAGCATTGTATGTAATAGCTCTAAGGTCCGACCTAGTTGTCTATTTTGTATGCGCATATAAATATGATATGCGCCCATTGTATTTAGCATGGAAGTTGATAGAAAGTTGTAATAAGTAGAGAAGAAGTATGTGAAGAGTCTATAAGATGTATTAGAGCTTTGTAAGAGGTCAAAGCATCAACATATCAAAGGAACTGATCAAACAAGAAGTGTCACAGTGACAGTTCATCCAGCAGATATGGTGTGTATCTTAGATCATAAGGTTGTAGCCTTCAACACTTGAGTAGTGAGCTCTAGGATAGTGCATCCACTCCCCTAACATGGACTATTGTAAAAGAATCCTAATAGGGTTTGACCCTTAACAAGATCTACTGTACTTAATACATTGTAGAGAAACTCCTAATAGGGTTAAGGATCTTCTAACAAGGATCACTAAACACTAGTACAAAATATTAGTGGGTGTCAATTCCCACCGGGGTTTTTACCTATTTGGGTTTCCCCGTGACCATATTGGTGTTATGTGTTGATTTCATGTTTCATGTTTATGTGGATGTTTAGTTCAGTACTTAAGCATTTAAGTTCAATTTAAAGGTTAAAGTAAAAAGTTAAAATATTGTGAACACTGATTCACCCCCCTCTCTCAGTGTTCCCATTCCTAACAATCTAACCCCTAAATTTTGTACCCAAGTTGTCACCATCATGGAATGTTTTGCCAGAGGCCTAGGCATTATAATTTATGCCCAGAGTCCGTTGGTGATTGTCTCCTATAGTGTAGTCAGTGGCCTCTGTGGAATGAGAAGATGCACACAAAACCAATAACAAAGCTGCCATTGTTGTAATCCCAATTGCCATTTTGGCAAAGCCTAAAAAACCCACAAAGAGTTTATAGGTCAATGACTATTTTTCCCTTCTCTTCTGTGTGAATAGAAAGAATAGTGTGGAGAATGAAATAGATAAGAGGTGATTATATACTGTGAATATGATTGATTTTATTTATTGTTATTTTTTTAATTTAAATTATTTAATATAAGACCATAGTTGCTATATTTAAAATGCACTGGATGTGATCTTATCTAGAATCTCTTGTCCAATATATTCAGATGATAGAAAAGAAAATGGTTAGAAGTGATCTATCATCTCCATATTCATCATATGTTGAATAAATCAATGAAAAAAATAGAGTAAAAGGAGAATGAAAGATGTAAAAAAAGCATCACTTCTTTGTTGAATATCCAGCTAAAACCACATTTAGGGCCCTATTTTACCTTTACTCGAGCTTGTTCTTCGAGCCTTCTAATACAAAGGGGAAATTTGCATACATAATCTTGAGCCTTCCTTCCACTCCAATGAATCTGCTCTAGATACAAGCAAGCCCTAACAAACATCCAACTATTTTGATTATTTGTGTAGAGACTGGTCACTGTAGTGATTGTAATACAAAAACTAGGTAAACTACCATTTCAAATTCTATAGAAATAAAAGAAAGAAATATTGTATGACAGAAAGAAAAAACACTCTAGATATGTATGATAAGCATAGAAATGGTTATTATTACTTATTAAGCACCATCAAATCAGAGAAAGACTGATGCTTCATTCAAGTCTGAAATTTAACTATTCGGCAATAGAAATATTTTAGCTAGTGATATAGCTCCTATGGAGAAAATCACTATGGGAGAGTCTTTAGTCTTAGATCTTAAATGTTAAATGTTCACTGATTTCCTGTACGTACCATCCACATGTTCACATATTGCCTATACATCTTTGCATGCGGGGATTAGGTATCAACATGTGTAGTTGTCAACACACAAAAACCTAGATCACTATTCTTTTGAGGAAGCTATCTGTAACCGTGCTTCCAAGCCTATACCTGACATGTTTGGAGCCATTAGGTGTTTTGATGATCAGCAATGAAATTAATGCATCCTTTTCTCTCAGAAATTACAATCCCTCTCTGTATGCTGGAGGGATGTCAACAGTGCCAATAACAGCCAGCCAAATTAAAAAAAATGCACAGTAAAATCAAATTAAAAAATGAATGGATATTCACTCATAACATGCTTGCTTCGATGTTTCTACATGCTTTTACACTACATTGTGTAGTGAATAGAACATAGTGATATTCCCCTATTAACTGCGAAGAAATTAGGTAAAGAAAAGTAGTGTTGAAAAATATGAGTTGTTGTATAGAAACCGCGTAAAGAAGGTATGAAGATGAAATGATGGTGCTTGTCAATTCTCAGCTATCTCTAATAGACAAGTATAGTTGTAACACGTCTCCATTTTTCACAGATTACTGACATGGCTGATCATTTTCATCATGTGCATTCTGAACTCACATTTACATCACTAACATGGTTAGTGTGGTGTATGTTTGTCTTGTTAATTCACTCAAATGAAGTTTGTCAGATTGAGACACAACTAGATAGTGCCATGAACTCAAGTAGCCTAGCATGTATTGCATATACTAAAGTCTAATTTCACTTTATGGGGCAACTTTTATTAAATTTATAATTCAATTTATGCTTATCAATCCCAGTCGATCTAATATATAGAGTTGAGATCGGTTTTCAGAAAAGTGCCTCACTAGGTACATTTCCACACTTTTCTGAAAACCTGGTTGGATTTTTGAAAAAGTGCCTCACTAGGTACATTTTCAAAATTCAAAAATGTACCTAGTGAGACACTTTTCCAAAAACCCACTTCAACAGAGAATTTCTCTATCTCTGTTAATCACCGTACTTAAGCAACACACTTTTCCTTACCCATTTTCACGTGTCATGTTTCTCCCTCAGTTTCAAAAACAAGGAAAATGTAACATCCTACGCTTCAACTCCTCTCACTTCAAGGTCTTATCTTTAGCAATATCAACCACAAACACTTCAGACTTTCTACATTTCTCCTTTACAGGAATTTTAGCAAAAAAATTTCCAATGCTCTCGATAATGAGAGAAACTACACAGCTAATTTCACAATCTTCCAACAAATCCAAACTAAAAAAAATTACAAATCAACAGCATCGAGTAAGAAAATGATATCTCTTCAACAAAACTCTATGGACCAAACATATCCCTAAAATTAACAACGTGAATCTGATGGAGAAGAAAAGAAAAGTAAAAACTAAAACAAAGAGCAAAATTTGTAGACATAATACCCAAATATAGCAAAAAAATAAAATGATCTATATAATTAAATAATATTGATAGGTCAGAGAATCATGGAATGCACCAAGCAGGAAAAATGGTGACTGTTGCAAGCTTTCACAAAAACACTAACGGCTTCCATGAGGAGAAAAGATATGAGAGATGGACGGGAAAATGGCCCTCAGAAAGGAAGAAGGAAGCAGACGAGAGAAGTCGATGGCCTCACATCCGGGAGAAGAATTGGAATGCAAACCGCGACAAGCAAGGAATCTCCCAGGTACGTCACTCTCATCAATACATTAGAACTCAACTGTTCCAACATAATAAAATAGAGTTCCATCTGCATAGGGGATCCCATAACAAAATTCCTCAGTTTCGCGCCATAGTGAATAATCGGTCTTTTTTAAAGTTTTCAAAAAATGGGTTCAACCCTGCATTAGGGAGAGACAATACTGTGAATCCCAACTTAATACCCATATTCCCAACATCTTCAAGGGGCATTCTAATCAATCCTCCTCTGCCAAAAAAATCCTGGACGGACACTTATTGGAAGATTCATAGAAGAAGACTTGCCCTATTAGGGAACCTGAACCAGAATCCCTAGAGTTGGGGAGCTTCTAAAAAATGGCTTCAGATTTGGAGACCAATCCACAAGGAAGATACCCAAAAGGGATTCAATGAAGCTCCATTGGACCAGGATGGAGAAGGCAATAGGGTAGATTCTTTACATATTGCAATGGAGAAGCTAGTATCAACAAGGGACCAAACTCCTTCGATCACCTTTTCGGAGGAAATGCTAGCTGAGAGGAAGGCATACCTCTTCAAATATGCAATCATTTGCAAATTCTAGGAAATCAACATGGAATATGGTGCATTCCATAGTTGGGTATCTACAAAATGGTCGAATTATATCTAGATTTACTCTTTAGATAATGAACTAGGATATTTTTTGGTCATTTTTTAGGATAAAATGTCTCGAGACAAGGTTTTCCGAAACAAAAAATGGTTCTACAAATCACAGGGTCTACATATGTAATACTGGATGCCCAACTTCAATAGCAAAGATAATGTCATCAGGTTCATACCCAAGTGGATCACACTACAAAACTTACCTATGGAATACAGAGGAAAAGAGATCATTCATATCTTGGCTAATAAAATAGGAATTTATCTCGACCATCACATAGACTGCTCTTCTGCTTCTGTGAAGATATGTTTTCTTGTAAGTCTAGAATGGGAATTTCCTACTTCACTTAAAATTATTTCAAAATAGGGCAATTGGATTCAACTCATTACCCAAGGGGTTGAAAATCTTCCCATATCTAAGAAAAGACACCAGGAGATGGAGGTGGATAAAATAATCAGGGAGCTCCATTCAGGTTTGGCAAGAGATCAAGATGCTACTACCAATCTCTCATTTTCTCATCAAGAAATGGAGATGGCTGGAGACTTACATTCAGAAGTTACAGAAGTATCAGAACAGTCACTGAACCACAATGTTTGAGGAGGCCATTCAAGCTGGGAAGAGTTAACAGTCTTGGAGTCTTTTATCCGAGTGTTAGGTTAGGTCATGCATAGGTTTGTAAAACAACCCCATCATCCTGGTCTTGCAATAACTTACCCAGACAAGGCTTCCAATAGTTGCCAGGATACTCTTTTGATCAAGAGTCTTCAAGACCCAGCGTTCCCTCTTATTTCTCCCTTGATTCTGGGTTTTTGATGTTTTCCTGAATCATCTCCACTTTTTCCCTTGCATAAGGCCATTTCCTTAAAGCCTTTCAGGTTCAATCCTTTAACTTTACAACAAATCATTCTTCAATGGGTATCGGAAGTCCAATTGGATTTGATAGAGGAAATAGCAGATCAAGTAATGAGTGAGGAGGAATCTTCAGATCGACCCCTGTAGCCAATGGAGATGCTATTGGAGAAACTGGAATCCTCAATTGATTTGGAAAAGGAAAACTTAAATGTAGAAGAAGCAACAGAAGAAGATGACATTCTTAAGATTAAGTTATGTGACCTCAAAGCCTCAACCAAAATAAAAAGTTTGGCCACAACATCTTCTTCACCAATCTTTCAAGGGGTTAACCTTCAAACTCCTGATTCATCATCTTCTTCATACTCGGGGTGGAGAACATCCTATAGACTGAGACTCAAAGAACAAAAAGAGATGACTATGTTGCTAGCCCCTCAAATGGAGAAAACCTCATCCACATTTAGAGTCAAAGGAGGGTTAATTAATCTCAAACCATTAGAAGCAAATATGGATCACCTTAGAATTAATAATCTACAATTGGACAGAGGTGTACTTTCTCAAGTGTATGAGGAAACATAGATCTCCCCAAAACTTCAAGCAGTTTATGATCTTTTTGGTGATACCACATTAGAACAACCAACCGGGGATACTCAGAAGTTAACATATGTGGAAAGGCTTCTAGATGAGGATTATATTGAGGATGAAGAAAGACTAATAGACATCTCAGTGCTCATCCAAGAAGAATCAGAGGAAGATCACCGGCAAGATTTTTCACCAAAATGCAACAACCTAGGACTAGTGCAATCTATTCAAGATTGTCACATGGATTGTGGAAAGATCAAAAAGCAGAGGAGAGGAAGGAAATCTAATGCATCACTTAGGAAGGAAGTTGGAGAGGAATCAAATCAAACCAAAATAACATCATACATTAATGTAGGGAAGGGGAAGTTCCTTCCCAAGTTGCAATGAGAATCATCTCTTGGAATGTTAGGGGCCTCAATGCCCCTAACAAACAACATTTGGTCAAACGTTGTATCATATCATCTAAAGTAGAATTTGTTCTACTTTAGGAAACAAAGATGGATAAAGAGCAATTGGAAATCTTCGCCAAGAATTTAGGAGATTGGAAGGCTCATAGTGTAGAAGCAATAGGATCCTCAGGTGGCTTATCGGTCTTATGGAATTCCAGGTTTTCTTCTTTCATTCCAATGGATCATGGACCAAATTGGATAGCTGGGAACCTAATTAGCACCAAATCCAATTTAAATATTCATACTATGAATGCATATGGCCCCATCTCACATAAGAAGAAGGCAGAATTATGGGCAAAAATCTCTAATTACTTTTCTCAATGGCCAGAGGACAACTTTATAGTGGGGGGTGATTTCAATGCTATAGTTCATGCATTAGATAAATTAGGGGGATCTCTAAGAACCTCTCTATCATAGAATTATTTCAAGGATTGGTTACAAAAAGAGAGTCTTATGGAGGTGGAGCAGCAAAATGGCTCCTTCACATGGTCAAACTGAAGAATGGGCATATGCAACATCTCAGAAAAACTGGATCATTTTCTATTTAAAGAAGACCTTACAAAATTCCCTTTTGACTTAAAAGCCTCTATCACTCCAATTTCAGGATCTGATCACTTCCCTATTCAACTTAACATTCTCAAGGCCAACAGACCCTTGGGATGTCCCTTTAAATTTGAAAATATGTGGCTTAAAGAGGAGAATTTCTTGGAGCTCATAGATGAATGGTGGAAGGATTTCAAAGTTAAGGGTTCTAAGTTATTTTGCTTTGTCTCCAAACTGAAATACATCAAGAAAAACCTTCTCATATGGAATAGAACTCATTTTAACAACATCTTTGCATCAGAATTGGAGATTGAACAAAAATTGGAGAATCTGAATCTAAAAATAATGCAATCAGGATTGGACCATGACAGTTACTTAGAAGAAAAATCTCTCTTAAGGGATTGGGAAGATATCCTAGCTAAAGAAGAAATATACTGGAAACAAAAATCTAGAGAGCCTTGGCTAGCTGAAGGAGATAAGAATACAATTTTTTTTCACTCAAGTACAAAATAGAGGAGAGGCATTAACATGATTTCTCAACTCAAGGATGCTGTTGGCTCTATAATGGAGGATCAGAAGGAGATCATCAAGGAAATCACCAGATATCACTCTCAACTTCTCAATTGTTCTATCTCAACTCCCTTGGAGATTCAACAAGGGTTATTGGAAAACATCCCAAATATCATTACTGATGCAGATAATCAAATGCTATCTAGACCCTTTCAGGAAGAAGAAATCTAGCATACTATCTCCCAAATGGCTCTAGACAAAGCTCCAGGACCAGATGGCTTTCCTCCAAGCTTCTTCCTTCATTGCTAGAGCATTTTGGGCAAAGACCTCACTGATGATTTGGAGGCTACAAGAGCTTTAGGTAGATTTCTAACTAAAATCAACAATACTTTCATAGTGTTAATACCTAAAAAGGAACAAGTCATTAATTTGGATAAATTCATACCAATTGCTCTTTGTAACACAATTTACAAAATTCTCTCTAAAGCTCTAGCAAATAGACTAAAAAAGATCTTAGTTAAACTAATTGGGGAGGAACAGACTGGTTTTGTCCCGGGTAGATCAATTCTAGATGGGATAATCATAGCCCAAGAAGTGATACATTCTATCTAGCATAATAAGCAATCCAGCATGATTATAAAATTGGATATCAAGAAGGCCTGTGACAAGGTCAGTTGGAGATTCTTGATTAAATCTATGGAGCGATTTGGGTTTTATAAAGCATGGATCAATTTGATATTTTATTGTATTTCAACTCCTAAATTCTTTGTCTTGGTGAATGGATCACCACAGGGCTTCTTTGAAGGATCTAATGGCATCAGAAAAGGAGATCCATTATCACCATTTTTATACATAATCATGGCTGAGGCATTAGGGAGAAGTATGATCAGTATGCAAGATCAAAACCTAATCAATGGCATTACAATATCCTCATCCATTCGACTAGTTACTCATCAACAATTTGCAGATGACATTATTCTCATGGGTTAGGGGAGCATCCAGGAAGCTAAGTAGATTTCCAAGATACTAGATCACTATGGACAAGCTTCACGGAAACTAGTCAATAAAGAGAAATCAGCGGTCTTCTTCTTTCACACAAAAAAGAAAATCCAATAGAAAATTGTAAAAATTCTAGAATTTAAATCAGGCTCTCTCCCATGTCCATACCTGGGCATCCCGATTGACAAATCCTTCATAACAGCATCAGTTTGGAAACCTCTCAATGAAAAGATGGACAGGAAGATGGATAATTGAAAAACCAGATGGCTATCTTGGGTCGGGAGATTAGTCATGATCAAAGCAACATTATCAGCAATACTAATATACCTAATGTCTTGCCTTTCACTTACCACAAAGGGATATATGGATATGGTGAAGAAACTTAGGAAATTCTTTTGGCAGGGTACAGATACTAAGAGGAAATTTGCATTAATCTCATGGGATAAAATATGTAAACTAAAATCTTCTAGTGGCACTGGCATTAAAAATCAATTATGGCAGAACCAAGCTCTAGGTGAAAAGCTTTATTGGAAAATAGTCAATAATTAGGATTTCAAATGGATTAGAATTCTTAGAGCTAAATATTTAGGCAACTTTAATAAGGAAGATATAGTCAGAATTAAAAAGTTCCCAAAAGGCTCGAGAATATGGAACTTCATAGCTAAGTCAAGACATATTATTAACAATAACATATGTTGGAATATCAAAGATGGAAAGGAAGCAAGATTCTAGGAAGACTCTTGGGGTGGGCATCCAACCATCAATTCACAATTAGGCCCCAATCAGATCAGTCATATTTGTACTTCATCCTGGGGACCATATCTCAGTGACTATATCATTCCTTCATCCTCTGCTACTATAGATTGTTCTTGGGAGTGGAAAGACTTCTCATCACTTCAATTAGATACAAGAGAGGTAGATAAGCTCAAAACATTGATCAAAGATAGGCCCTTTCTTCTCAAACAAGGAAAAGATGAAATTATTTGGAATGGGGCAAAATCAGGATCCTACAATGTCAAAGAGGGTTACAATCTTATAGCCAAATCATCCACATCTAAAATAGAAGAGATCCCAGCACAATTATGTTGGAACAAGGTTGGACTCCCAAAAGATGGGTTATTTATGTGGGTGACATCCCAGGGTAGAATTTTAACTACAGATAAATTTATTAAGATGGGATACCAGTGTCCATCCAGATGCATTATGTGTTTTAAGAATGAAGAGGATGTAAATCATCTATTATTATCCTATCCCTTTGCTAAAGATTGTTGGTACTGGCTTTATTCAAGATTAGGATGGTCATCAGCTCCCCCAAATAATTTACTCTAGCTTTTGATATCATGGCCACAAATCATGGGAGGAAGTTTATTCAGTAATCTATGGATGATCTCTCCATCAATTCTGATTTGGGAGATTTGGAAAGAAAGGAATAGAAGATTATTCCAGGATAAATTTTTGAAATTTGAAACTATAATTAACAAATTGGAGGCAGCCATAGTTGAGGTAATGAATTCCTGGATCCAAACTCAATCAGCACAACACAAATTCTTTACCAGTTGGGATGATCAGATGACAAAAAATTGGTCTGGGTTAAAAACTCCAATCACCATAGGCAGAGGATATAGAAGAAATCAAGAACTAAGGAAGGCATGTGTCTAGAAACCCCCTCCAATTGGATGGTACAAATTAAATTTTGATGGAGCTTCTAAAGGTAACCCAGGCCCCTCAGGAGTGGGATGCATCATACACTCTACAACTGGGAATGTGATTGCCAAACAAGTCATACCATTACCCAAAGATACCAACAATATGGCAGAATTTAAAGCACTATTGTTTGGACTAATACTAGCTTGGGAAGTAGGGATCTCAAAGCTTGAAATTGAGGGATAATCGTTGATTACCATCAATGCAATCAAAGTCAGATCAACCCCAAATTGGCATCTTATGGCAGTTTTAGAGGTAATCTTACAATTAATGGATAATTTTGAATTGAAAACCATTAACCATACTTTCAGAGAAGGAAACACTAAAGCAGATGAGCTAGCTGACCTGGCAGCTAGAGGAACAAATTTAAAAATTCTATCCGATGTCAACGGAGTTTCAACGGAGCTCATTGAATCTAACCACTAAATCAAAATGGTCAAATCAGGTCCTGATATATTTTTGCCTCAGAAGTTGACAGAACAGTTCCTTGTGGTGATAAGACAGGCATCTTCTCTCATAGCGCATAGTGCATGTAGGAGTTTAGAAAATTAAATGAGGAGTAGGATTAGGAAAAGAGGAGTAGATACCTATTGTCCATCGAAGAGTGACGACATCTGGACATGAGTTATCTTTTGGCATTGAAAACCTCAGTTGTTTTCAGTGATTCACCTTTGCGCAGTTAAATCTCTGACACCAGCATTTCCTATGTCCACTGTTGCGATTATGTGGGGCCCAATTCTTTATCATGTTAGTCGTCGCTAGGTCGGGGAATGAAGAAAGTCTATCTAGCGACTATGAGTTTGCCTTTGTTGCTGAATCTCAATGGCGGGACTTGGTTTTTGGATGAGTCAGATGGTCTTGACATGTCAGAGCATCAACGGTGGTCGCTAAAGCTAAAGGGATTTGTTAGAGCTATGCAAAATCACGCCGGCCATTGATTCTTCTTTACGGTGTAGGGATTCAAACTGTGGGTCCATGGTGACACATATGCACAAATGGCACTCCCCTATTGGTTGAAGGAAATAAAGAGGTGGAGTGTTGTCAACGGGGCTTGTGTTAGAGATTTTGATCGATGGTTGGCATGTGATCACATAGAATATTCTCATCCCATGCGATCATGCACCCACCGTCCGATAAGGAAAATACGAGGTGGAGTGTTGTCAGTGGGGCTTGTGTTAGAGATTTTGATTGTCGGTCGGTGTGTGATCGCATGGAATATTCTCACCCCATGAGATCATGCACCCACCATTCGATTAGATACCGATGGATTGTCTGCAGTGGGAATACATGATGATTCATCACCGAGGTGTTAGGTTGTGATTGGATGAGCTAGAAAGGGAATGTTGACACATCAGTGGGCCTAGACTTTTCAGTGGGGTCATAGCATGGATGATCTGACAGTGGGTGCATGTTCTGGTAGAGTCTTGGAGGTCTACGCGAAGATGCGATGACCGTTGATCTTTCGGATGTGGGCCTAGTTAAAGTTCTCACCAGTTCGTGGATAAAGTGGGCACTAAGGTTTGTGGTGAGTGCTGGAGGCTTGTCACATGTTCGCATGAGCCAGTTTTGAGTTATGTGATCATGCGACAAGCCCTTTGTGGTAACTTTATGCGGTAGCGGTTAACGGTGGTAAAGGGCTATGGTGTGTCACATGTTCACATAGCCCTTTTCCTGGCTATGAGATCATGTGACAACTGTTGAAAGATGTTGTTGCATAATTAAAGGTGGGTCTGTGTGTCAGGTCTTGTCAACGTGTCCCTTTCTGATTGACCAACAAGCGCTGAAATGGATATGCATCGTGGGTCCCATAGCCAAGGGCAGGTAATGGTGGTGAAGGTTTATGGGGTGTCACATGTTCGCATAAGCCATTTTCAAACTATGAGATCATGCGACAACCATTAAGGGAATGTCGGCATTGTGAAGTTAAAGTTGCCAAGCTTGCGAAACATCATGATCTAACGGTGGTGATATAAAGTAGATCTCAGTTCAGATGTTGACTGTTGATAGACTGTTGGTGCCCTGAGGATGACCGTTGCATTTCAAGTTCAAATCTGTAGAGGATTTTCGCGACAAGAAGTACCAAAATTGATGGCTTTAGCAACGGTTTTCAACTGGTTTGGTGGTGCAGTTATGCTGACTGATCCGAGGGGCTCAGTGACCATTCACAGTGATGTTTTGTACCTGGTGGAGTAGGTTTTTGAGCTTGAGAAGTTTTTTGCAGGCGGTGATTTGTACTGGTTTTCATGGCTATCCCTGGTGTTCTGTACTGAAGAAATTAGAAGTAAATATGGGTATCAGCCGATTACTGTTGTTGAAAGTTGAAATGATTTCATTCTGAACATTAGGCCCTGCAACAGTGGGCTTGAACTGAGGATAGATACTTTGTTAATTTATGTTTATATTTATATATATAAAAATCCCAGCTTCAGCCCTTCAACGATAAAAAAAAATTAATAATATTGATAGATTTAAATGAGAGACCTAAGCTTCCAGATTCCCCGAGGAATAAAGACAATGGTTTCATTGCAACATCTCAACAGATAAATAATATTTGATGATTAAATTTGTAGCCATCATTAACAAATGCCATGTACTAAAACATATATCATGAACCCATTATCCATTATGTAATCAAGTAATCATGCAAACATACTGTTAGTTTCCTAGAGAAACATAAATCACTAGATCAGGTAGTTTCATATGGTGAAAACATTCCATTCTATTCCCTTCTGTTCCATTTTATTTGACTAGTGTCGTCACAAAGCCTATTAGCATATCGATTGAAAATACTAGCACAAACAACATTGCATTCCAGCAAGTGACTGCGAACATGTCATGCATTATGTTCTTCGAATTGGGAGTTCAGTGTTGTGAGGAGCAGTCCTCCTATCAGGTTCCTTTCCGGCGGCCCAAACCAAACCTGCAAAAATATAAAGCGAAGTAACCATCACCACAGGCAACACAAACGATTTCCAAATAATTGAAGACATTATGAATACTCTTATGAATATACAACATATCCCAAACTCTGCCACCGCCTTTGACTCAAAAAAAATGCATCCAAGCTGAATGTAATGTAAACATGATCAGAAAAGCCAGAAAAGTGAGAAGGACTTCCATATTTTTTGAATCCAAAGCCATGATGTGTTTTCTTTTTCTTATTAAGGACAGCAAGAAAAAGCAATACTAGTTATAATTATGTTTATTGTGTGATTTGGCCTCTCTTTTATATTGGATGATTCTTTTTTCCCGATTATAAAATTGTCGGCCACAACTCTATAGCAATTCAAACCCTCTCATTCTATCGCTAATTAATATAGTTGACATAATTATAAAATATTACAAATACCTCTATATAAAATTGGGTTATTTCATTTTTTTTATAGAAAAAAAATGCCTATTAGTTCTAAATTACTAAATTTATTTAAATATATAGATTAGGCTATTTAAATTCTTTATATGTCTAGATAAAGATTGGGCTATGTAAATTCTTTGAGAGTTATTTTCAATTATAGTTCAAAAAATAAAATAAGATATTTATATATTGTATTAGTACAATTCATTGCAATAATATGAAATACTATTATTTTATTACATAGAAATATCTCTTGAACTTATTTATCTTGTTGTTTATTGATCTATCTAATTACACCTTAAAATATAATTAAAATTCTTTCTATTTGTTGATCTTTTACTATAAGCATATATAGTCAAATTTGACTATACAAATTTATGAATACAAATTGAATTTCTATCTCCTTAACTATGAAAATGTGAATAATTCTTATAAATAACTACTATAAAAATTGGCAAATTGGTCAAAACATTTCATGTATGACCCCATGAGAAAAAATAATGCACATAAAAGCTCATAGGATAATCATAATACAAAGATAAAAATATACCAACATATTACATAAAAATAACTTTTATAAGGCATTGAAGGAGGAAAATCAAAGCTCCAAAAGAAACCATACTTCATATACAATTAGGTAATAAAATTATTTTAATACATCTACTTAGTCACCTTAAACATTTATAAATATAATTTTTTTCTAAGACATTCTATATGTGTCAAAATATTATTCACACATTCCATGTCATGCTTGATATACACATTCAAAAAAAAAACTCAACATTAAATGACAAAAAAATTAAATAACTCATAGTTGAATATAGATAATTGTGAGACGTACCTCCTAATGGTTGTATATAGACATGCACCTAGGATGATTATCAATCTCATTACAAGATGGTTTATATGACAAAGAATGTAGATTAAGATTATTCAATGGGTTCTATAGCAAGTATGCCTTTCATGGGGAACACATGTGAAATAGTTTGGAGTTGCATTTGGGAAAACCCTTAATAAAAGATATTGTTTCTACCAATTTATATAAGTAAGACTTAATGGTATAGGTTATATCATGGCATACCTTGTGAGGATGAGGAACCATGATCACTTAATCTTGAAATGTATGATTAATTGATGTATTATTATCATGAGGATAAAAGCATGATATAAGGATAGTGATATATAGTTTATATATGTTAAGACTCCAAAATTAGCAAATTGGTCAAAACATTTCATGTATGACCCCATGAGAAAAAATAATGCACATAAAAGCTCATAGGATAATCATAATACAAAGATACAAATATACCAACATATTACATAAAAATAACCTTTATAATGCACTGAAGGAGGAAAATCAAAGCTCCAAAAGAAACCATACTTCAAATACAATTAGGTAATAAAATTATTATAATACATCTACTTAGTCACCTTAAACATTTATAAATATAAAAAATTTCCAAGACATTCTATATGTGTCAAAATATTTATTCACACATTCCATGTCATGCTTGATATACACATTCAACAAAAAAACTCAACATTAATGACAAAAAAATTAAATAACTCATAGTTGAATATAGATAATTGTGTGAGACGTGCCTCCTAATGGTTGTATATAGATGTGCACCTAGGATGATTATCAATCTCATTACAAGATGGTTTATTTGACAAAGAATGTAGATTGAGATTCTTCAATGGGCTCCATAGCAAGTATGCCTTTCATGGGGAGCACACTTAAAATAGTTTGGAATTGCATTTGGGAAAACCCTTAATAAAAGATAACGTTTCTACCAATTTATATAATTAGGACTTAATGGTATAGGTTATATCATGGCATACCTTGTGAGGATGAGGAACCATGATCACTTAATCTTGAAATATATGATTAATTGATGTATTATTATCATGAGGATAAAAGAATGATATAAGGATAATGATATATAGTTTATATATGTTAAGACCCCAACTTTGCAGCAAGTAAGACCAAGGTAAGGAGGGTTGGGCACCAAGTTGATTCATGAGGATACCTCTTGCATGAAAAAAGAAAAAAAAAAGAAAAGAAAAGAAAAAAAGAAAAAAGAAAATGATATACTTGTATATGTTAAGTTAGACTGTATAGTTCTTTATGAATTTGTCATTATCATCTCTCTTCATAGATAGATATGCTAATTATATTACTAATGGCTATTTCATTAGAATCTGCAAAATGATGTGCACTTAGTTTGTGTCTAAGATGGATATTCTTGTGTGGTTGTGACAACGATGACATGAATTTTTAGATGAAGTCCTATGTGAATGATGAATATGATCACAAGTGGATAATTATAAATGTTTGTTTTGTGCATGGATTAATTTCTAGTGAGCTCAATAGTGAGTAAAGTGTGTAAAAATGTGACTACTTGATTATATAATTTGTACTTGTCATATTTCAATTACTTTATATATAGTAATTTTTCTATGTTGGACTAATGTTGGATTGGGTGTGCAGGTGACTTATGACCAATGGGATGGGTAGGTATTATAATGACCTAGTGAGTAAGCCAATGATGCCAATCTAGCCCAATGGTGGGCCACAGTTTTATGTGAATGTGAATGTATGTTACATGTGTTTAATATGTATGTGTTCACATGTTTAGTTTGTGTAAGGCATCTTAATGTTATGTGTAAGTCATAAGGTATGCAATATGTGTGTTATGTCAATGTGTTTAATGTTGAATGTATCTATATGTTTGGCATAGGATTAATGTTTGTTAGGTCTATAATATGGAGGGCCATTTAGTTTTATACTTATATGTTTTAAATGTGTTTAATTTTATTTAAATTCTTGATAGGTTTTAATATGTGTGTGTGTTTTTTTGTTAAGAAAGAATAAAATATGAGTGAATATTTATTATGTATAATTATTTTATTCAATTATGTTTTCTTATTTACATTAATATATAATAAAAATTCTATATCTAATATATTTTGTATAATTAGCTAAATTATTTTCTGTTATAAAACTGATATAATAATACATAACTTTAATTTCATTTTAATTATAAGTTTACATTAATATATAAGTTCTTGTCAATAGCGTAATGCGAGTTAAGATGTACATTAGAATTCAGAAAACTTTGAAATTTATTGTTATATATGTTTGGATAGCTCTATTTCAAAGGAAACAATAAATATGATTGTAACTTGCAATGTGTACACATAACCAAAAATTAGAGATGGACAATTATGGTTGTATGGTAGTAAAATAGAGCCATAAATCTATTGTGTGATCAGAAAAGAAGATCGTGCATTAGTTGAACTTAATAATTTTTGAGATATTTCAAGTAGAAGTCTGCTATATTTAGAAGAAAAGTTAGTTATAGATGGACAATATTTTTAAGATCTTCGAAATCAATATGTAAAAAACGGGTAGACTTGATTAGAATTCAACAAAGAAATCTGAAACTAGCAACTAGCTTGCTATGTTTACAAGAGAAATCAACATGTAATCAGATAATATTATTATTAACCCTACTTGCTATATTATCAACACATAACCTTAGTTGCTA
>BSBK01005295.1:2010000-2057500 GCA_027943335.1 Chamaecyparis obtusa
ATTGAGACTATGTTTCTATTGACTACATCTTGAGGATGATGCCTTTATTGCTTACATCATATGATTGATGTTGCCAAGTGTCATAAGTGTTGACATTGGATTGATTTATCCTCCCTAGCTAAGAGGGAGTGTTGATATTTATAGCATTGGTCAGATAAATAATATTAACTATATGATTATTATGAGAAAATATTTATTATATATATTCATATATATCAATATATATAATAATTGATATTACTATATACATTGATATATATGTATATATAAAGTTAGATTATAATTATTCTCATAATAACTAAATATTTAAATTGATAAAATAATAATAATTATTATTATTATGTAAATATTAGGTAAATTAATATAATACTCAAGAGATATTATATATGTGTGTGTGTGTGTGTGTAATCATAATTTTCATTATATTAATTACAAAATAATGAGTAGACATGACCCATGAAGGGACATGTCTCTTCTTGGCTCATTCTCAATATAAATGTAAGAAATTGTTGTATTTGGAAAACACATACAATGAGATAGTGCTATTAATTCACAGTGATCCTAAAACCTTAACAAATGGTAATATTCTTTCTGAATGGTATGGAGTGTGATTCTTATGTAGTAGAAGTAGAAAATGCCCTCAAAAAACTTTTAGGGATCAAAGACATTATTGTGGCTCTTCTTCAAAACAAGGCCTCGGTATTCTACTGGCCAGCCTTTGTGGAGGTAAGATATATCTTTTATTTTGAACATGCTTGGAAAATCTTTTTCTGTTCAACTTCAACTCTGATTTTTCTTTTCTATTGAAATTTTAAATAATAGGACAATACCCATATTGACGAAATCCATGTTGTCCTATTCATATCTAGTTTTGTAATAGTATAAAACTAAAGCCTCAAATGAAACTAGGTCATACTAGAAACTAGCTGCGCTTGAATGTGTGTTATTGGATAGTGATGTCAGTATATCTTCATATTTCTTCTTGTATTGTCCTAAATTCAAGTTTTGAATGAGAAAAATTGAAGACTGTTACAATAGTTCTAAGGGTCAATTATGCAAAACACATATCATTTTCCTATATGGTGTAACACATTTAGCGTGATTTCTTTTCCAGCACAACACAATTAAAGAAGCCATAGAGGATGCAGGCTTTGAGGAAAAACTAATTAAGGATGTCAATAAGGACACCTTTGTAGTTTGTCGATTGAGAATCAGGGGTATGACCTGCACAAGTTGTTCAGGGTCCATCTTACACACTCTAAAGAGAATAAGGGGAGTTAAGGAGGCAATGGTTGCACTTGCACTAGATGAAGCAAAGGTACACTATGACCCCAAGAAATGCACAATTTCTCAGATAATGCAATCAGTTGCAGAAGCAAGTTTTGAGTCAGACTTAATCAATGCAGGAGATGAAATAAAAAAAGTTCACCTAAGACTGGAAAGAGTAAACTCAAGTGAAGAAGCAAAGATTATAGAGATTTCTCTACAATCACTGCCTGGTGTGAACTTTGTAGAAATGGATTCAAATACAGCAACACTGAGTGTCTCATACATGATCTAGATCTAATAGGCCCATGATCTATAATACAATGAATTCAACAAGTAGGGCTTGAACCAAATTATTACAAAGCAAGCCTACATAGTCCTTCAGGAGGAAGAGACTATGAAAGGGAAAGAGAAATAGAACACTATAAGAAATATTTCCTTTGGAGTTGTGTTTTCTTTGTTCCTATCTTCTTCCTATATATATTTTTCCTGATGGTATCTTCATGGGGCGACCTAAAATTGGTGAACATGGTGACTCTTGGTACAGTCCTTAGATGGGTGTTGTGTACTGTAATACAATTCATAATAGGCCACAAATTTTATGAAGGTGCATAACATTCTCTACATCGAGGCTTAGCAAACATGGATGTACTGGTTGCATTGGGCACAAATGCTGCTTACTTCTATTCAGTGTACATTATTTTAAAATCATTTGCTTCTAATTCTTTCAAGGGCCAGGATTTCTTTAAAACTAGCACATTGTTAATCTCTTTCATACTATTGGGGAAATATTTGGAATTTCTTGCAAAAGGGAACCCAAATCATTCTCTTCTCAACAACTATTTGTATGCCATGTTGTTGATCACAATCCCTAGGCTTAGAGTCTATTTTGGCGACACCTGTAGCTACTGCGGCAGCCTCCTTTGAAACCGTGTGTGCCTCTGAAGGTGTGTTCTCTCCCATTGAGAACTGACAATACTTTTGCATACCACCAGTAAACCCTAATCAGCAGGTGCCAAGAAGACTGACTCAATCAAGGAACCCTTGATTTATGAACGCGTCCAGTACAATGGCTGGTACTACTTCAATATTTTCACCTAATCTTGTACCATGTTCATTATAACTTCACTACTCGCATAGTAATTTGAATATGACAAGCATTGTCGACAATGAGGAATCTGTTAACATAAAAACAAATCACAATTAGGAATCTATTAATAGGGGTCAATAAGTGTGATTTTAAAATTATATAGTTAAGTATAAACCGTGAGAATAGGGAGAAGGGACTCACATTCTTGATGTAATATTTTTCATTTAGATCTATATAAAATAAGTTTCTTTTTAAGAATAACTATAATGATGATTGATTTTATTATGAAAAAAGTTAATCTCGATTGCATAATTTCACCTCTATTATAAGATTTTGGTTTGAAATGCATATTGGTATGTTCCTTTTTTAATTCAATGGAAGTTAATCAAAATTCACACATGCTACTTGCTTCATAATTGCAAATGCAACTAATTATTCAAAGAAATAGGCAGTGTTTTTGCCTTCTAAATGATTTCTACACCTAATCTTGGGGCACAGTCCTAAGATTGTGTACTCTTTCAAAAAGTAGAATTACTTAAGGACTGTGTAATTTTAGTTGGTAGTATTTCCCATTTGACACGGTAGATCTTGTGGTGGGTAAATTTTTTTACAGAAACCTTTTTCTATCATTTATTTTTTAAAGCTAGTTATAGTAATATATCAGTGTCTCTTGATTGTGTCAATATAAGACTTAAAAAATTCAACCCACTTAAAAAATCAAAATTTTTATATAATTTTTTTTACATCATTCATTAAAATTTTATTACTCATAGATACATTTCTAACTATTCAAATTTACAAAATAATATAATAATTTATATACAATAGAAGACTTAAAATTCATTTCACTAACAAATAATATGAACAAGGTCTCTAGATAAGGAAACTAATTTTATTTGGAATATATAAAACACAAAGCAAATGTTAAATGCCAAGTGTTAGTGGCTTCTATTTTACCAGGTCAATCATTAATCTAGAAAAATCAAAGAATATGAGCAATTGTTTGGTATCAGAAATATTATCAGCCGTGGGGGCCATCCATTCCGAATTATTTTGATTGCAGTGCGATCTTCATGGGATTTAATTAGTCCACATTTTTTAAGTTTGCAAAGTAATGAGACTTAGCCATCTCATTCCACGTGTCACACTTTTGACACTTAGAAATTAGATATAGTTTTTCTACCGATTTTATACGGTAATTTTATATATTGTTTGTATATTATATTTAAACAAGGTTATGTATATTAAATAATGTACATATAAAGTTAAGAGATACGAGGCTTTAATTTTTTATAAGTGAATAAAATTTATATTAGAAAAATTAAAATCTTGATATCTTTACACTTTCTTTATATATTAAATATTATATAATATATAAGTAATAGCATTTGCAATGTCAATTCTAAAGAAATTTAATATATAATTTTATTTAAATATTTTTATTAAATATAAATTTAATTAGTCTTAGAATTAGGATTTTCTTTTAATTTAGTTTAGGTTTAGGATTTAAGTTAGTTTGTGTGTAATTTAGTTTGGGTTTAATTTAGTCTAGGCTAAGGGTTCAATACAATTTAAGGGATGAATTTAATCTGGTATAGGGTTAGGGTTAGGCTTTATAAGGTTTATGATAAGGGTTCAATTTGGTTTGGTGTGGGGGTTAGAGTTGCACCTAGACTTTTCAATTATAGTTTGGTACTTAATTAGATTTAATTGTTCCTTTGTCAGTCAATTTTACGTTGGGATCGATATTATATTTTAAAACTAATACAACTTTTCTTTAAAAAATTGTTAAATGTGTAAAGTAAACAATTTAATTCAATTCATTTATTTTTTGCAAACCTATAAAGATAACTATTTAGGAACAATACAAGAGTTTAAATTCATTAATTCTGTTGAAAGTATCTTTGGGTTGTCGTTAAAGTAACGTTGTCATCTACAGCTCCATTTATCAATGTTTCTTAATGAAATATTTTTGGTTTTTAACACTAAAATTAAAAGTACAATAGATGAATACGAAAAAAAGTAGGGATGATTTTGAACAAGATAGTTGTAAGGAGATACATATAAAGATAATGATTTAGGAACAATACGGGGATTTAAATTTATTAATTAATAAAATTATAAGGCTTTAAGTGTTTATTGATAAATTATAATAAAATATTTTTTTAAGACATTCCTTTCATCATGAAATTTGATTTTTATTTTATTTTTCTACATTTCTACTAAATAAAGATAATGATTAGAAAGTATTTGAACAATTTAATATTAATATAATTGAATAGAAATTAATATTAATATTTAGTGTTTAATATGAATAAAAAAATTGGAACTAAAAACCACTTTGTGGTCGCTCAAATTGATGCCCTACAGTCCACTCTAAGCATTCAGCTCTCCTCTGCATGCAACCCAAATCATTCTCTTCTCAACAAATGTTTGTATGCCATGTTGTTGACCACAATCCCCATGCTTAGAGTCTATTTTGGCGATAGTTGTAGCTACTGCGACAGCCTCCTTTGAAACTATGCATGACTCTAAAGGTGTTTTCTCTCCCATTAAGAACTGAGAATACTTTTACATACCGCCAGTAAACCCTAATCAGTAGGTGCCAAGAAGATTGACTCAATCAAGGCACACTCAATTTATGAACGCCTCCAGTACAATGGTCGGCACTACTTTAGTATTTTCACCTAATCTTGTACTGTGTTCATTATAACTTCACTACTCGCATAGTAATTTGAATACGACAAGCATTTCTGACAATGATGAATCTGTTAACATAAAAATAAATCACAATTAGGAATATACTAATAGGGGTCAATAAGTGTGATTTTAAAATTACATAGTTATGTATAAACCATGAGAATAGGGAGAAGGGACTCACATACTTGACGTGATCTTTTTCATTTAGATCTATATAAAATAGGTTCTATTTTAAGAATAACTATTATGATGATTGATTTTATTATGAAAAAAGTTAATCTCGATTGCATAATTTCACCTTCTATTATAAGATTTTGGTCTAAAATGTTGTATCATATTAAAATGGAATCACTTCCATGATAAGAGCATTTAGCCCTCTGAGTAAGTAGTTTGCGGTCATGTTAAGCACCTTGATTGGGTCTTTGCATGTATCTGGCTTTCTCCCCCCATTCTGCTTCTCTCTACACCCGTTTTCCACCTTATTTTTGCATTTCTGAACACTCTGGATTGAGGTCCTAAGGTTTTTGACCTCAAGGTCAAAGTTGACCTTGACCCTGACCTAGGTCAGGGATGACCTCGACCCTGACCCAGGGCGGGGTCTACCTCATCCTTGACCCAGATTTCAAATTTCATGATTTTCTAATTTTTGGATATTGGGTTTCGGAAAGATTCTTTTTTCCCACCTCCGGGTCAGCCATTTTGGGTTTTGGGATGGTAAATCATTAATTGTATTTAATCTAGGTATATTTCTAAATGTTAGGACCTAATTGGGATTTAATTCTCCAAGGTGGCCCCTCTAGAAGATTGTGCCCTAGTTCACTATAAAAGGAGGCCTTTCTCTCTCATTTTGATCATTAAGTTTTTGTGAGAAGAGCTCTCAATAAATTTTTCATATCTCATCTCAAGCCCTCAAGTGCAAGAAAGTGAATTCAAACATTAAAGTGTTCAAGCATCCATTCATCAAGGAGATCCATTATTAGCCATTGAAGGATTCAATCTCTTTGGAGTTGCCTTGGAGATCCATCCTTCCACATTCATCCAAGCCTCCTCATATGAAAATATCCAGTCAATATTGGTGTTGAAGATCAAATGCCATTGATTTGAGACATCCTACATTCATTCTACATCCATTGGAGCATCCCTACTTGTGGATTTGAGGACTCGAATCCCCTACAAGGACTTCAACATAAGCAAGGTGAATTGTTTCATTTACTTTGTTTATGCTCAATACAATTTTAATCCAATTTCAAAGTTAATTCCTAAATTGGGGTTCGACCAAGGCAAACCCCCCATACAAACAACAAAAACCCTCTTTTTCTTGCAAGTATAGGTGCAAAATTGCAGATCTGAGCTTGGATTTGGATACCCTTTTTGGTGAACTTTCAAGATCTGTGAACAAAGTCAGAGTCAACCTTCAAAATATTAATGTAGCCTTTGACCTTTTATTGGGGTCAAAGACTACCTGCTGTCAGAAAGATAAAATTTTTTTAGGTTTTCTTTGTCTCGGCATTTCTAGTCTGAAACAGGTTGTAGAATTACTCGAAACTACACACAAACATCAGATATCAGCATTTTCCAAATCTTCCCTACTTTGAGGTTAGTACTTATCTTTTAATTATTGCAGATTTCAAGCATGTATTATCCATAGGGAAATATAAGGTTTTCTTCCTCTTTCATATTCTCCATAAATTGATTCAATTGTGCATTAACCTTTTGGTTGATCAATTTGGATCTCTCCTTTGGGAATGTGGATTTAGAAGTAGATCTCATATTCCCCCAATACATTTTAGGGTGGATACTATTTCCATCTATTCATTTTGGTGAACCCGACATACTTACTCTCCTTTCTTTTGTGGAATTAGATGCTTTATTATGGTTTATGGTGTTAGATCTTGCATGTATTAGATTCCTTTTATGTGTTTGCATCTCATATAAAATCAAAATATTTGGTGTTAGTTTAGTTCATTTGCATTGCATTGGTTATGAGCTTTACTACCTTTAGTCCTACTTATAGCATTCCAGTTAGATGAAGTTGTAGAATCATGGGTGCCTTTGATCCTAAATCTTTTTCTCCTTTCCTTAGGATCCCGAATGATAATTTGATTCTTCGTGATTCCAATCCTATTATGGAACAAAACTCTTCTCACTCATCTAATGATGAGGATGATGCTTTAAGATTTCCTCCTAAATAATTCCAAAAACTTTCAACTGAACTTGATAAAATGGGTAATTGGCTTATTCAAGAGAACCATAATCAAGATTCTATTGAAGCTATTGAGGCTCTTAAGAAATTTCTTCATGATAGTGATCAAGGTTTTAACCTCTTGTCTGGTATTACTCACCTCGTGCATTCAAATGTTAAACCTCTAGCTCAAGAAGCTCAAGATTTAGGGTTGATTCCTCCTATCACTAGTGTAGAACCCTCTTCTAATCCTTTACCTAATATTCTTACCTAATATAGTTTGAACCCTTGTCTCAAGCTCTCGTAGTCTTGATAACCTAGTATAACATGGGATTCATCTCTAGGTTGTGGAACCTATGCTAACTGAGATGAGACCTTCAGGTTCTAGGCTGGCTCCTCTTGGATAATCACCTTAATTTTCTTCTTGATAGGAAAAGTAAAACTCTTGAGGGGAAAAGGGATAGAAGGAATGCTTGAAAGGGAAATGAATTGAAAGCAAACTACCTACTAGGTGATACACCAAAATTAGGGTATGAATTGCAGCATAGAGGAATGAAGCCAATGAAGAACTTAGTTCTAGGAGATCAAAACTTCTTAAATAGGCTTGCATAAGTGTTTCATAGAGGGGTCTAAACATAAGACACAAACTATGACTTGTAAGCAGACATTCACCTCTGCAACTAGGTGTAGGAATGAGACAAGATTGTCAGGGGGCTGAAGTATACCCACAAGAGAATTCATATCAAATCATATACAACAACACACAAAATTGTAGAAAAGAAGAGGGATCAGGAACCCTAAATTGTCATTGAATCATGCATAAACTTTAATTCAATAAGAGAGAATTCAGACAAGGAAGTATGGGCATAGAAAAAATGTCACAAAATACCTCTATAATATTTGAATCATCAATGAAAGATTACAGAATGTGGAAAACTAGAAGGCAGGAAGAAATGCCACAGATAGCTTTCCAAGAAAGAGACTTTCTTCTTTACAAAATGTGAACTCTCTGAGCTCTAAGGCTCCAAAAATACAATATATACATCTCAACTACACACAGGCAGGAGTCAAAAACCTAACTAGGGTTACATAGCTTGTCAATACAATAATCAAACCCTAGTTGTACTGATGACCCATCATCAAATTTTGAGAACATCGGCAATCAAATTAAATCTTCCTTGTGTGTATCCATCTGGTACTGAGCTCACTTACAGACGCATCAACCTCAACTCAACTACTCACCTACAACTCAGCCTTTCCATGAAGGCCTCAAATCTGATCTGGAAGATATTTGTATTTTCAATAATAACACTGGAAAAAGGTGGCGCTAATCCATTTAGCACCTTCAACATGACATGGTACCCTGCAACACTAGCCAATAGTCATCTCCATCGCCTTCTCAACCATAACCATCTTGAAAATTTAATTCCTGAGCTAACCGACATCGTGCATGGCTGAAAAGAGTGAAACCCTAACAAAAAACCTTCACATAAATTTTGAATTTGAAATATAATGGCTAGCTGGTCATTTTAAAATGTGTCCATCAATATCTAATGTTTCTCGGTAGATGGATGGCCTAGATACACTTGAAAACAACCATGAACCTTGTAAAAAGTCCAAGTCCACCATGACATGCTTGGGCCAATGAGAATCAAGCACATTGGCACACCTGGTAGTTTGTCCCCACCTCGAGCTTTCCTCTTTAAGTCATTCAGTGACTATGTGACCGAAGACCTTTATCCTAAGTCACAAAGAGCTTCTCATAACTCTAGTCTAGTTAAGCGATCACGCGAACAAAATGGTCGCTAAATTTCTAGGTCCTTCGGTTAACCCTGGTTAAGTCCAACGAACAAGAGAGAACCCCTAGTCACTGATTCACAAAACCTTGCTAACCTTGGGCGCATTTTCCTCTTGGAAATATTTCATTCACCCTGATTGCCTCATCAGCAAACACCTCGACAGGCTCTAACAAGGGACCCTTTGCAGCGTTGATTCCAATCCAACAGCGGATGCATGATCTCATGTGTCTTGAATATTCCTTCTGATCATGTGCCAACCATAGATCCTTTTAGAACTAGGACCCCATGACACATCAGACTGACAGGTGAGTCCCCATCATCATATAGTAGCCAATCATATGTGAGCACATCAGTGCCAGGTAGAACATCGGACCCATGACCCAGAGATTCTCATCAGACAGTTATTGCATGATCTCATAGGGTCATAAGGTTCTATGAGATCATACGACCACCATAGATCTTAGCCTTTCTGACACATCGACAAACCTTCTAACATGGTCCCCAAAATTTTCTCTTTACTTTGACCAATCAAAAGATGGCATGTCATCCTGACCTGGCATTGGACCCATTGACAGGACCTGAATACTTGGCAGATCGAATGGCGGGTGTATGATCGCATGTGTCAGAAAACCTCTTCGTGAAGATATGCCCATCGTCGATCTTCATCCTTCTGACATGCTTGCAGAGACTCTAACACGGCTCCACTGACAAATCTTACTCATCGCTATGTGGACCAATCAGAATATGCCACCTGTGCACACCTGGCAGTGGACCCACCTATTTGTAGAGTTACATTACAAAGGATAATCAATGGTCGGTGCATAATCTCATGGCTTTGACAAAACACATGAGATCATACGCTGACCATTGGATCGAAATGGTGTCAGAGGGCTCGGCCTAGGAGACATAAAGGCTGGAAACATTAGAAAAGTTTAAGCACTCAGACTTAGGAAAAATTAAAGCACTAAGCGCTAGAGACTTAGAGAATTATTAAAGCACATGGACCTTTTGAGACTTTAGTGGCCAAAAAAGGTAATGAAAGAATATAACAGGCCAAAGGGATTTTTAGGCTTTTCTACCTGCAATGGCTAGTTTTATGAATTTTTTACCTACAGACCAGAGATTTAAAAGGATTACAGAGGCTAGAGGGTTTGCAATGAAGCCATGAAATTTTCAAGGATGCTTGGCAGGGTTAAAACAGGGACCTAGGGATAGATTTTAGCCAAATTTGTATAGAATAGGAAAATTAGGGTAACATTTTTGACAATTTCTACTGGATGTCATCCTGCTAGACATGGAAAACCAGTGGCCTAAAAACAATCCATTGGGCATGGGGTCACCTCAGGAACACAAAAATTTGACAGAGAGACAAAACTGGAACTAGAGAGCCAAATTTGTGCACATGCACTTCTTGAAAAGTAGGAAACTAACCCAGAAAATAGGGGAAGAAGGCAGGAAAATATATTTACAAGAATTTACAGAGGGATTAACCTCAAAGTAGGGCTTCAAGTGGAATCCATTGACTGGGATTGGAAAGACAACTCCTTCAAGATTTGATAGCTGGAAAGCATTAGATCCCTTACACTTTATTATAACAAATGGTCCACCCCAAAATGGATCAAATTTGGTATGTCTACCAGGCTTGGATCTAAATTCATCCCATTTGAGAACTACATCTCCAACTTTGAAATTTCTGACCCTGGCTCTCTTATCAAAACTTCTCTTTGTCTGAATCTGATGGAACTCCATACATTTCATGGATTTGTTTCTAATTTCCTCTAACTCCATCAACTGAGCATATCTGATCTGCAAGGGATCCTCCCCTTCAATTAGGACATATTGGGTGGCCAAGTCCAAAGATGGCAATTTAGTTGAAATGGAAAACTTGGCCTCTCTGCCATACACTAACATGTAGGGGGAATTACCAATGATCTTCTTTGGAGTAATTCTATCTAACCACAAGGTAGACCTGAGCTTTGTATGCCAATCTCTCTGATTATCTTGCAGAGTCTTCTTGATTATCCTAATCAAGTTCTTGTTTGTTGACTCTGCTAAGCCATTGCCTTGAGGGTAATAATTGGAACTGGTATTCAGATAAATGTCATTTTTGATTGCCCACTTTGAGACTTTGAGGCCTGTGAATGCTAATGCATTATCTGATATGATGGAATCAGGAGTGCCAAACCTATGAACTATATCATCATAAAAACTTAAAACAACACTCTCATTGGCTTCTTTTAATGTAATTTCTTATGTCCATCTAGTGAAATAATCAATTACAGTAATTATCCATTTATGGCCTATACTAGATGGAGGATTGATCATTCCAATGAAATCTATGCCGCACTTCATAAAGGGCTGATCTATTCTGATTGGTTGGAGGGGAAGAGCGAAAAGTCTTTCTCTTCCTGCAAACATGGCACACTTAGTGCATTTTCTGACATAATCATGACTATCCTTAAAGATAGATGGCCAATAGTACCCGGACCTCATGATTTTAAAAGTAGTCCTAGGAGAAAAATGACCACTAGCAGGTCCATCATGAAACTCAAATAGGACATCTCCTATCTTTTCTGAATCAATACACCTTAGGAGGACACCATTGTGATCCTTCCTAAAAAGAACATCATCAATCAACACAAAAGGAATAGATTGTAACCTATAATACCTCCTTTTTACTGAGTCTAGACCTACACGACATTGCCCTATCTTCAAATAATTGATCATATTAAGCAACCAGCTAGTTGCCTTGGCTTGTTTTTCAATAGAATGCATCACCAGAGATGCATCCAATTGCTCTAATTATTTTGAACTTTCATCCTTTTCCAAATGTTCACAAAGACCTCTTCCTCTAACCAGCTTGGTGGTCCAAATATCAATGTCATATTCCATTACCTTGGTGATCCAACTAGCTCTTTTCTCATTTAGGTCCTTAGAAAGAAAAAAAAATCTTTGACACTTGGATGAGTAACCTTCAAGTGTACCTTGCTATGGGTTAATAGATATCTAAATTTCTTAAGGCTCTTCACCATAGCAAGTACATGTTTCTCTACAAAAGAGTATCTTTGTTCATACTTTTCTAAACCTTTGCTAAAGAAAGCAATAGGCTACTCCAATCCTTCTACATTTTCTTGAGTCAGCATTGTAGATATAGCATCTGAACCTCCATAAGTATAAAGGATGAAATCCTTACTAAAATTTGGGTTTAGGAGAGTAGGAGCTTCTGTTAAGGCCTCTTTGATAGCTTGGAAATTGGCTTTTCCTTCCTTGGTCCAACTAAAAGCTGAACTCTTTTTCAACATAGCTGTCAAAGGCTTTAGTAAATCTGCAATGTTAGGCAAGAACCTCCTGACAAAATTAATATTTCCTATGAAAGATTGGAGACTTTTCTTATGATGTGGCAATGGTAGCTCTAGGATGACTACAATTCTCTCAAGATCTACTGTAATTCCTTCTTTGGATACTACATATCCCAACAATTTTCCTTCATGAACTACAAATACACATTTCTTGGGATTAAGGGATACCCCAAATTCTCTACACCTTTCAAAGATCTACCTCAAATGTTTGATATGGTCTGTTGCATGTTTAGAATAAACAGTTATGTCATCTAAGTAGACCAATACAAACTTGTACATGAGGCTTTTAAAGGCCATATCCGTTGCCTTTTGAAATGTAGCACCTGCATTTGACAAACCAAATGGCATCTTTTGATAAGCCATGGTTCCCCACTTGGTTGTAAATGAAGTCTTGTATTGATCCTCTTGATTCACTAAGATTTGATTGTATCCTGAATAGCCATCCAATAATGAAAATCTCTCGAATCCAGAGACACATTGTAAGATTTTCTCCATTGATGGTAATGGATGGCGGTCCTTTAAGGAGGCCCTGTTCAGATCCCTAAAGTCAACACATAACCTCAACTCCCTATTCTTCTTCCTGAGAGGAACAAGGTTGGAAACCCAACTAGTATGTTTGATGGGGTAGATGATACCACTTTTAATTAGTTTGAGTATTTCTTTGTGCATAAGTGGCTCAAGCTTAGGGTTAACATTCCTTTGCTTTTGTCTTACTGGTTTGGCATTTGGTTCTAATTCAATAGTGTGTTGAGAAAGGGCTGGATCAAAGCCTTTGAAGTCTTCATATTGCCATGCAAAAACATCACTGAATTCTTTGAATAATTGAGTGTAATCTTGCTTTTCTAATTCAGTGTTTACCTTTCCAAATTGTAAGCTCTTACCTGGCTCCAACTCTAATTCAACACAATGTTCTTGTTAAACTACCAAGCCAGCTTTGCTCTTCTTAATTTCATCATCCTTGTTGAAGATAGTCTCTAAGGTCACAAGACCTCTAGGAATCTTATTAGACTTAAGGTGTATCACTTGATCACCATAGTTCTATGATAATCTCTCTTGATTATGCCTTGAAAAGACATCCTCTTCAAACAAGAATTGCAAAATTTGTTCATCATTGTCAAACACCTGCCAATTGACATCATTATCAGGAATAGAGGGTCTGACAATCACTTTGATATGCTATTGATCCATTTCTTTTCAAATGCTATTTGGAATATCATATTGAGATCCAACAACAGCTAACCTATCTACATTTTGGTTTAGCTTCCTAGGGATAGCAACAATATTGAAAGCACAAAAATCTTCAATTGCATCTGAAACTCTATGTTTGTATTCTTTCAAGGTGTCATTCTTGGTTGCACTTATCCCTCTCACTTGGATGACAACTAATTCACTGTCACCATAAAATTTTAGGGCCTTAAGCCCTCTTTTTCTAGCTCACTCTAGTCCATTCACAAGACTTTCATACTCTGTAGTGTTGCTAGTGTAGGAGAAACTAAATCTAAAGGTAGTATAATACCTTTCTCCTTTTGGGGACACTAACATAGCACCACCACCAGAACCATGTCTACTTATAGCACCATCAAATAATAGTTCCCAAACCTGATTATTCTGATCTTTTGAATCAGTGTCTTCTTTGAGAAGGCTTGGCTCTATGGATCCACTTTCTTGTATCAAATAACTTCCCAAACCAAAATCCCAAATAAGATTTTCTTGGGCCTCTGAAGCTCTTTCATCTAGTAAAATATCAGGGATATTCTCTATCTCAGTGTCTATTTCTCCAATGGTATGGAAGTCACTGTCATCAAATATAGGGCAGTTTGCATTGATGGTATTGGACACATAAGGTTCTATATGGTGTGCTGCCAATTTCTCTAATTTAATGGTGACCTTGGTCCCATACCTTGTATGAAATAGCATGCAAGACCAGTCAGAAGATAGATAGCCTCCTATCTTGGCTGTGAACTCCCTTGAAAGACATATAGCAAATAATGCAGGGAGATCTATGATATATATATCAAGGAGGATGGAAAAATTAGGACTAGCATGTAGGATTAGACTGGTATCCTTGGCCACACCTATAGTATTGACTAAGGATCCATCAATTTGTATGACCTTCTTTTGAAAGGGTTCATATTTTAGTCCTAATTGGTCAGCTACTTTCTTGGGCATTACAGTACTAGTAGCTCCACTATCTACCATGCAATTATGTAGTAAGGAATCTCCAATAGTTAAAGATACATAAAAGGGAGGTGGCTTTGAATTCCTACCTTGCATGGCATTGGCCTTGGAGTTGTTACTTAGAGCCTCTTTTTTTTGATCAGTGTTAACCAACACTAGCTTTGCAGTTTCTTTTGTAGGTTGAGGAGTTGTCACTTCAGTCATGGCCTTCTTCAAGATCTCAGGTTGTCCTAGAATAGCCAAAGAGTCCCACATGGACATGGTGACATTCACCTTCTTCATGTTGTCTACAATGTTATAAGGTGCTATATTGTGTACTTTTTGTTCTGTCTTTGGAAAGATAGGCTCCATTTCTTTGAGAGTCTGACCTTCTTTACTTGTAATGGCAGGAGCCTTCCTAGGTATAGTAGGAGTAGCCTGCTGCAATGGCTCTACAGATGTAGTAGCCTTGATTCTATAATTTGCTCTCTCCATGTCTTGTGCTCTTCTTTTTGCTCTTGTCTCAGCAACAAAAGCAACTTCATCATTTATTCCATTGAAGTCTAGCTACTCCCAATTGAAGAGAGCAGTCTCATTTTCTTGTGATTCTTGTTGGGGAACTGACCCATTGGATGAAGCTTTTGATTGAGCTTGTGAGGCATTTTGAACCATTAGAGCTTGGTTCATCCATCCATTTGAACATGTAGCCTAATTGTGAGGTTGATTACAAGGAAAGCACCATTCATTATCCATAGCCATATTATTTTGACTAGGAACCATATCCCTCACTGGATTTGCAGAATTGAGAGGTGCAGGGTTATATGGTTGGAATGGTCTCTGATTAAAACTTTTTCTTTGTCCTTGATAACCTCCTTGGTATGGTGGCCTATTTTTCTGATAAGGTTGTCCTTGATTTTGATATTTCTGATTAGGACCTTGGCCTTGTGGCTGAAATGGTGGTCTAATTCCTTGACCTTGCTTCTTTAGATTTGTGACCTCTTTAGTCAAGGTCTACAACAAATTTTCCATTTCTTGTTGACTGCTTTGTTGGCTATTCTTTATCTCTTGCAACTCTTGAGAGAAACTTGTTCTTAGCTCTTGACCACTGGTACTAGCTTGAGGTGCCAATATGGTGGGAATAGAGGTAAATGGGGGTACTTGTGCAGGTTCAATGGGTTGAAGGCTAGGAAAAATGGGCATTGGTGGCCTTCTAGCTATCATGCTTGCTTGAATCAAACAATTTTCAGCTCTGACAGCTATGTCAAAAGCCTAGGGTAGAGTAGTACCACCCATAGACTAGATCATGATAGAAATTTGACCATTCAAACTTTGCAAGTAATATAGGAAAGCATGGTCAGCTGATGGTCTCATAGAGATTAGAATTCTATTCCATGTCTTGAGGAATCTACTATTGTAATCTGTCATTTGCTCTTGAGGGTCTCTTTTTATGGTTGTCAACTTCTCTACCAGAGACAAGTTATCTGATTTATCCTCAAAATGCTTACTTAATGCATGTCCTAACCCATCCCATGAATTAATAGAACCAATAGTTAGAGTTCTAAACCATTCAAGAGCCTTACCTTTTAGGGAGGCTACTAACAATTTGGTGGCCACATCTTCTTGGGTTATGTTGTGTATGCTGCAGATGGTGGTCACATCTCTTATGTGCTCAAAGGCTGTTGTCTTCCCTTCACCTATAAAATCAGGTAAGCTCTTTAGTGCTACCAAGGGCATATCATGATGCATAGGAAAATTCAATGGACTTCCCTGATTGAAAGGTGAAAAAGAAAACTACCTAGCCATTGTAGGAGTTGTGATATGAAGATTAACAACTATGTGAGTTGTATTTGCTGCTTGATTTGAATCTTCTTCTAGATCTCTGGTTAGAGATCTTCCTCTTCTTCTAAGCTAAAAGGGGAAAGGTCTCCTTTCTGAAGTATCAGGTGGTGTTGATTAAAATCTCCTTGTAGGGGATGTTCTTTGAGTTGACCTACCTTTATGGCTCCCTTTTGAGGGCAACTCTGCAAATTTAGTAGGCTTTGAGCTTCTAGTCTCAATCTTTCTCATAAACTTTGAACAAGTTAGACATGATCTATGAAATCAGTGGAGTCGCCAGATATACTTGATAGAACAACATCTAAAAGTTTGTATTATGTAATCTGTATATCAGAGATGACATAATCTTCAAACAATAAACTTCTGTTGTAGTCCCACCAGGCGTGCCAGATTTGTTATTCACTAAGTTTTCACCCTTGCCTCAAGCTCTCATAGTCTTGATAACCTAGTATAACATGGGAATCATCTCCAAGTTGTGGGACCTATGCTAATTGAGATGAGACCTCCAGGTTCTAGGCTGGTTCCTCTTGGATAATCACCTTAATTTCTTCTTGATAGGAAAAGTAAAACTCTTGAGGGGAAAAGGGATAGAAGGAATGCTTGAAAGGGAAATGACTTGAAAGCAAACTACCTACTAGGTGATACACCTAAATTAGGGTATGAATTGCAGCATAGAGGAATGAAGCCAATGAAGAACTTAGTTCTAGGAGATCACAACTTCTTAAATAGGCTTGCATAAGTGTTTCATAGAGGGGTCTAAACATAAGACACAAACTATGACCTGCAAGTAGACATTCACCTCTGCAACTAGGTGTAGGAATGAGACAAGATTGTCAGGGGGCTGAAGTATGCCCACAAGAGCATTCACAACAAATCATACACAACAACACAAAATTCTAGAAAAGAAGAGGGATTAGGAACCCTAAATTGTCACTGAATCATGCATAAACTTTAATTCAATAAGAGAGAATTCAGACAAGTAAGTATGGGGATAGAAAAATGTCACAAAATACCTCTGCAATATCTAAATCATTAATGAAATATTATAGAATGTGGAAATAGAGGGCAGGAAGAAATGCCACGGATAGCTTTCCAAGAAAGAGACTTTCTTCTTTACAAAATGTGAAGTCTTTGAGCTCTAAGGCTCCAAAAATACAATATATACATCTCAACTACACGCGGGCAAGACTCAAAAACCTAACTAGGGTTACATAGCTTGTCAATACAATAATCAAACCCTAGCTGTACTGATGACCCATCATCAAATTCTGAGAACACCAACAATCAGATCAAATCTTCCTTGTGTGTATCCATCCGGTACTAAGCTCACCTATAGACACATCAACCTTGACTCAACTACCCACCTGCAACTTGACCTTACCATGAAGGCCTCAAATCTGATCTGGAAGATATCTATATTTTCAATAATAACACTCACAAAAGGTGGCACCAATCCATTTAGCACCTTCGACATGACATGGTACCTTAATATGCTAGCCAATAGTAATCTGCATCACCTTCTAAACTATAACCATCCTAAAAATTTAATTCCTGAGCTAATCGACATCGTGCATGGCTGAAAAGAGCAAAACCCTAACCAAAAACCTTCACAAGAATTTTGAGTTTGAAATATAATGGCTAGCCGGTCATTTTAAAATGTTTCCTTTGATATCTAATGTTTCTTGGTAGATGGATGACCTAGATACACTTGAAAATAGCCATGAACCTTCTAAAAAGTCCAAGTCCACCTCGGCACGCTTGGGCCAATGAGAATGAAGCACATCGACACACCTGGTAGTTTGGCCCCACCTCGAGCTTTCCTCTTTAATTCATTTGGTGACTATGCGGCCGAAGACCTTTTTCCTAAGTCGTGAAGAGCTTCTCATAACCCTAGTCTGGTTAAGCGATCACGTGAACAAAATGGTTGCTAAATTTCTAAGTCTTTCGGCTAACCCTAGTTAATTCTAGTGAACAAGAGAGAACCCCTAGTCACTGATTCACGGAACCTTGCTAACCCTGGACCCATTTTCCACTTGGAAATCTTTCATTCACCCCAACTACCTCATCAGCAAACACCTCAGCAAGCCCTGACAATGGACCCACTGCAGTGTTGATTCCAATGCAACGGTGGGTGCATGATCTCATGTGCCTGGAATATTCCTTCCAATCATGCGCCAACCATAGATCCTTTTAGAACTGGGACCCCACAACACATCAGACTGATAGGTGAGTCCCCATCATCATATAGCAGCCAATCATATGCGAGCACATCAGCGTCGGGTAGCACATCGGACCCATGACCCAGAGATTCTCATCGAATGGTTGTCGCATGATCTTATAGGGTCAGAAGATTCTATGAGATCATACAACCATCATAGATATTAGCCTTTTTGACACATCTACAGACCTTCTGACATGGTCCCATAGATTTTCTCTTTAGTTTGACCAATCAAAAGATGGCATGTCATCCTGACCTAGCATTGGACCCACTGACAGGACCTGAACACTTGGCAGATCGAACGGTAGGTGCATGATCAAATGTGTCAGAAAACCTCTTCATGAAGATATGCCAGCTGTCAATCTTCATCCTTCTGACATCCTTGCAGAGACTCTGACATAGCCCCACTGACAAATCTTAGTCATTGCTATGTGGACCAATCATAATATGCCACCTGCGCACACCTGGCAATGGACCCACCTGTTTGAAGAGTTATGTTACAAAGGATAATCAACGGTCAGTGCATAATCTCATGGCTCTAATAGAACGTATGAGATCATATGCTAACCATTGGATCGAAATGGTGTTAGAGGGCTGGGCCCAGGAGACATAAAGGAAAGAAACATTAAAGAAGTTTAAGCACTGGAACTTAGGAAAAATTAAAGCGTTAAGCACTAGAGACTTAGGGAATTATTAAAGCATGTGGACCTTTTGAGACTTTAGTGGCTGAAAAAGGTAATGAAAGAATATAACAGGCCAAAGGGATTTTTAGGGTTTTTTCCCTGCAATGGCTAGTTTTATGAATTTTTTACCTGTAGACCAGAGAGTTAAAAGGATTGCAGAGGCCAAAGGGTTTGCAATGAATCCATGAAATTTTTAGGGATGCTTGGTAGGGTTAAGACAGGAACCTGGGGATAGATTTTAGCCAAATTTGTATAGAATAGGAAAATTAGGGTAATAGTTCCTCCTGTGTCCCTTCCTACATCACAACCTTCATATCATAATGTTCCTTTTACTTATTCCAATCTACTTCCAAATTTAGTTCCTAGTGTTCCTCCAGTTGTGTCTTCTATTCCTACAGCTTCTTACAATGTACCTAGTGTTTCTAACATTGCTACTATTTCATCTAATGATTCAACAATCACCAATTTGGCTCAAACTGTGTCATCCTTACAACAACAACTTGCTTCCCTAACTCAAAATAAGTTTAGTATTCCTACATGTGACATGGGAAGTCCTTTGTTCTGAGACATTATTCGTACTCCTGTTCCTCAACAAGTTAATATGCCTCGTCTTGAGAATTATAATGGAAAAGGAGACCCCATTCATTATGTTAAAATATTCGAAATCCTTTGTAGTGATTATGCTCGTGACCATAGGATTTTAGCTAAACTGTTTGCTCGAACTTTCTGTGACAAGGCCTTACAATGGTATTGTTCCTTGCCTCCTTATTCTATTGATTCATTTCCACAACTTGCCAATGTCTTTATTCAACAATTTCAAAACAATATTGGCCCACAAGTGTCTTTGATTGATTTGATGCATTGTAAACAAAGTACTAAGGAAAATTAACTGAATTTATTGGTAGATTTAAGCATTTGTATGCTTAGCTTTCCTGTCTTGTTCCTAATATTGATATTCAATATATGTTTATTTCAAATTTACAAAAGGATATTAGAGATAATATTTTGCTTACTGAATTTACCTCTTTTCAACAACTGTGTGCAGCACTTCATCATTATCAATTACAAGTGAGTCAATTTGAGAGCAACACTACAATGGCTCCTGTTCTAGCTGATAAAAGTGATGCTGCTCCTAATCCAAACAAATTTAAAAAATTCAACAACTATGTCAAGATAAAAAAAAATAGGCGAAGGCAGTTGCTGATCAAGTTGTTGTTGCATCTCACAATGCCACTTCTGCATCCACTACTTTTTGATTAAATCGTATGTTTATTCCTCTTTCTGAATCTTTACATGCTATTATGAATAGGTTGTTAACTACTAATATGATTACTTTACCTCCTATTCGACCTCTATTACATGCTATAATTACATCTAAATCGTTTGATCCTAAAGATTTTTGTCAATATCACCGTCAGAATGGTCATGATACTTAAAAGTGTTATTCTTTAAAACATAAGGTTCAAGACTTAATTGACTCTAATGCCTTATCTATTGATAATCTTGATGGTAGTGGAAACAAATCTATCTCTCCTCCTAATCAAAACCTTCAAATCTATATGAATCCTTTACCTACGCATGATACTAATACCATTGCTCAGCCATCTACTATGGAAATTATGTATGATTCAAAGATGGATGATCTCAATCATGTTGTTAATCAAGTGGAGCATGTTGGTCAATCTATATCTCCACCTCAACCTCAGATTCAATGTCAAGTTCAATCTCAATCTCAACCTCAACCAAAACCTAAGCCTAAATTGAAAACTCAACCTAAACCTCAACAACAACCTAAGAATAAAAGACCTCAAGAAATTTTGATTACCTTTGATGACTCTGAGACTATTAAAGCTCCTGATGGTCCCCTTTACATTTATGCTAGGATTTCTCATAAATCTACTCATGGTTGTCTCATTGATCCTACATCCTTAGTCAATGTTATTACCGAAGAAAATATTTTTATGAAAATCTTACAACATGGTTCTTATGATACATTAGATGTGTGGATTCAGACTTTTAATGGTTTTCTTTATCCATCATTTGGTCTATTACATTACCGGTTGAACTTTGTGGAAAAATTGTGAACACTACCTTTGTTGTTGTTCCTACTTCTGATCAATTTCAAGTTAAGCTAGGTTTGCCTTGGTTGAATGCCATGCATGCTATTGCTTCACGTATCCATAAATGTCTTAAATTTTTCCATGATGAAGAAGTGAAGATGGTTAATCATAGTTTATATCAACCTTCTAGGCCTAGAGTTTGTGCTACTCTTGATTTCTTTTGGCCTTCATTACCTAATTCATGTCCTCCTCGACCTAATAATATTTTCCATTCATATCAAGCTTATAAACATAATAAGATTCTTGAATTAAGCATACCTCCTATGGATCTTAATCATGGTCTTTTGCCTACACCTTCCATACCTCCTTTAACTATGGCTTCTAGTTCTGTTAATCAAGTTCCTCCTATTGCTGATAATCCTATTGATCTTCCTAAAGAACCTATGAAGGATCATGTGGTTGTTCCTCCTAGTTCTCAACCTATTTCAAGTAAATCAAAGCATAATAGATATGATACTTAATGTCATAAGAAACTTCATGCTCATGCTAAACCTCATAATTATGTTCTTCAAAAATCTCTACCTTCTTCAGATAAATCTATGCATGATGTGTTAGAATAATTTGTTACTAATAATGATGTTAAGATGCATGATTATGATGATTCTATTGGTATCTTAGATCCTATTTTGATTAATTTGGATGAAGAAGATACTCTTGATGATACTAATGATGTTAATGATGAATATGAGACTATTGACATTGACATTGATTTACCTAATATGCTTTCATCACAATTAACACTTACACCTAGTATCAAACATTGTGATTCTCAAGAGGATTCTTGTTTGGAGTTGGCTATCATTCCTACTATGTTGGATATAGTCCCTCTTGCAAGTTACCCACCTTCCCTAAATGATATACAACAAGATGGGGAGAATAGGCAGCACACTTGATCAGCTTGTCCTCCATGGTAGCTTTGTTGTGTGTTTTCCTGCTATACTGTGCTTCTCCCATAATGTGTTTGCTAAATGTTGTTAGATTATTTTATACGATCCTTGTTACTCAATTGGTGCAAGGTGATAAAGGAATCAAAACTGTTGTTCAATTCCTCTATATGTATCTCTATTCTTATATATGTTGTTTCATGTTATGTTGTAAATGTGCTATTGTTTGTAAATGTTTCCTTGTGTCTTGGATTCGAGACATGGTAGCACTGATTCTTTTTGGTCTCCATGTAATGGTCCGAAAAGATTCTTCTTCATATATCTTATGTAATCTTTCCTCCTTTGTGATTGTAGTTCTACTTTCTTTGGGGAATGATATACATTCATTTGCAATAATATCATATATATTATCTTATGATCATACTGACCCTATAGTAGGTAGATCCCTTCTGTGTTCTTTGTATGTTTCTGTGATATTTCCATTGATTTGTCTTCATCTAGGGGTATCTCGACGTGGAAATGTAATTAGTGGAGTTGTTTATGTTTTTGTTAAAGCCATTGCTCTTGTTAAAGTGTTACCAATGAATTTAATGTGGGGGCATATGCTCTTCTCACTTGTTGCACACACACACTTTTTGGTATGCATATATTATTTTTCAAGATACCTTTTCTCCCTTTTTGGATTAGTAACTAATCCTTAAAGCATGGATTTATATTTTAGGATCTCTTGATCCCTCTAGTTTCAAATATATATATATATATATATATATATATATATATATATATATATATATATATATATATATATATATATATATATATATATATATATATATATATATATATATATATATATATATATATATATATATATATATATATATATATATATATATATATATATATATATATATATATATATATATATATTTGATCCCTTAAGGTCGAAGGTGTCCTTAAGGCTGGATCTCTTTTGTTTTTTATTTTATTCTTATGGAATAAAATATTCCTAAGGGTAAATCCTTGATGGGTTGACTAGTGAGTAGCCACATTCACTAGGAGGTTCAATTCCATCTTTCCAGTTGTGTTGTTTTCTTGTGTGGTTCACAATGGGACATAAGTTCTCATTGGGAGAGATAATCACACCCTCTCTTTCTCTCTCTATCTAGAGATTTCTCTCTTATTGTGATCTTGGAGTTGACGAAGACTTGAGTCCCTGGGAGCTTGAGGTTTCTCTTTGTCCGTTGGATTATGATAAGATTATCCTCTCATTTTGATCTCCTTTACCAAGAGTTTGCATCGAGTCCATACTCTTGCTAAAGTGGGGGCTTAATGTATCATCTTAAAATAGAAGCACTTCCATGATAAGAGTGTTTAGCCCTTCGAGTAAGTAGTCTAGGGTCATGTTAAGCACCTTGATCAGGTCTTTACATGTATCTGGCTTTCTCCCCCCATTTTTCTTTTCTCTGCACCTATTTTCCACCTTATTTCTGCATTTTTAAACTTTGGATTGAAGTCCTGAGGTTTTTGACCTCAAGGTCAAAGTTGACCTTGACCCTAACCTAGGTTAGGGATGACCTTGACCCTGACCTAGGATGGGGTTTACCTCGTCCTTGACCTAGATTTCAAATTTTAGGATTTTCTAATTTTTGGATATTGGGTTTCGGAAAGATTCTTTTTCCCAGCCTTTGGGCTGTCCATTTCAAGTTTCAGGATGGTAAATCCTTAATTGCATTTAATCTAGGTATATTTCTAAAGGTTAGGACCTAATTGGGATTTAATTCTCCAAGGTGGCCGCTCTAGAAGATTGTGCCCTAGTTCACTATAAAAGGAGGCCTTCCTCTCTCATTTTGATCATCAAGTTTTTGTGAGAAGAGCTCTCAATCAAGTTTTCATATCTCATCTCGAGCCCTCAAGTGAAAGCAAGTGAATTCAAGCATTCAAGTGTTCAAGCATCCATTCATCAAGGAGATCCATTGTTAGCCATTGAAGGATTCAACCTCTTTGGAGCCCCCTTGAAGATCCATCCTTCCACATTCATCCAAGCCTCCTCATATGCAAAGATCCATTCAAGATTGGTGTTGAAGATCAAATACCATTGATTTGAGACATCCTATATTCATTCTACATCCATTGGAGCATCCCTACTTGTGGATTTGAGGACTCGAATCCCCTACAAGGACTTCAACATAAGCAAGGTGAATTGTTTCATTTACTTTATTTATGCTCAATACAATTTCAAGGTTAATTCCTAAATTGGGGTTTGACAAAGGCAAACCCCCCATACAAACAACAAAAACCCTCTTTTCCTTGTAGGTACAGGTGCGGAATTGTGGATTTGAGCTTGGATTTGGATACCCTTTTTGGCGAACTTTCAAGATCTATGAAAAAAGTCAAAGTCAACCTTCAAAATATTAATGTAGCCTTTGACCTTTTATTGGGGTCAAAGACTACTTGCTATCAGAAAAATACAAGTTTTCTGGGTTTTCTTTGTCTCGGCATTTCCAGTCTGAAATAGGTTGCAAAATTGCCCAAAACTACACACAAACATCAGAAATCAACATTTTCCAGATCTTCCCTACTTTGAGGTTAGTACTTGTCTTTCAATTATTTCAGATTTCAAGCACGTATTATCCATAGGGAAATATAAGGTTTTCTTCCTCTTTCATATTCTCCATAAATTGATTCAATTATGCATTAACCTTTTGGTTGATCAATTTGGATCTCTCCATTGGGAATGTGGATTTAGAAGTAGATCTCAAATTTCCCCCATACATTTTAGCATGGATACTATTTCCACCTATTCAAATGCATATTGGCATGTTCCCTATTTAATTCAATGGAAGTTAATCAGAATTCACACATGCTACTTGCTTCATAATTGCGAATGCAACTAATTATTCAAAGAAATAGGCAGTGTTTTTGGCCTTCTAAATAATTTCTACACCTAATCCCATTGCATAGTCCTAAGATTGAGTACTCTTTCAAAAAGCAGAATTACTTAAGGACTGTGTAATTTTAGTTGGTAGTATTCCCCATTTGACATGGTAGATCTTTTGGTGGGTAAATTTTTTTACAGAAACCTTTTCTATCATTTATTTTTTGAAGCCAGTTATGCTAAAATATCAATGTCTCTTGATTGTGTCAATATAAGACTTAAAAATTTCAACCCACTTAAAAAATCAGATTTTTTATATAATTTTTTTTTACATCATTTATTAAAATTTGATTACTCATCGATACATTTCTAACTATTCAAATTTATGAAATAATATAATAATTTATATATAATAGAAGACTTAAAATTCATTTCACTGACAAATAATATGAACAAGGTCTCTGGATAAGGAAACCAATTTAATTTGGAATACAAAACACAAAGCAAATGTTAAATGCCAAGTGTCAGTGACTTTTATTTTACCAGGTCAATCATTAATCTAGAAAAATCAAAGAATATGAGCAATTGTTTGGTATCAAAAATATTGTCAATGGTGGGGGCCATCCATTTCAAACTATTTTGATTGTAGTGTGATCTCCGTGGATTTAATTAGTTTGCATTTTTTAAGTTTGCAAATTAACGAGACTTAGCCATCTCATTCCACGTGTCACACTTTTGACACTTAGAAATTAGATATAGTTTTTCTACCGATTTTATATGGTAATTTTATCTATTGTTTGTATATTATATTTAAACAAGGTTATGTATATTAAATAATGTATATAAAGTTAAGAGATACGAGGCTTTAATTTTTTATAAGTGAATAAAATTTATATTAGAAAAACTAAAATCTTGATATCCTTACACTTTCTTTATATATTAAATATTATATAATATATAAGTAATAGCATTTCAATGTCAATTCTAAAGAAATTTAATATATAATTTTATTTGAATATTTTTATTAAATATAAATATAATTAGTCTTAGAATTAGGATTTTCTTTTAATTTAGTTTAGGTTTAGGATTTAAGTTAGTTTGTGTGTAATTTAGTTTGGGTTTAATTTAGTCTAGGTTAAGGGTTCAATACAGTTTAAGGGATGAATTTAATCTAGTATAGGGTTAGGATTATGTTTTATAAGGTTTATGATAAGGGTTCAATTTGGTTTGGTGTGAGGGTTACAGTTGCAGCTAGACTTTTCAATTATAGTTTGGTACTTAATTAGATTTAATTATTCCTCTATCAGCAAATTTTACACTAGGATCAGTATTATATTTTAAAACTAATACAACTTTTCTTTAAAAATAGCTAAATGTGTAAAGTAAATAATTTAATTCAATTCATTTATTTTTTGCAAACCTATAAAGATAACTATTTAGGAACAATACGGGGGTTTAAATTCATTAATTCTATTGAAAGTGTCTTTGGGTTGTCATTAAAGTAACATCGTCATCTACAACTCAATCTATTAATCATCTATAGCTCCATCTATCAACATTTCTCAATGAAACATTTTTGGCTTTCAACACTAAAATTAAAAGTACAATGGACGAATAAGGAAAAAAGCAGAGATGATTTCGGACAAGATAGTTGGGAGGAGATACATATAAAGATAATGATTTAGGAACAATACAGGGTTTAAATTTATTAATCAATAAAATTCTAAGGCTTTAAGTGTTTATTGATAAATTATACTAAAATATTTATTAAAGACATTCCTTTCATCGTGAAATTTGATTTTTATTATATTTTTCAACATTTCCACTAAATAAAGATAATGATTAGAAAGTATTTGAACAATTTAATATTAATATAATTGAATAGAAATTAATATTAATATTTAGTGTTTAATATTAACTTTTATTTTTTAATAAAAATTATAGTACCTAAATTTCAAAGTTCAAGTCAAGAAATACAAAGCCCTACAATAGTCAGAAAATTCTTTGATATTGAATGTTTAGGCTCTCCCTCAAAAAATCTAGGCACTCCTTCATGGTTAGAATAAACAGTACAAAGAAAAAGAAAAAGAAAAAATGATAGAATTCCTACTCAAGATTTAGTTTCTCAAATCATAAGTGAAACTACTGGTTCAAAGAGAAAAAAGGAAAGAGGCAAACTAGCTGCTCTTCAAAAACATCAAGAAACAGGGCATGTAATAATAGAAGTTGCAGAACCCCGCCCGATGATAAAATTAAAACACATGTTTTTTTTAGGAACTTAAGTGTATTGTATGAGTAGACTAAAAGGGTTACTCTTCATTAGATAGAGGCTTAATGTAATAAATTAAATTAGTAAATTAATCAATTTATTAATTTAGACATGTTTATTTTTAAAAAAATTATTACTAAATATATTAAAAATATATTAAAAAATTATTATTATCTAACATATATATTTTACATTATATTTATCACAAATAAAAAGTTTCCATTATTTATTATAGAAAATTATTATTTTAATGAATTTTTTTTATATTAAACATATGATTTAAAAAACTTGCTTATATATCTAATAATTTTTTTTTAAAATATGAATTATAAACATGATAGAACAACCATAGGAAATGTTCTTCGATTAAATAGTCAAGCCTTTAATGAATTTGCCAACTAATTATAATGTTCAAAAGTTGAATAGACGATAATTGACATAATGGTAAAAAATGAAAGGTACTCTGTGTATTGCATGATTAGACTAAAAGGGTTACTATTCATTAGATAAAGGCTTAATGTAATAAAGTAAAATATTAAATTAATCAATTTATTAATTTACACATGTTTATTTAGAAAATAATTATTACTAAATATATTAAAGATATATATGTACAACCCAAAAAATACCATGACATACAAATCAACAGAAAAAATACAAACAACCATGATAACAAATTAAAATCATATAGTTCAAATTATATATCCACTTAACAAGGCTCATGATGAAGACAAGAAATAACTCTTACCAACCCAAACATCAAACATTGAATGGTCAAAAAGAAAGCTAGAATAAGATTTAGTCATGTTTGGTGCACCTAGAATATGACTACGAATTAACCTATACTGCATTTGGATCCCATAATGTCAAATTGGAATAAGGATTAATTTACATTTTTTACTCATACATATAATATAAAATCAATCATATCGAAAAAAAAAGAAAAAAAATATATAAATAAAAAAAGTGAAACAACATAACATCTATTCGCCGTAAAAACTACATACCGAATTGCAATTACTAATTATATATTTATAGACATTCAACTTCAAATTCTTATTACTGATTCAAAAGTAGAAGGAAAATTAAAATTAAAAAAAGGTGGATTCTACCTGGTCTTACGACATAATCCCACATCAATCATATTAAAAATAACTAAATTAAACTTCCAATTGCTACTACATAGAAAACCGCTCGAAATTTCAAATACGTGAAGTCCACCGTGCAGATATTCCGGAGAGCTTCGACTGCATTGCATACAGTTGGTATGGCATTTACATCGAATGAACGTTGTGTACAATATTTTAAGCAATATTCAAATAACAAATAAAGTTTCCCTATTGAAGCCTTCCCTTGATTCTGCAAATTTACTTGCAAACAACTATATTTGTGGATCTTTTCTCTGTACATACAACGACCCCTAATTAATCAGGCACAAAGTTGAGAAGACATCAGAGTTTTGAATTCAGAGAAGTCTAACATTCCATTGCAGTCCAAGTCAAATCTTCGAATCATTTCCTCGCATTGTTGTGGATGTTGGGTTTGTGGGATTAATCCCATCGCCGACAACACTTTTTGCAGGTCTTCACAAGAAATGTATCCGTCTCCATTCTGATAGAAAATCTTGAATGCTTCCATCAAATCGTCTGTCTCATGTTCTCCGTCATCTTCATCGTGGTTGAAGATGAAGTGATATAAATCAACAAACTCTTCAAATTGAAGAATATCACTACAATCATCTTGACCTTTGCTTCTCAGTATTAATCTCAAACCTTCTCCTGACATTGGTATTCCAAGCTTGTTAATAAAGTCGCAGATTTCATCCACTGTAAGGGCTCCAACTGCATTTTTGTCCAGCATTTCATAGACTCTTCTAATTTCATTCAGATCGGCCATTTTAACAAGAAAACGCAGAGAAAACTTATAAATTTATTAAAGCAGACCTAGAAATCGATATTCTTCGCAATATAATTGAAGGAAATATGTGAATATGGCAGACAATGGAAGTGCTGATGGCAAGGATGAATCCAATTTTATAAGAGGAAGAAATGAAGTTTCAAGAGCATGAGAAGGAAAGAGGGAAGGATTTGCGGCAGCCTACCACTTAAGACAATTGTTAAAGACTAGATGAATGTGTTGCCATCTTTATGGACTATCTTCCTTATTTTTTTTGATCAATAAAGGTCGAAGTCATATATTAAGTAGAAAGTAAAATATACAATATCTATTTACAGCTAAAAACCATAATAGTGTTCGATCATGGAGTGTGAATAAATATAGAGTGCCAGTGCTCTCTCCATGAAAGGAAAAGAGCTGTTCTCTGGTATAACAAAATTTCCTTAAATGTAAGTCTATTCATGCTTTCCCTGTTCAGCTAAAAGCTTCCCAAAAGCTCTTGATAACGGGAATGCTATGTGTCCTTCCTATCAACTTTTCGGATTCTGACGAGGATGCCAACCATTAGAAATTGATCTAATGTGTGTTCCACATGCTGCCATATTAACCAACTCATCAGCTTTACCATTGCCTTCGCGGTAGATATGGTTAGCCGTTATTGATTCAAATTTGGAGATAATACTCAAAATCACCTCTAAAAAGGATTGAAGTTTCCAGTTAGTGATGGCTCTTGATCTAATTGCATTTATGATTATCATTGAATCCCCTTCGATTTCCACTTTATTGAAGCCTAAATCCCTGACAAGAATTAAACAATTAAAAAGGGCTTTAATATCTGCTGCATTATTAGTATCTGGTTCTAGAGGGATGGCTAGTTGAGCAATGATTTGGCCCTCTGAGGAATGAATTATGCACCCAGCACCCGAAGGCCCTGGATTACCTTTTGATGCACCATCAAAATTTAATTTCACCCATCTCGGGGAAGGAGTTTTCCAAACACATGACTGTCTTTGAAGTCCATTCTTATTGCAACCTCTTCCTAAGGAACCAGGAGCTTTCAACCCATGTTAGCTTTTCATCATCTTATCATCCCAACTGGTGTAAAATTTATGTATTGTTGAATATGTTTGATTTCGAGAATTCATGATCTCCACTATAGCTGCTTCAATTCTATTCAATATTTTCCCAATATCCATTGATTTATCTTGAAAGATTCTCCTATTTCTTTCTTTCTAGATTTCCCAGAGTAAAATTGAAGGAGAGATAATCCAGAAGTTACCACACAAACTATCTTTGAAGAGAGTTGGCCAAGCAAGAAGATGCAATTTGGAGATTTTGATGGGGGGCAGATTGCCAATTCAATTTCGAATATAGCCACTCCTAGCATTCTGTAGCAAAGGGGCAGGAAAATAATAGATGATTGTGAGATTCTTCATGTTTTAGACACATGTAGCATCTTGATGGACCCAAAAATCCCATTTTTTTAAATCTCTCTGCAGTCAAAATGCGGCCCTGAGAGGCCGCCCATAGGAAAATACCAGCTTTGGGTAGGCATAGTTAATTCCAACAAAGATGGAGTGGGATTGTAGAAGACTTTTGAATGTGTTGTGTTAAGGAATTGTATCCTTCCTTCACCTTATAGACGCCATCTTTTGGACCCGTCCAAATTAACTCATCATTACCATTTTTCAAGAGGAAAGATTTGTTTTGAACTACAGATTTTAGCAAGTTTGATTCTTGGATATCAGCTCTTATACTTGAGAAATCCTTCCACTGCCAAGATCCATCCTCCTTTGATGAATGAGAAGGGATAATGTAATCTTTAAGCATATTACCCCATGTTGATTGACAAAGTTGCATAATCTGATTAAGGCTTGGTATCGATTGGAGAGTACCTAGTCCTCCCCAAGAATCTTCCCAGAATTTGGCTGAGTTACCACTTTTGATATTCCAAGAGAGGTTGGAATCCACAACATGTCTAGATTTCAATATAAAATTCCATATCCTAGATCCTCTTGGAGGGTTTTTAATTCTGAATATTTCATGACATCCCTCTGCACCCAAGTATTTTCTTTTGATGATTCTAACCCATTTGTAATCCTTATTTTTGATCAGTTTCCAATATAATTTAGCTCCCAATGTTGTGTTTTGCCACATCTAATTTTTAATCCTTGTTCCCCCCGCACTAATTAGTTTGCAAATATTGTCCCAAGAGATAATTTTGAATTTTCTATTCTGATCACATCCATGCCAGAAAAAATTCCTCAACTTTTTCACTATGTCCATGTAATCAGTCGAAGACAAAGCCAAACAAGATAATAGATATATGGGAATTGCTGAAAGGGTAGCTTTAATCATCACTATCCTTCCTGCACATGATAACCATTTGAATTTCCAGCTAGCCATTCTCCGATCCATCCTTTCGTTGATTGGTTTCTAAATCCCTGATGTTCTCAGATTCTTATCAATGGGAATCCCCAAATAATTGCAAGGAAGTGTTGCTACTTTAAAGGCTAAAAGGGATTCTATTCTCAATTGGATCTTCTTTTTCATATAGAAGAAAAAAATAACTGATTTTTCTTTGTTGACAACTTGTCCTGAGGCTAAAGCATACTTATTTAGAGTACTTTTGAAAAGACTAGCTTCTCTGACCGAACCATAGCCAAAGAGGAGTGTATCATCTGCAAATTGTTGATGTGTAATAGGAGGAACTGAAGATGTGATTGATATGCCTCTGATGCGGCCCTGAGTTTGAAGCCTAGAAATACTGCAACCTAAAGCCTCTGCCATGATAATGTACAAGAAGGGGGATAGAGGATCCCCCTGCCTTATACCATTTGAGCCTCCAAAAAAACCTTGAGGGGAGCCATTAATCAGAATAGAGTATTTTGGAGTCGATATACAGTAAAAGTTCAGATTGATCTAGGCTTTAGAAAATCCAAAGCATTCCATGCATTTGGATAAGAATCTCCAATTCACTTTATCGTAAGCTTTCTTAATGTCTAACTTAATTAACATGCTGGGTTTTTTGGAATGTTGAATGGAATGAATTTCTTCTTGAGCAATTATAATGCCATCAAAAATGGATCTGCCTAGGACAAACCCTGTTTGTTCTTCACCAATGATCCTATTTAAGATTATTTTTAATCTATTTGCAAGGGCTTTAGATAAAGTCTTGTATATCATATTACACAATGCAATGGGTTTGAATTCATCAATAGAGTTTGCATTTTTTGATTTAGGAATGAGAGAAATGAAAGTATTATTGATTTCAGTTAGAAATCTACCTGAGGATCTAGGTGTTTCCAATGTCTCAGTAAGTTCTTGACCAACAACCTCCCAACAATGAAGAAAGAAAGAGGGAGGGAATCCATCTGGACTAGGAGCTTTGTCTGGAGCCATTGCTAATAATGTTTGTAAAATCTCCTTTGTTGAAAATGGCCTCATTAGATTTAGGTTATCCGCCTCTGAGAGAACTTTGGGAATATTACAAAGAAGTTCTTGTTGACATGTAAGAGGAGAGCTATTTGAAGAGTTCAACAACTTGGAGAAGAAAGATACTATTTCCTGCTGAATTTCTTTTTGCTTAGAGAGAATAGATCCATCTTGGCTAGAAATTTGTAGGATTCTATTGGTATTCCTTCAACACTTAGTACTAGAATGAAAAAATTTAGTGTTTTTGTCTCCAACAGCTAACCAAGACTCCCTTGACTTTTGCTTCCAAAATATTTCTTCTTTGCTAAGCACATCCTCCAAATCCTTGAGCAAATCCTTCTCTTTGAAATATAGTTCTTGATTCATCCCTTGATTCGTGATCGTATTGTTTAACTCAGCCAATTTTGATTCAATTTCCACTTTTGATGAAAATATATTCTTGAAATGAGTCTTGTTCCAAATCAACAAATTCTGTTTAATGAATTTGAGTTTAGCCACAAAATAGAACAATTTTGAACCTTCCACCTTAACTTCAGCCCACCAATCTTTGATCGTTTCTGAAAAGCTTCCCTCTTTTAGCCACATATTTTCAAATTTAAAGGAGCATTTATATGGCTTGTCCTCTTCCAACAAATCGAGACAATTATGAAAATGGTCTGAGCCTGATGAAGGGTATATGGAAGCTTTCAACCCAAAAGAGAAAGATGTCAAGTCACCTTTAAAAAGAAACCTATCCAATTTTTTTGAGATATTGTCCATACCCATTCTTCTATTAGACAAAGTGAAGGCCCCATTATCAAATTCAATCTCCATCAAATCATCCTTTAAAAGCCACTCACGGAAGTCTGACTGGGATTGACATAGCCTTTGAGATCCCCCTTTTTTCTCTGTTGCATGAATGATGGCATTAAAGTCACCCCCTACAATGAAATTACTGTCAGGAAAAATATGAAACCAGTTGCTAATTTCCTCCCAAATCTCCACTTTCCTTCTTCTTGAGATAGGTCCATACACATTGATCACAAATGTGTTTAAATTTGATTGTGTATTGATAATTTTTCCCCCCATCCAGCTCTGAGAATCTTTGATATGAGAATAATATGAAGTTCTGGGATTCCATATAATGGTTAGACCCCCTGAGGAACCCGTTGCTTCAACCACTATGGCTTTCCAATCCCCTAAAGACCTTATGAAATCATTTGCCTGTTCTTTATTCATCTTGGTTTCTTGTAAGAAAATGATGTCTACTTTAGAAGACCAAATGCAATGTTTTACCAGATGCTGCTTGTTAGGGGCATTAAGACCCCTAACAATCCAAGAAAGGACTCTCATTGAGACTTGGGAAGGAACTTCCCCTTCCCTACCTTAACATAAGCTATAATCTTTGCTTGGTCCTGATCTTCACCCTCCTCTTCTCTCAAAGTGGTTGCTGGCTTTCTTCCTCTGCCTTTCTTTTTCCCTAATCCGCAGTCTATTGCTATTTTATGATCTATTTGTAGCAGTCCTAAAGGAGAATTAAAATAATTTGAAGTTAACTTGGAGCATGATTCCATGGTTTCTACCTCATCCTGACCTTGAGAATTGAATGTTATCTTTGATTCAAATATTGGATGGTCTACATCCATAAATCTCTCTTCATCTTCTACATAGTCATCTTCCAACATTTTACCAATAATTGAATGAGACAAAGAGTTGGTTGTGGGTTGATCATCCAGAGTGCTACCAAATAGGTCATAAACTACTTGAAGTCTAGAAGGAATAGGTTCCTCTAAGCTCCCAACAACTCCAATATCCCTTGAAGACTAGTTCTGATGATTCTTTCTAATCCTTAGAGGTTTGAGTGATATTAAGCCCCCTTTCATTTTATTCTTCACTAGAGCTAAGGGTAGTTCCATTAACAATTCAATATTGGAATCCTTCTTGCCTCTATTTATGATTCTTGAAGATTTCCTACATCCTGAATTTGGAGGTCGGTTGCTTTCCTCTGAGCCAATAGGTTTTGTCAAATCCTTGAGGTCACAAAGTCTGATTTTCAAAATGTCATCCTCTTGTTCAGCATAATCCTGAGGCTGAAGTGTAGTGTAAGAGATAATATTCTGAGAATCTTGATCATCATTTCTCAAATCACAAATCTTGACCATCTTCCTCATTCATCATCAATGAAACTTTCAATTACATCATCCTTTCTTTCTTCAGTGACATGAAGATGTCGTCCATGAGGCGTAGAATTTAAGAGTTTCAAACATGCTCCCCCATAAATACGCAACTTTTTAATTAAATATTTAAATGGTATTTATTTCATTAATATTATAAGAAAGCTCAGATTTATTAATTTAATAGGAAAGATTTATTCAATTAATGTTAGAGTAATAATTTTTAATATATCTAGTATTTATTTAATTAATTTTAAAAGTATGGAATGAGATTGATATAGTGGGGTTAAGGAAACAACATAGAAATATATTTTGCGGGTCTATAATTTGATCCTCAATAATATGGTGTTGGGCTATAAGAAACAATGCAATTTCAAAGAATATAGGTGTAGGATCTTAGTGGGATAAAACTAATAATGGTGTCACTCTAGTTGTTTAGAAGAATGAGGGTTATGACATAGCTTACACATGTTTCTTCAAGATAGAAGTAGGTAGATAAGAATTAGGTGGTCTCTTGAGATGAGAATAAGGTCACAGGGAATGATGAATGGATGGACAAGATGGGAGAATGATGCATGATGGGATGTGAGGAAACATAGAAAACATACAAGTTGAGAATAAAAATAATAAGATGAAGATAATTATAATAGTAATGAGTATTAGAATGCTGATAAGTTTTATGAGAATTTGTTTGAATCTACATAAATTTATAGGCTGAAAAGTTGCAAGAAACATAGATTTGTTCGATTTTTTGAATAATACATTGAATGTAAATTTAGAGTCACATTTTTCTTAAAAGATTTTTTTTGAATGTTATACCATTTGTTATTTATTTAGCATTAATTTTTCACCCCTATTGTCTTTAAAAGATTAAAATTTGCACAATATTTTGGATCAAAATATTAGTGTAAAAACTATTTCTATGTACTCTACTTCTTTTCAGTTTTCATACTAGCTACTTAAGATTACATATCTATTATGTTTTTTTTTATATGCACTCTCAGATTAATTTCATATGCAAATATAAGCTTCCTAGCATGATTTTGCATGACTCTACAAACCCTTTCCACCTACCCTAGGTTTCCATGAGAGGAACTATAAAAAATAAGTTTTAACCATCCTTAGACAGAGCGACTAAGAAATTATAGTCTTGATAGTGAATTTATACTATCAGCATTGCACAAGAGATCCTTTATATCCAAATTTTTTGCAATTTGTATTTCTAACTTAATTGGGTTTTTATATGGCTGCTTCAGAGTAGCTTTTTTATGTTTTCTTTAATAGAAAGTTATCAATTGACTCCACTAACAAATTTTGTGACATATTTAATCATGAATTTGAGGTTATTAATGTTCTAAAAGTATTTATTTTAATAAATAAATTGCTATATGTTAAAAATTGAATTCAATAATCTTGCTCAATATTGATAATCTCAATTTATCCTCCTTGCTCAAGAGCTTGGATTGGAAGGGAGAAGAAACGATACCTCTCCAATAGAAGAAAAGAGGAAGCTACACCCAACATTAACTCTTCTAGCATTTACATGACATGCCAAAATTATTTGACGACAGACCAAAATCAAAAAAATAGATCTCTCTCTCTGCTTGGAATATTGGTACAAAGTCCTCAAAATTAATTTGCAAACGGTGAAACGAAGATCAATCTGAATGTATATGGAGATCAAATGTCTGCTACCAATCTTATTAAGGGGCGGTGATTCAATGATCACTTGAGATTGTAAGAGCAATTTGATAGAAACGAAATTATGGATTTCCCTAACTCTGAATAGTTAATTGAGCAATAGTTCAAATGCCGAAATGGATAAATTTTGATATGTTCCTAATACTTCCTGTTTTCTTCCTTGATTGACTAGATCGTATTTAGGAAGTGTAGATGCTTGAATATGTTAGAAGTCTCCTTGGTTTCCCTGTATTTATTTTCTTGATCGAAATTGATTGAAGAATGCTTTGAAAATTGCTTGTCTATTTTCTGGGCAATAAAAATGGATTACTATTTATTATTTACGTGACCACTGTTTAGTCCTCTATTCTCTGTGATATGAGAGGTACAAATTCCTCATGTTCGTACTGTATAACTTGTTGACTATACATATATATTTCTCTGTTTTATTCTTCTTTCTCCCGTATTTGACTGAGCTTGTTCTTTTGTTCAGTTCACCTGTAATTGCCACGATAATATGGCTGTCTGTATCTCTCTCTATTTATTATTAACTATTCCTCTTTGACCGACTGTGTGGTATGTAAGAACGGATGGGATAGTTGCAATTTCCTATTTTCTTGTTGAGTGTACAGTTGCTGACTGGAAATGCATAAAATGTTGATTGCCTTCCCTGAATACTTATAGTCACGTATTTGAGCAATCACGGGTCTGTATTGTTATCTCTTGACTGCTAACCATGCGATGTCTTAACGCCTTGATACGTACTGCAAATGGTGGATGATACCGAGGTTGACTGTGTATCGTCCCTGTCTGGGACTTATTGCTTGATACGTCTATTCTTATCTTTGACTACTCCCGTCCGTTGCCGCTCATGATCGTAAGCTGGCGTAACAAGGAGAGGAGGTGGTCGATGATGTATAACAGAGGGAAGACGCTCTTGCAATATATCGACGACTTAAGAAATTCACATTAAATGCTTTTGTATTTATTTCTCTTTCTACATCTTTCTGCCGATTGGATATGTTCCTTGTCCGTTTCTTCTGATGTGCGGTGGGTGTGTTCAAATATATTCCAATTCTTTTCCTTATATAATTGTATGAAGGGTCGCAACCTTAAATCTATATATGTTTTGATATATATTAATATGTATAATTTGATATAATATTAATGATGTTTATATATTTAATATTTGATATGTTATAATATTAACATTATTATATTATTTATCTTATATTATTTTTTTTTCTATTAGTTATAGAGAGTACCAAAAAAAAATAATACAGTTCACCGAGAGCCTCCAAGTAACAGGAGCCTCACATCAGAGCTAAAGTATCAACTGTACAGATACACAAGAGAACGACCAAAAAGCAAAAAACAACAAAGGCACTAGTGCAGAATATCAGAGAACGTATCAACCCACGCGGTCCAACCGAGAGGGCCTTCCATCCAGACAATGTTCTTCCTCTCCTGGATTTGGGTCAGCATAAAGATCTCCTCCTTTCTAGAGTTTTGGTTCCTTCTAATCACCTGGTTCAGTCTCCACAAAGTGTTCTCAAACATTCGCTGATCATCCAAAGTTCTACGCCACTGGTAACCATACTTGAGCTCATAGAAAAAGAACGTGGCATGACATATTATTTCGATATATATATCATGATATATTATATAATAATAATAATATATTATATTATTATATTAACTATTATTTATTATTCATTTGGAAATTATAATATTATTTATTTATTAATAATATTATTTATTTATAATATGATTATCATATTTATTTATAATATTATTATATTTATCTATTAATAATATTATATATAATATTAATAATAATATTCTTTTGTTAATATAATAACAATTTAATTAATTATATATATTATAATTTATTATTATAATTATATATATTTTTAATTATTTAATTATTTAATCTTATATTCAATTCCTATTATCATTAAATTATGTTCTAGAAAGGAGACATTAAATACGCACATCTATTTTTTGATTTTGGTATGTTGTCAAATAATTTTGGCATTTCACGTAAATGCTAGAAGAGTTAATGTTGGGTGTAGCTTCCTCTTTTCTTCTATTGGAGATGTATCATTCCTTCTCCCTTCCAATCAAAGCTCTTGAGCAAGGAGGATAAATTGAGGCTATCAGTATTGTGCAAGATTATTGAATTCAATTTTTTAAAAAAATATTTAATATTATTAAAACTTAATATCAAAATGTAAATATTTGTGTCAATAGTTATCTAATCATGATTTTGCATCACTGGAAAAAAAAAAAAAAAAGACGTCTTTTATGGTTTGGCTAGATGGAGATCACAACCGTTGATATTGGATGTCAATTGTATTAGGATCTCTTCTTCAATTAATTGGTGAAGCATGACATGAGATGTGTAGATGCATAGTTATCTATTATTCTTGCACACATAAAGTACACATTTAAGAAGCCCGGGATTTTTTAAAAGTATTCATGGCTACTTTTTATGTTCACTGTAATATTTCATTTTTAGCTAATACATTGAGCTCAGATTCTTTTGGATACTATATTATTTTCCTCTTGAGAATTTTTTCCAAGGTATTCCTTGTTTAATCTCATGGTATGTATTTAATATTTATATTATAACTTTTTCATAAGATTCTATGTACAAGTTTTAACTCATAGGATTATGTAGGAAATGGTTTAATAAACTTACCAATATTGTAAGAAGTGGTGTTTAAGCCATGAGTTTGTTTTTTAGGGACGGAGATAATCTTTCTTTTGTATAACTCTTTTTTTGGAAAGCATAGTACAAATATTAATCAATTTCAACGTCAAAATGTCAATTGAAAAATATACCTAAATCTCCAAGAACCTTTCCAAGATTTTTCAAAGAACCTATTTTGGATAGTAAATGATTCTCATATGAGAATAGCCTATATTACAAGTTGTATTAATGACAAGTATATTGTAATCTATTACTGATTTTTGAAAAATATATTGGATGGCTATTGAAGTGGGATTTTTCTCTCAAAGGGTTTACCCCATGTAAATCATTTAGTATGGTATGCCCATTTTTTGTTAAGGTTCAAAGAGGTTGTGGTATTGTGGTATGCATGTTATTTATATTTATTTCTATTAATTTTTTATGACTGATGTAAAGACGTAAGAAAGTTCTTACATAACCTTGCTCTCAAGATTAGTATAGAAAATTAATTTGATATCTTAGCTTACTTACAAAATAGACTTTTCTATTAGTACTTTGAGTCATTCTACATTTCTTTCTCCTCTATTTAACTTCACATGTTTAATACAATTAGGGTAGTTAAATCTTGGTAGAAAGATTACAAATGATATCCAAATGCACTATTTGAAATTAAAAACTATATGAAAGGTACACTTAGCTCTTTGTACACATTCATATGGTTTTCAAATAGAATTAAAAATCACTTATTTAATCTTCTCCAGGTTCCTCACTCTAATTTTTTTATATAATTGGCCATCCTTAAGCTAAGACTTGTTTATTTTGTATGGTGTGTTATTTTTCAAATCTTTCTTATTTGTAATAGGATGACTTAGTTTGATATTTTTTATCCTCATTATTCATTATATTGATATTGATAGGAATAGATCCCCAAGAACCTTTCCAAGATTTTTCAAACAATATATTTTACTTAGAATCTTGTTCTTATTTTTTAATGACTTTTCATTCAACTATTTTGGATAGTAAATGATTCTTATATGAAAATAGCCTATATAACTAGTTAATTTTACCTGGATTTTCCATATTTTAATACCGGAAACAATTTTAGTATTTAACAAATAGATAAATTTAGTAACACTCTTTAGTTGTTATATTAATGTCTGCATCTTACTAAGGCTATGATTTATTAAAATATATTGTTATTATAAAAGAAAACGTTAAACATAACTAATTTATAAGTGCTTTAAGATTCTTTGGATAGTAACTTGTGTATGATCGATAGAATTCCACTAACCCAATCTCTTAATAGGAGCACCACCTTCCTTATGACTAGTAATATGAACAATTAAATTATCGATTGACATTCTATATAACATATTTCGCAATCCCCTTAAATAATTAATAAGGACTAAGTTGCTTTCTACTAGCATTAACCATGCAACATGTTATAAATGACTGAATTTTTATTTATTTTTCTCCTCCGATATATTGGTTAAGACTTTGAACTATGAAATTTAAGATATGATCGATTAAGACTTTGTACTATAATATTTGATTAATATTATAATAGAAAACCAATCATTAGTTATTAGAATTTAATTGTAAAAATTCAACAACATGATACCCCACAAAACCACAAATTCGCGTTCCAACTGTAAATTGCCCAAATTTTTTTCCGTTAATAGTTATATGACAATTTTTTCAACGAAAAGTGCAAGTAATTTCAGAGCATTAAATTGTCAAAGAAACATAGAAACTTGTGGTTCCAAAAATTGTCCAATTTTTTCCATGAAAAGGTTACAAAGCAATCTTTGCAACGAGAAATGCAAGCCATTACAGAGCATTAAAATTGTCAAAGAAAATTAGAAAATTCAGTGGGCTCTCCGTACAAAGAAAAAAAAGAATAAAATTGGAAATAGTACCAACGAGAGGAATTGGAATCCATGTGCATTGCATTTTGCTTACACATAAACACGACAATGAACCATTTGTCATGGAGAGGGCTTAGAAGACATCATATTTTTGAACTCGTCGAAATCCAAGACTCCATTTTGGTCCAAATCAAAGCGGTATATCATTAGCTCGCAGTGTTGCAGGTCTTGCCCACACGGAATCAATCCCATGCTGGATAGCACATTTTGCAGTTCCCCTGAAGTTATGTAGCCATCTTTATTCTCATCAAACACACCGAATACTTCCATTAAATCCTCCGATTCATCTTTCTCCTTATCGTCTTTATTGCTGTTTAGGATGAATTGATATACCTCAACAAATTCTTCAAATTCTAGGCCAATACAATCATCCTCTTCAAGAGAAGTGCTGAGCACAAATCTCACATCTTCTTTCGAGATTGGTATTTTGAGCTTGTTCGTGAACCCACATATCTCATTCACACTCACCATTCCATCTGCATTTTCATCCACCATCTCATACACTCTACGAATTTCATTAATATCAGCCATTTCTTTCGACGCTGTGGACACCGTTCAATTGAGCTTCAAAAATGATGTAAACGGGCCTGCAGATCAAAACAACAAGTAAGGTGTAAAACGAGTCGAAGATCTCAAAGAGCTCAGAAGACGAAAAGGCAGGTCTCATCCAATTGATTATCCTACAAGCATAATTAACTATTTATAAGACGAAATGGAAGGCAACGGGGTCCTTTGCGCGTAAGAGTATGGATTGGAATTCAAACCCTCTCCGACAATAGAAATACCAAACGTTAACTTTTCCTGCAGTTACGTGACGTGGCAAAATCAAATGAATGGTGAACCGAAGCATAATACAGGAGAGAGGGAGTAATTTGAAAAATGGGACAAATCGGACATAGTCCATAGCCTGGGGTAGGATTCCATTAGGAAAAACAGTTGATTTTTCGAATCTTTTCAACGCGTTTCCAAAACGGTCTTACCAGGTTTTAGCGAAATAATCGCACATATTTATGTCTTTACATTTAAAAACATCAAACGAATTGCTAGTCAAGTGAAAGCTATATTTCTAAGAGCAAGAATAGTGAATTTGGTTATTGCTTTTTGTACAGATGACGTGTAAAGATATTATTGCTTATTTGATACCGAGGAAAGCACAATACATAAAATGCATTCTCCCTTGAGTGTTTGAGTAAATATTAAATTGTAGAAGTGGTATTTTGGAATTCAGTGTTTACGATCTTTTCTTAATATTTTTATCGTCTTATTTATATTTCAATGTGACAAACAAGTGTTGTATTAAAAAAAATCATTAAATATATTGACATTAAAAATATATACTTCATATTAAAAGTGGTAAATACAAGTTTATTTTAGTTTTTTTTTTTAATTATATGATAATTTAATATTATATTTATAAATGTTAAAGTTAATTAGGCTTAATATTCCACTAAAATTAAAGCTTTAACATGAGAATTAAATGATAAGTAGCAGATTTGACTTGAAAAATAAAAAGTTGAATTATGATATCAATTTTATAATCATTTGTGCTATTGATGTCATTTTTTCGTTGTATGTGGTCTAATTTTTGTTGCGGGACTCAATTTTCTAATGAAAACAATGTTATGAAATATATTTACTAAAATAATTTTTTTAATATAAAATATATTTAGATCTTATAATTTAAAGTTATTTTTAATAAAGTAATCTAGTTAATCTACATCTTATGCAAATGGTTTCAATGTTCAGTGATCTATAAATGAATAAAAAAAGTTAGTCAGACAATGCAATAATGATAATGTGGAGCATGCATTGAAAAACACTTTTGATGATCCTATAATCTCATCAAACAACTCTATGATACTCCCGCTAAGATCTCACTATGGGATTTTCTTCAAACTACTCTAGTTTATCAAGGTGTGCTTCAACAAGGTCTTCAGAAAATCTTGTTGCCTTTTTCTGCCAGGACTATGGATGTGAATGCATTGATAGATCATATTCGACTGGATTCCCTAAATATCATAATTTGTCCACAAGAATTCCCACAGGTTAAGAAGAGAGGATCTTAGAGGATCCATCAATGATAATCATTAATGTTAATGCCATTAGCATTAGACAGACTCTCATTGATATCAGTTTAGCTCTCAATGATTGTAGTTTGGAAATAATGCCGAAAATCAAGGTGGATTCAAACTCTCTTGCTGCATATTCTTTATTTATCTAGGGTTTTGATAACACCAACAAAACTACTTTGGGTACTATTATCTTTCCCTTAAGGATTAGACTGACTACCATCCCAACCCTGGTATATGCTATGCCAAGACCTATTATAACCTTCTTTTGGGTAGAGCTAAGCTTCATGGTTTGGGAGTTGTTTCATCTACTCATCATGTATCTGTTAAGTATTTTTGCCAACATTAAAGTGGTTACAATCAAGGCTAATCCTTACGTCTTGCATTTGTGTCAAATGAAAATAGTTGGTCATGCATTGGTTACACCTACCATCAAGAACTATATTCTATCATTATCTTTAAACATGTCAACATCAACTCATGTGGTATCCCGTAAAAGGGAATCTTGGGAGAAAGTTGTCTGAATATAGGAGTCTCCTAAGAAATGGGATCCTCCTAAAAAGGACCCTCCAAATGTAGAAACCCCCTAAAGAGGAAGGTTTGAAGGACCTACTTCTACTCAACTAACTTCTACTTCATATCCCTCTAAAGTAAATGCATGCTTAGCTGATGATTGGGGAAATTTGAATTTCACTCAATCCTATATTGGTGAATAAAAGGAAGATCTAGTCTACTTGAACATTCCTAAGATCTTCTTTCCTTGATTAAGAAGGATGATTATGCATCTATAAAACCAAGTTATACTTATCATGGTTGTCAATGTTTCTATACTAATCCATCGACCTCCCATGAGTTACACTCAATGAGTTGAGCTATGATTTTGTTTCTTGCTATGACTACTAAGGTATGGGTTGTGGACCTAATTAGAAAGGTATTTGAATCCCTTTAGAGGGTGAATTTTTTTTGTGATTAGAGTAAAATAGGTTTTGAAGGGACACCGAAACTATTTACAAAACATAACTGCCAATAGTACCAAAGGAAAACCATATGTAAAACAATAGCTGGCCATTAGAAAAAGAAAGGGAGCAAAAAGGGCCAACATACTCGAAAGCATGTTGAAGATCTTTAACATTTTAGTTGCTTTACATTCTTTCAAATCACCCAGTCATTAATTTTTAGAACATCATGGACAATATCGACTTGATCAATCTTACCAATTCAATACTCTAATATTGAATTGGATGTTTGCACCACATCCTCCAAGGAAAAATAATGGTAAAAAATATTAATATAATTTCTACCAAACCTCTCCCTCTTAAACTGGTTCATCCGAAATATGGTCAAAGTATTGTAAACTTTAGTGAAGTTTATTTCAATATTTTAACTTTAAAGGAATCTCTAGAGGAATTCATGGGTGTCTATTCTTATCTTCCTCCTTATCTTCATAAGGAATAATTTCTTTATTGATTGAATACTCAAGAATATTTTGGAGAATCTTTTACGATTTCTTATGGAAAAGATTCCCTATCTCATAATGGTGAAAGGATGTCCCACATCCACACAACAGCTTGAGGATTGTAAAACATTCCTTAAAGGAGATACTATTGACATCATCATGGAATATAAATCTTTTCAGAAGGTAATTAAGATGGACAAGTGCCTTTCCTTAGAAGAATCTAAATCACATTCTAGTCGCTTACATCATTTATTTTAATATATTTACTTGGTCATATGAGGATGTGCCTAGTATTAATGAATTTTTGGTGGTTCATAATGTCGTTCTCCCTCCTAATGCAAAGCCTTTTACAAAAAAGATCCATAAGATCAATCCTAAGGTTGTGTTTTCTATCGAGAAAGAGACAAAAAATATCATAAAAGAAGGTTTTATCTATCCTATTGATTACTCACATTAGATATTAGATATTATTGAATTGTCAACAAGCTTGAAGACCATATTGATGTTTGCATTGGTTTTTCAATCCTAATAAGAATTCACTAAAGGATGATTAACACTTCTTAATATTGATATGATTGTCGATTTAACTAGAGGTTGTGTCTTACTTTCATTCATGGATGGCTTCTTGGGTTATAATCAAATCCTTATTAACCTAGAAGATCAATATAAGATAGCCTTTACAACCCACTAAGGTATTTTCTATTATGAAGCAATGTAGTTTGAGCTGAAGAACGTTAGAGAAACCTATCAATGTGTGATGAATCTTATCTTTCATGATATTTTAAGATTATATTGATGATATAATTTCTAATTCTATCACTTATCAAGCTCACATCAAGAATAGTTTCCTTATCTTCGAGAGACTTCAAATTATTCTAAAAGATGAGAGTAAACCCCCTTAATTATTTTTTAGCTATGAATTCCAATAAATTTCTAGGGTTTATTATCTCTCACAATGTAATTAAAGTGTATGTGAATAAGATTTATACAATTGTTAATATGCCTCCACCTATGAGCATGTGCAACTACATAGTTTGCAAGGGAATATTGAGGCAATCCATAGATTTGTGTTACAATTGACTAATTATACCTTTCCATTCCCATATTTGTTGAAGAATGATGTATATTTCCAGTGGAATGGTTAGTGCCAAAAACATGTTTGACACTATGAAAGGTTATTTTCCTATTCCCCTATTCTAATGCTAACTATGCAAGATAGATCCTTCCTACTTTATATCTCGATGTTACCAAATGCTTTGGCAACATTATAGGCTATATACGATGATGATGATGATGATGATGATAGAGAGGGAAATCTAATTACATTAGCCTTGTTCTTGTTTATTACCAATTTGAAAAAAAAATAAAAAATAAAAATACATAAATTCTACTTAGCCATACAACACAACCCCATATTGAAAAAAACTAAAACATGTTTAAAAAACTAAATTACACTTCCAATTAGTGCTACATGGGAAAGTGGAAAAAATCTTCAAACATGTAAGTTACATTGTGAAAACATCCAGAGAGCTTCGATCACATTCCATAGAGTTTGAATGACATTTACATCGATGGATGTACTATATAATATTTTAAATAATAATCAAATAACAAATAAATTATTCTTGTTAAAACTATCCCTTGGTTATGCAATTTTGAAACTTTTTAGTTAAAAGCACTCGAGGTGGAGTAGTACTAGTTAGGATGGGTGATCTACCGAGAAGTCTTGATGCTTCACCTCTGTGAGTATCACCTAGACGCAATGAGTGCTAAGTGGTCCATTCATTCTCATGAGAGATGGGTTCTTGTGAACCACTACTCATGAAACATGGGTCAATGAGTTTGACTCAGAAAACTACACAATTGAATCCTTATAGCAATATCATAATTTGACTTGTTGTGATAAATATCTCCTACTTAGCAATTGGTGAGATCAAGGGCCTTTCTAATGAATGTCTCATAAGGCACAACACTTGTTGAAGGTTTTGCAAATGGGATTGCAAGCAAAGTGGGATTAACCATGGAGTAAACTCTGTAGTTAAGTGCATTTGAGCTAGAGTAGTACTGGGATGGGTGACATCGCGAGAGAAGTCCCAGTGTTCACCTCTATGATCATCACCTAGATGTAATGAGTTCTAAGTCTTCCATTCATTCTAATGATACTTGCGAATCACTACTCATGAAACATAGATCAATGAGTTTGAATAAAAAAAAACTACACAGCTGAATCCTAATAGCAATATCAAACCTTCATATTATTACTAAAAAAGAAATTGTGAATAATGATGTTTTATGAGGAAAAAACATGTGTAAGGAAAATGACTCTATGTTCTAGATATTTTCAACATTTTTAGAATAAAATCAAATCTTCTACCGACTCACCATTATATATTATAAAATATATATAAACCAGTCTTAAAAAAAGGTTTAAAAAAATACCCATAGTGTTCGAGATATTCTATAGACACTTTCACATCTGTTACAATCAACGTAGAAAAGCACACTGTTTCCGATTCTCAAATCTGTACAAACGACACACACTAATGTCTATCATGCAATACTTTTCTGATCGTTTCAAATCTGTTAACACGTGGCCTAGCAGATTCATAAAATAACACGCATATTGTCGGTTGCTACCATATGATTGTACACACCACATGGGTGTTATGATTGTTAAAGTGGATAGGTGTTATGATTGTTAAAGTGGATATTCTGCGAGCACTAACAGAAAAAGCTCTGGATATTTT
>BSBK01005295.1:2062500-2079689 GCA_027943335.1 Chamaecyparis obtusa
TACTAATGTGGAAAGGTAAACCATATTTTTGTGATCAATAATGAAGGGATTTCTTGAAGTTGCGCAAGTACCTACAAAAAAGTGATGAAGATGAATATTGAATCAAAGGTGCGATGGAATCCTACAGTTAAAAGGGGTTTTTTTATTGTGGAATTTGATTTAAGCGCATTGAAATTTGACTATTCTTGAGAAGGAGATTTGAATCTCAAGTGGTTAGGGTTGTTTAGCCGCCTTAATGAGAAGGATATAAATATATCAAAAAAAAGGAGGAAAATGTGTGTGAGTGTGGATACAGTGGCAAATTGTGTTTCAGGAGGTGTCATTTAGAAACTAAGTGTGTATGTGAGCTTAGTAGTGATTGAGCTTAATTGGATCCATTAAAGCAAGTAGGAAGTGCTATTTCATCAGATCATTTTCTACTTGGGTTTATCTCAAGGAAAGCCCTAACAGGTTTGCATACAAAATCCCTTAACAGGGTCATGCTTAATAGTGTGGGAGGGATCTTTAATAGGATCTAAAGGATAAATTCTCTAACAAGATGATACATCATCTTGTGTTCTGAATCTCTTAACAGAGTAGTCTTTAACAAATCTTTATAGCTCTTAACAAAACTAAGATACTCTTAACTAGGATGTCTTTGACAAGGTGATTGTAATCAGTCCTAACAGGCCATATTTTATTGAGCCTTAGTGAAATATCATGAGCATCATTTCCACATGTGGTTTTTTTTACCTCTAACAAGGGTTTTCGCGAGAAAAATCTTGGTGTCTTGTGTTAATCTTTGTGGATGTTGGATGTGATAGTGTTCTACATTGTTTTTAGTTATGCATGTAGGTTTCTTTGCAAGTTTATAAGTTTAGTTATTAGTTTTATTGCAGCATTGATTCACCCCCCCTCCCTCTGAGTGCCTATTCAAACTAACATCAAGCCAATTGAAGAACAAATGAACCATTTAAATAACATTAAATCAATGATAAAGATATGATTTTAATTTAAAACTTATAAATACAATAAAGACATGAAATCCTGACAAATCCCTTTCAATAGGTACAAGATAATCATCAATTAGTAACTCCCTCTCATCCTACCATGTTTCATGAAGCTTTCATCATCTTTGTAATTTACCTAAATGAAAATTTATAAAGATGTGATGTAGTTTGGATGTTCTTGGATTTTTTCTAAATTTTAAAGCATGTGAGATCAATTCAATAGAGATTTTCTTGATTTAATATTGTTTTTATATTCAAATGAGGAAAGTGGCTTTCTTCTATATGAGCCATAGTTTTGATATTTTGATAAAAAAGAATAGCATAAAATGATCATAAATAAAAATTGAGACTAGATTATTTAATGTCAAAGCCAACACTTAAAATATTTATAATTTTGAGAAATTTGTTATGGAAACTATTGTTGAGGGATAGAAGGATGGTGTTCTAATGTGTATCAATTGGAGTTGGTGATAATTGAAGAGATTGTTGTCTAGATGTCCAACACCTAGATTGAGGATGGAAAATTCTATAGGGAGAAAAAGTCTACTACTTAGGAGGTGAATTTCTTTTTCTTTCCTGGTTAATGAGAGATGGCTCATAAGAGCACTGATGATGGTTCCAAATGACTTTCCCTTCTTAAGCCATGGCTAGATATCGTGCAAAGGTAATCATATGGTATTTAACTTTAGATAGAAAATTTGGGAGTATCCTTAGCTATCATTTTTAACACTGAGCTATTTCTGCCATGATAATTTCATTCCAATACCATTTTATCTAGTTTCATCCCTAAATCATAGCATTGTGGCTCATCTAAAGAAACCCTCCTCTCCTATTTTACACGAGGGACATATTTTTCTCATTATGGAACATGTGAAGCCCTTCATATTGAAAGGTTCCCCCCTAAAACTGGGATTAAATTAAAGAAAAATGTAAGGGTTCATTACGTGGACACACATTTCAAGCATGCAGATGTAGACTCAGAAAATGATGGGGTGTTTTGCATTTATGAAATCAACAAAAGTCGACCCTCTTTCTTATAAACGTTATCCCCTCCTCTTCTCAGAGGAAGAAAGTGATATTATTAGCTAATGATTCTTCTGATTATTTTCCCTCAGAGGATGTTATTCCTAATTCCTTGGAATTGTGGATAAGTGATACTGGAAAAAGTGTTTTTTGAAGAGTTTTTAGTTAGTTTTATTTGTTTTTATAGAAATAAGGAATGTGCAAAGATTTGCATATTTATATTTAGAATTTAGTTTTCTTGGTTTTTAAGTTTTATTCCTTAGCAAATAAAACCTGTCTAGATACATGCATATCTAGTTTTCTTTCCTGTTTTTCCTATGGCTATGAATTCTATATATTCAGCCATTTGTAATATTTTTTATATAGAGCTGCAATAAAAGTTGTTTTTTCAGAATTTCTTCTTTTGTATAATCTCAGAAATCCAATGTAGGTGAGTGTAAAGGGATAGTGAAATCCAATGAGACCAAGAAAAAACCCAAAGCTAGGGCTTTTGGGTCTCCCTATAATATCATTGATTCCTCTTCTCAGATGAAAGCCCCACTGCCTTCCAAACAGGCTTCCCCTATTTTATAAGATTTAGGTGTGAAAGATAAGGGGGTCAATATAAAGATTCCATTGGATTTGGGAAAGGATAATCCGAATGAAAAAGGTTCTTCTATTTGGGACAATTCATATGTTAATACTAGGGTTAAAAGTCTTATGTAGGACTAGGAGGCATTGTTTGACTAGATCAAGTCTTTTAGATTAATTCCCTAAAGAATACCTAAGATGCTTTATATTACCTGAGTTCACATCTGTCAAGTTGGATTTTATATTCAGTAGGGGGCTTTTGTGAGAGATCATTGTCCTTTCTTGGTCGCAATAATTTATGAGTTCACTGCTCATTGTTTAGCTTCTTAGTGGCTTTGTAGACCTTTGATCTCTGCTGTATGGAGATCAATTTATTTTCAAGATGTGGGCATTTTCAGGTTTAAATCTACATGTAGTTTCCTACTAGTTCCAGCCATGTTTTAAAGTGTGGACATAGCCACCAAAGTTATTTTGGATCAGCGTGGAGAGTTCTTTGCAGGGCGCGTGGAGATTTCACATGTTCTCTCCATTTCCATTCAAAATTCACCCTCTTCCATAGATGATGTGTCGGTGTATTAATGTCTTTGGCACAAGAATCTGCTAGTGGCCCGCATCCATTTTGCTCGTGGTGACCTGCCTCGTGCTCTCAATAGGAGGATTGGATTGCATCCACCAGTATTGCCTGCGTAGACTCACTGATTTGACCAGCGTTTCTTAATTTCCTATCGATAATTCTTCATCTTTCAAATAAGATATGTGGATGCATCTGGTCCACAGATTTCTAGTGATGTTCTCACAACTCTCTCTTCGTAACAGCATTGAATTGTTCGAGGGTCTTTTGTGTTCGTAGCAGCCTCAACCTCAATAGCCCCATGTTGAGGCAGCCTCCCACATACAATATCGTACTGGTCGGCATATGAGGGCCCGTCTTCTATTTTTAGCTCGTGGATTCCTTCATTGGAACGGCTTTAGCATGGTTGGCACATGATGTGGCCACTGTTCTAAGTTGATTGCGACGCCTACGTGGAAATGCTCTTGATCACAGACTTGGGTATAGGGTTCGGTGAGGTACAGTGAGCGTGGAAGCACTGTGGACATTTATTTTGGCTCAAGCCTCTCAGAACTCTTTGTATTGTTCGGGCTATCATGCATGCACGTGTCTTGGCAAATAAGACTTCATCAACTCCTCAACAAAACACATTTAGGGCCTAATTTCCCTCTAGTGACATTGAGTGCGGATCTAACAAATTCATTGATTACGACAAGGCTATGAAACGCATGGACCTGGGCTTCGACCATCAACGGTGCAAACTCTTCTAATTGTGTGCAAGATGATTGTTTCAATCACGTTTGTCGGTTCTCCCTTCCATGACACGTTCTGCACTCGAAAAAGACAAATGAATTAATTAATCTACATAAATATCGTCTCCTCCCCAACTACTATACATCAATCTAACTCAGCAACTTGCAGACACCACTTGTCGCATTGAAATTTACTCTAAGTCAAAACAAGCATAATTAACTTCCGCAATTTGTGGAGCTTAACCCAAGACCAAGGTCTCCTGCCATGTTTATCCCCAAATTATTATATATGGGAACTCTTTCCATTGATCCCACACAAAAATATAACGGAAAACCAGTAGGATTTGTGTAAAATTGAGGGTTTGAGAACGATGGGTGAAGAGTATCAGGAGTCAATTAATCATTCAAGGAATTCTGTTGCACTCAAGGTATTCTTCATCAACATGTACAGTGCTATACACTCCTTAGAAAAAATGATGTGGCCAAATGATAAAATACAACCTTATGTGAGATGGCCAATTGCATGCTTCAGTCTCGATCCATGGCTGCAACATTTTGGGCAGAGGCTGTCAATGGTGCCAACTATATTTAGAATACTATGTCTCATAAGGTAGTATTGAATAAGACTCCAGAAGAGGCTTGGTCTCATGTAAATCCTAAGGTCTCCTATTTTAGAGTATTTGGCAGTGATGCATGGATATTCATTCTTAATAATTGATGCAAAGTAATGGAGAAGAAAAGTTAGCGCTTCATTTTTATTGGCTGCTGGGTGGACCCACAATAGTGGGTTACACTTTTTAGCTTGAACGGACACTGAACTCTACATTTTGAGAAAAACTTTCAGATTCGGATGCATATTTCCATTGAACCGCTCGAAATCCGAGGATGAAATAAATTAGAGTCTTTTAAGATTTTCTGTCTACATTCTAAATATATATATTTTTTATTTATTTGAATAATTTTTTCTTTCTCCCACGAAAACTTGTATGCTACTGAAAACGTCATTTTCAAATAGTAACATTGTTTTCATAGAGAATAACTTTTTTTATAAAATAGATATGAATGTGATTCTTTCGAATTTAGTTTTGTAACATCCATACGGAGGGCATGCAATTGGTTTGACAAAATTATCACTATTATTGCATATTTTATTAACGTTTGAAGTTGACTAAACCAAAATTTTGACGTACCTTGACTACATAGCTTATAACTTATTGTGTATTTATCGAATTTTAATTTTTTTTTTAATAGAAAGTAGACTCGAATACGGAGGGCACTATTATTTTTCAAAAAAAAATTTCTTGTTTTACTATTTTTCATTGAACGTCAAACTCAGAGGTTTATATTTGATAAAAAACCTACATTCATTTAACACAAAAAACCATACACATAATAAATTTAAAAATAGTCAAATATATAATCCTTAGAAAGCTAGTTCTGAGTACTTGTTGTATGCAAAAGGACGTCTTCTTATTCATCCATTTGATCAGTGTGCTTGAGGCCCGAGGCCATGAAATTCTCAGAATTTCTACTTGCAACCATGGCCCAAACCAGGCACTTTTGATCAAAACTTTTGAATTTTGATCGAAAGTAATTTGCCAAAAAATGCAAATTTTAGTCATTACTAAGCCAGTTTCAATTGAAAGTCATTTAGTTTTGATAGAAAGTCAAGTTTGCCTTTTGATAGAAACCTATGTCGGCCCTTTTGGTGGCATTTCCGGTTAATAAGGATTAGGTATAAATAAATGTATATTTTTTTCATTTCATAAATCTGAAAGCTATAAAATAATTCGTATTTAGGAGAAGGAAGCTATTTTGGCATGGAATAATTTTCTAAGTTGTGATGGGAAATAAAAAGAGAAGGCTAAACAAAAGTACACGACATTATTCAGAAGAGACTGAACAAAGACTACGTGAAGAATCATGAAAAAGATATCATCGTCAGAAACAAGGTATGTTTAAGATGTCTCTAGATAGATATTTTAAGTTGATGGTCAAGACTTGTCTTAATGTTCATGTAAATGTGATATTGTACCTATTAGACTTAACTAGACCTAACTGTAGACCTATTTGGACTAATAGGACTTATTAGGACTAATTAGGACCTATTCTAAGATTAATAGGACCTATTAGGACCCAATTAGAATCAATGAGAACCAATTAGCACCTAATTAGACTCAATTAGAACCAATTGTGACTATTAAAACCCAATTTGACTCAATTATAATAAATTAGCACCTAATTAGACTCAATTAGGACCAATTATACCCAATTAGGACCAATTAGAACTAATTAGAACCAAATAGTACCTAATAGGACCTATTTGGACTAATTAGGACCTAATAGGACCTATTAGGACCTAATTAGGACTAATTAAGATGTATTAGGACTAAGTAGAACCAATTAGACTCAATTAGACTCAATTAGAACCAATTAGGACCTAATATGACCTATTAGAACCAATTAGGACCTAATTACACTCAATTAGATCCAATTAGACTTAATTAGAACCAATTAGGACCTAATAGGACCTATTATGACTAATTAGGACCTAATAGAACCTATTAGGACCCAATAGTACACCTATTAGGACCTAATAGGACCTAATAGGACCTATTAGAACCAAATAGCAAATAATTAGACTCAATTAGAACCAATTAGGACCTAATATGACCTATTAGAATCAATTAGGACCTAATTAGATGCAATGAGAACCAATTAGGACCTAATTAAACACAATTAGAACCAATTAGACTCAATTAGATCTTATTAGAAGTAATTAGGACCTATTAGATCCAATTAGGACCTAATATGACCTATTAGATCCAGTTAGGACCTAATACGACCTATTAGATCCAATTAGGACCTAATTAGGACCAATTAGGACCTAATATGACCTATTAGACTCAATTAGGACCTAATATGGACCAATTAGGACCTAATATGACCTATTAGACTCAATTAGGACCTAATATGGACCAATTAGACTCAATTAGGACCAATTAGGACCTAATATGACCTATTAGATTCAAATAAGACCAATTAGGACCTAATATGACCTATTAGACTCAATTAGGACTAATGAGGACCTAATTAGACAAAATTAGAACCAATTAGATCCAATTAGACTCAATTAGATCTTACTAGAACTAATTAGGACCTATTAAATCCAATTAGGACCTATTAGATCCAATTAGGACCTAATATGACCTATTAGATCCAGTTAGGAACTAATACAACCTATTAGATCCAATTAGGACCTAATTAGGACCAATTGAGACCTAATTAGGACCAATTAGGACTTAATATGACCTATTAGACTCAATTAGGACCTAATATGGACCAATTAGGACCTAATATGACTTATTAGACTCAATTAGAACCAATTAGGACCTAATATGGATCAATTAGACTCAATTAGGACCAATTAGGACATAATATGACCTATTAGACTCAATTAAGACTAATTAGGACCTAATATGACCTATTAGACTCAATTAGGACCAATTAGGACCTAATTAGACACAATTACAACCAATTAGATCCAATTAGACTCAATTAGATCTTATTAGAACTAATTAGGAATTATTAGATCCAATTAGGACCTAATATGACCTATTAGATTCAGTTATGACCTATTAGATCCAATTATACTCAATTAGGACCAATTAGGACCTAATATGACCTATTAGACTCGATAAGGACCAATCAAGACCTAATATGGACCATCTAGACTCAATTAGGACCAACTAGACTAATTAGGAGCAATTAGGACCTAATTAGGACCTATTAGATTTAATTATGACCTATTAGATCCAATTATACTCAATTAGACCAATTAGGACTTAACATGACCTATTAGACTCAATTAGGACCAATTAGACTCAATTAGAACAAATTAGGACCTAATATGGACCAGTTAGGACCTAACATGACCTATTAGACTCAATTAGGACTAATTAGACTCAATTAGGACCAATTAGGACCAATTAGGACCTAATATAGACCAACTAGACTCAATTAGGACCAACTAGACTCAATTATGACCAATTAGGAACAATTATCTGACCTAATTAGGACCTATTAGATTCAATTATGACCTATTAGATCTAATTAGACTCAATTAGGACCAATTAGGACCTAATATGGACCAATTAGGACCTAACATGACCTATTAAACTCAATTAGGACTAATTAGACTCAATTAGGACTCATTAGGACCAATTAAAACCTAATATGGACCAACTAGACTCAATTAGGACCAATTAGACTCAATTATGACCAATTAGGAACAATTAGGACTTAATTAGAACCTATTAGATTCAATTATAACCTATTAGATCTAATTATGCTAAATTAGGACCAATTAGGACCAATTAGGACCTAATATGGACTAATTAGGACCTAATATGACCTATTAGACTCAATTAGGACCAATTAGACTCAATTGGGACCAATTAGGACCTAATATGACCAATTAGACTCAATTAGGACCAATTAGGACCTAATATGGACCAACTAGACTCAATTAGGACCAACAAGACCAATTAGGACCAATTATGACCTAATTAGGACCTATTAGATTCAATTATGACCTATTAGATCCAATTATACTCCATTAGGACCAATTAGGACCTAATATAGACCAATTAGGACCTAATATGACCTATTAGACTCAATTAGGACCAATTAGACTCAATTAGGACCAATTAGGACCTAATATGGACTGATTAGGACCTAACATGACCTAATAGACTCAATTAGGACCAATTAGGACCTAATATGGACCAACTAGACTCAATTAGGACCAACTAGACTCAATTAGGACCAATTATGACCAATTAGGACCTAATTAGGACCTATTAGATTCAATTATGACCTATTAGATCTAATTATAGTAAATTAAGACCAATTAGGACCCAATATGGACCAATTAGGACCTAGGATGACCTATTAGACTCAATTAGGACCAATTAGACTCAATTAGGACCAATTAGGACCTAATATGGACTAATTAGGACCTAAGATGACCTATTAGACTCAATTAGGACTAATTAGACTCAATTAGGACCTAATATGGACCAACTAGACTCAATTAGGCCCAACTAGACTCAATTAGGACCAATTAGGAACAATTAGGACCTAATTAGGACCTATTAGATTCAATTATGACCTATTAGATCCAATTATACTCAATTAGGACCAACTAGGACCTAATATGGACCAATTAGGACCTAATATGACATATTAGACTCAATTAGGACCAATTAGACCTAATTAGGACCAATTAAGACCTAATATGAACCAATTAGGACCTAACATGACCTATTAGACTCAATTAGGACTAATTAGACTCAACTATGACTAATTTATACTTCATACATGTGTAGGAAATGCTCAACAATCACAAGCTCAACAAGATGCCCAACCTTCAGAAGTTGGAGAAGGGTCATCACAAGCTTAAGAAGCCCAACCTTCAGAAGTTGGAGAAGGGTCATCACAAGCTCAACAAGCACAAGTCTCAGAATATCAAACAAGTTCACATCTCTCTCTTTCTCTCACTAACTCTCTCGATTTAGTCACTATCTTGATTTAGTCTCTTATTGGTGAATATACATTTTGGGTCTTTCCCCTAAGAAGAAGTTATTGTTTTTGTTGTGTACATGCAACCTTTGATGATGAAAATGTTGGACAAGGGGCATCCCAAGTTGAATCAACCCAAGGTCAAACAAGTATGTGTTTCTCTCATTAATGTATAAATTATTATAGGTAGAACATGTTCAAGATCTTGTAAATACTTATTTCATGAAGGTCCCCTTAAGATGAGATATTAAGATTTTTTATTTTATTTTATTTGCAATGGAAGTGCAAGAAACATATGTGAATGATAGTCTACTCCAACAGTTGAAGAGAAAAATTAATTGTAAAATCATAGATCATTTAATTGAAATGGATGTGGAAAAATTGAGAGATTATGCTAAATAACTCATAAATATTATGAAGAGGGAATTGAATAAAAAGTCTAAGCAAATAATGAAATAATTTGAGAATCTTCGTACACTTGAAAAAACTCAACTATTATCAATTACACTTCTTAAAAATGAGTTAAAAGAGCCATTAAAATTATTGGGTGTAGATGCAAGTTTGAAAAAGTTAAAATCAAGTAACCTACAAAAAAATATTGTTGAAAGTGTTAAGGAAGGTTTGCATTCCATTGGGAAAAAAAACTAGATCTACAGATAGGTCCATTTCAAGAAGAGTGATACTGACATCTATTTTAAATAAAAACATGTCCCAAAGAAGACAAATTTCTTCACTTTCATCTCAGATTGGGTACAGTAGGAAGATAATGACACACTATTTGAAAAGAAGAATCTATTTGTATGATACTACATTGGAAGGTAATTGGGCACTAATGTGTAGAGATCCTCGGTCTGATAGAATTAATGAAATAGTTAGGAACTTAGTTATGTCATTTTGGACTAATCATACTCGTCCTTCACCAAATACAAGAGATGTTATCAAGAAGAGGACTGGGCCTAAGGAATATTTCCAGCACACAAAACATTGGTTGGACACCACATAGCATGAATTGTATCTCTCATTTTGTAGCTCAAATCCTGACATTAAGATTGGACAAACAATGTTTGAAAGATTAAAGCCATTTTTTGTAAAGATAAATAAATCTTTTGAAACTTGTTGTCGATATCACATTGAATTTGATCTCTACTACCAATGGTTTAGAAATATGATAGAAGAAAGTGGTGGTTCTCAAAATGATTTTCCTAAATGTCCAAGTCAATTCATAACATCAATCTTATGTAACAAATCAATTGATCATGAAATACTTGAAATACATTGCATAAGAGGAACTTGTCAAACAGCTAGGGATTTGGCTAAATTTCCTTTGAGACTTGAAGATACTAACATGACGAGGATGATAAAATGTAAGAGATACAAGTACATAAAGTCTGAAACAAAAGTCAGGAAAGAATCAACAAGGTTGGAATATGTAGAAGACGAGATACCTATTGCAACATTTATGGAGAATTTTTGTAAATTGATTCAACCATACATACGACATGTTTTTTTTGCTAAATGGCAGGCAGAAAAATTCCAAATACAAAAAGAATCTTTTCTAGTTGGAACAATTTTATCGATTGTTGATTTTGTAGAGAACTACTCCTTTGTATCTCAAAAATAACTTCAAGCATAATACTACTATATAGAGCAGGTGACTATCATGGTACATGTGTCTTATCGACATGCACAATTAGATTTGGATGTGTTGAAAGTACATATGAAGCATGAGTCATAAAGAAAGAATATCACTTTTACATTAGTGATGATAAAGAGCATGACATACATTTTGTCGAGTATTGCTTTAAGACATTTTTTGGATATTTGGAAAACAAAGGCATCAAAATTGAAAAGCATTTTGTTTGGTCAGATGGATGTGCATCACAATTTAAATCAACAAGGCCATTTTACGCACTATGTAGATATCATCAATACCAAAAGATACCACATATTTGGAGTTTCTTTGAGAGTGGACATGGAAAGGGAGAGCATGATGGTGCAGGAGCTTGTATCAAACGTGCTTTAAGAAAGTATCAACTGGACTATCAGGGATATCGTATAAATAATGCTCATGATGTAGTTGAGTGGTGCAAGATGCATTTTATGGTGCCAAATCGTGATAACACATCATCACAATCAGATCAAGTCATACCCTTTCGAGTATTTTGGGAGATAACAAATACTAATTTTAAATTTATTGATCATTGTTTGAGTTAACTTATATATGTCTTTAATTTTTACATGTGACCTCTCTATTGTTCAGGTGTTGATAGAAGATAAATCCATGGATGCAAGAGAGTAGACAAAACAAGATCCCTACATTCAGTTATGAGTATGAAGAGTAATGTGTGGTCATTGTACACTAGAGATTATTCATGCTTTTGTTATGACTGCATTTCTGAAAACTATGACGAATGTATCAACCAAAAATGTGGATATGTTAGTGAATGAAATTTGGTTCCACTAGATGTTACAAACACAAATGTCATTGAGGATGAAAGATTTGACGACATTCCATTGATTTCTACAGATTATGACCATATTTCAGGTTTGATCAAAATTGGTACGTGTGTGTTTATGTACATGTTTAAAAAAGATTCATAAACTCAATTCATTTAAATAAGTTTTTTAAATTTACATTTACAAGTTTCTAAAATTAAAAGTTCACTTTAAATGCAAGATATATTTTTGCAGTAGTAGCAGAGCCTGGAAATGTGGAAGGTATTAGTTACTATTTATTATGTTGTTGTAAGGAGAGGATGAAGCTAACACATAATGAAACAAGCGATGGAATTATGTTTCCCATAGGTTCTAGTACTTTATTTAAGTTTGTTTATATGGTTAGTATTTATCACATCTAGATATATATATTTAACATTGAGGAACACATTGTGCAGGTTCAGTTGTCGTGCAAGGAACATATTTGAAGAAAACCAAAATACTTAAACATGGGATTAATTTTATTGATTATCAACCTAACAATAAGGTTTATCAGTATAGTCATCTTGTAATTTCCACCATCCTATATCTTGTTCCTGTGACAGGACGTGGCATTCGTAAGTGGAGACTTGATACTAACGACCATGAGAGAATATTAAATGTTATTCGAGAGAGAGATGAACCACTTGATGTGGACTAAATCATGCATGAAATATGATTTGAACTAAATTTTTCACGAGCGAGACCAGAGGTTTTCTTAACTCCATTCTTTCCTATTGGTGCCCATAGTGAATGGAGCTTGAATTAAATTAAAAATTAAGAATATATAGATCTCAAATTTATGTCTTACAAGTGGATATGATATATTAATTATCTACCTGAATATGAAGTACTCTAACTTTGGAATATGAATTGGTGTATGTATTGAATTTGCATGTGTTACATTAGGACGTGCATGTTTTAAATATAAAATCTACTTGAAGTACAACAACATTAAATTAAAAGTATGTGCACAACTATTATCGAATGTACATTTAAATATAAGTAAGATTCAATGAAACATCTAGGGACCTCAATTATATAGCTCACATGTGTCAAATTTACATCATTCATAACTTTCATTATAAACATGTGTACAATCAAAAATCATTCATGTATGTAATCTATTGAAATCAAGTTCATCAAATTTAAATTAAACATGTACATGTGTATGTAATCTATTGAAAGTATTGAAAATTTACAAGTTCATCACACATGCACACGTATCTAGAGTGAAAGTATATATATAACATGCATGAAACATCAATCATATGTGTAGATTAAGTACTATAAATATGAAGCATATGAATCAATCATGTGTCAAACATTCTATCAAAAGCTCGTCTAGAAATGAAATATAACATCAAACACATCAATCGGTCATGTAGAGTCTAGAAATGAAATATAGATCATCAAACACATGTGAATATATATATGAAATATGTTTGATCAAATATGAAAGTGCATAGGACTCATCATGTCGACTCCTCGCTAAGCGGTCACACCCAGAGTGACTATCATGTTGTGAAGGATGTGCAGATCCCTACAAAGAAAGAGATATATAAATTAAAATATATAAACATTGTACAAAGATCTCTTAAGTTTGATTTAAAATATTGTACAAGAAAACATGCTATAAAGTGTGTACACACAGATAATAAATTAAAAACTCACCTGTCCACTATTGATGTCATCATCGAGTGAGTCCTGATGACGTACATGATCAGTACCCAAAGAAGGAGTAACAAGAGGCATATCCTGGTAGACAAAAAATATATATCATATATATACGTGCATGTACATATATATATAAATCAATTGATTGAAATTTTGAAACTAAATTCAAGTTTAATTGTAACATTAAATACATGTATATAATTTGATTTATACCTGTGTAGGTGTTGGAAACTGATAGTACTTGGATTCCCTGGCCTCAATCCTATCAACCAAGGTATCAAGATTTTGATGTGTCTGGTCCAAGCTCAAATCTAGATCTGCAACATGAGTATACTACACACACCTCTCTAATGTTGAATGCAATGGACTAACCAGATGAGATGGCATGGAAGTCATATCATCATGGGTCAAAAAATCTAGATAACCTATAGTGGTCATGCTGAACTCAACATCGTCAAGGCCAACATCAAAGAACTGATGCCCTGCACTAACTGAAGGATTTGTACATTGTGCCTCTCCCTGTGCATCAATAGAGTGGTCAGTAGGTGGATCCTCACAAGCACTGCCACTATGGCTACAGTCTAGGTGAGAAGGATGTGGTTGAGTGTATCTGACAGTACCCACATGAGATCTAACCTCTGATATGGGGATATCATGCTCTGCTGCTATAAATGCATATGCATCCAATAGATCCTCAACCAAACTAGTCAGTGTCACATGTGTCATCTCTCCTGTAAGTCCCTTGAGGCTAGAAAGTGAAGGGATGCCTGCTATAGTGTACATGTCATCTGCGGTCCTGCGAGTGGATGCTCCACCTGATGATTTGGAGTGTCATCGAGACATCAGGTACTGACCAACCTGATCACTAGATATGGATGTGGTAGTTGCTGCAATGTCCCCCACACTATCAATTGCAACTCAAAGTTGGGTGCTAAAAATAACATCATCTGCAATAGGACCCATTGAAGGAGCTATAGCAGGTGCCCTCTGACCAACAATGGCCCTGTGTACTGGTCTTTGTCGATCAGCTTGATCGAAAGCATCTCTATCAGCAAGCCTGCCATGCCCCTATTCTAGATGTGCTGGAAAATCATGTAATTAATAGCATGACCTAAATGAACCTCAACAAGAATCTGTTGTGCAAAGTATAGTAGAATCTGGTCATTATTCAGATAACGACCATGGGCAGCTAGAAATCTAGGGTATATCAATGCTGATATAGTATGGTCCTCACACCTGGTAACCTGATACCCCTTCACATAATTTTTATCTACATAAGATGGGAAAACTTCCCCTTTCAAGGTCGCTTTAGGGACTAAATCCTGTACCTCCTTAAGAGAAAGACTAGAGCCAACCTCTTGTCTCTTCCTCTCAAGTATGGCCTCTATAATATCTGGGGCATAGGGAGTAGTACCATGAATGTCATCCCTAATGCTAATCAAGCTATTAAGGATGGACTGACACATGCTCTTATAGATAATAGAGTTAGACAGATTATTTATAGATTCTTGCAACTGTTCAATATCTCTATTAGTGCGTGAAAATAGTTCTGTAGGGGCAATCGGTGCATCTACCATGTGTGATGTGCAATAATATGTCTGATAGATCTAGAATATGGATGTACCTGAAAGATTTTATTTACTATCAAATAAAGTCTACATATACATGTATGTTTTCTTAATTTAAATAAAAATAAAATTAAATACTATGCACATTTCACTACATTAGTTGAAAGTAAAATCAATTACATAAATTACATTTAAATGTAAATTACATTTTAATAGGTCTAATGGGGTCTTCAAGGGTCATATAACCTATCATAGGTCCTAATAGGTCCAATTAGGTCATAATAGGTTTAATTAGGTATAATTAGGTCTAATTGGGTGTAATTAGGTCCTAATTGGTCTAATTGGGTCTAATTATGACAAAATTGATCTAATTGGGTCTAATTAGGTGCTAATAAGTCTTAAGGGGTCATATTACTCATAGTGGGTCTAATTCAGTATTAAAGGGGTCATATAACCTATTATAGGTCCTAATAGGTCTAATTAGGTCATAAAAACTAATTGGGTCTAATTAGGTTCTTTAATAGGTCTTAAGGGGTCATGTTACTCATAGTGGGTCGAATGGGGTCTTATGGGGTCATATAACCTGTCATAGGTCCTAATAGGTTTAATTAGGACATAATTGGTTTAATTGGGTATAATTAGGTCCTAATAGGTATAATTAGGTCCTAATAGGTCTAATTTGGTCGAATCAGATCCTAATAGGTCTAATTTGGTCGAATTAGGTCCTAATAGGTCTAATTGGATCTATTTAGGTGCTAATTGGGTCTACTTCCATTGTAATAGGTCTTATAGGTCTAATTAGGTCGTAATACATCTAATTGGGTCTAATTAGGTCCTAACAGGTTTTAAGGGGTCATATAACCTATCATAGACCTCTTAAAATAGACCTAGATAACTAGGAATTATGATGTCTTAAGAGCTCATATTAAGCATATTGAGTCTAATTAGGTCTTAAAGGGTTATGTAGTATGAGTATATTAGGTGTTAATTAGTCTTTAAATTTGATCTAATTACAAGGTTAGAAGGGGTCCTATTACTCATATTATATAGATAATTAGGGCTTATTATGACTAATTTGGTCTAAGGGGTCCTATTAAGTTCATAAATATGTCCCTAATTAGGCACTATTACTATTCAATATTAGTTCCTATTACTTATATTAGGTATGTATTACTCACATGTATTTAAAGGTAAATTAAATAGTATAAAATTAGGTATAATTTAAAGGTCTTGTTATGGGTTAATTAGTCTAATTATGCCTAAGGGATCCTATTGCTCATATTAGGTGTACTAGTAGGTCCTATTACTCATGATATTAGGTGTTAATTAGTCTTAATTAAAAGTCTAATTAGGTCTAATTAAAGGTCTAATTAGGTCTTAAGGGGTCCTCTTACTCATATTAGGTATACTTGGGACTAGTTACACATGTCTTATTAGGTGTTAATTGGTCTTATTAGGTCTACTTCCATCTTTAAGGCCCATCCTATTAATGATATTAGGTCCTAATTTGGGTCTTATTACTCATATTAGGTCAAGTAATAGGTTAAAAATTAGGTCTTAATGGGTCACAATTTACTCATTAGGTCTAATTTTAGGTATATAATTATGTCTTCTTAGTCAAGTATTAGGTATAATTAGTCTTATCTAGGTCTTATTAGTCTGAATTAGTCTTATCTAGGTCTTATGTACATACACATGTATACATAAAAATCTATCTATACACATGTACATATGTATACATACATATACATGTGCATGCATACATGAACACATGCACACATACATGCATACATGCACACACACACACACACACACACACACACACACATATATATATATGTATGTATGTATGTATCTATGCATACATACACATGTGTATATACATACATACATACATACATACATACATACATATATAGATATATACATCTATATATATATATATACATATATATATACATGTAACATATATATATACATATATATATACATATATTATATA
>BSBK01005296.1:0-215890 GCA_027943335.1 Chamaecyparis obtusa
ATATATATATATTTATGTATATGTATATATATATATATATATATATATGTATATATATATATATATATATATATATATGTATATATATATATTATATATATATGTATATTATATATATATATATATGTATATATATATATATATATATGTATATATATATATATATATGTATATATATATATATATATATATATATATATATATATATATATATATATATATATATATATATTTATGTATGTATATATATATATATATATTTATGTATGTATGTATGTATATATATGTGTGTGTGTGTGTGTGTGTGTGTGTGTGTGTGTGTGTGTGTGTGTGTGTGTGTATTCAACAAGTTAAAACAGATGTGATAGATATAATACATAGTTTTTAGAATTTGAGTTTGAAAAATGGAAGTTTTAAATTTACCTATCACTTCCCAAAAGTAACATTTGTTGTATTTTGTGTCTCTAGGAGTGAAATGATTTTGACACCATTCAAAAATTCTCTTTGAGTTATCTATCATGTTACCTAGATATATTTTTAGCAATTTAGTGTGTGTGTGTGTCTATATATATATACATATACATATATTATATATACGTATATATATATATATATATATATATATATATATATATATATATATATATATATATATATATATATATATATATATATATATATCTATATATCTATATATCTATATATATATATATATATATATATATATAGTTAATTTCTAGCAAATGAAGATTAAAGAATGTACATAATATTACTATACTCTAGTAAACAAGTTGAATATCAAATGTATGTACCTTGAAGTTCATGTTGTCGAAGTGCACGCTTGACACATACTCCCACTCCATCATGCTCTCCTTTTCCATGTCTACTTTCAAAGAATATCCAAATAATTTTAACATTGTGTCTAGCATGTTGCATGGCTAACCAGTTAAAGGATTTTGTAGAGTTAAATTGACCTACAATTTAAATTTACAAAAATGTACACACACATGAAAATTTAACTTTTAAAAATATAAATATATATATAGAATTGAAGGACTTTAAAATAAAATATAATGTACTTACCCGCACACCCATTAGACTAGATCCAGTGTTGTGAAGCATTTATCCTGTGATTTACAAGATTGTTGAAAAACATGCCAAAATAATGAGCCATGTAGCTCCTATCATGAACCTTGTCATTTTTGATATAGAAATGAATATCCTTGATGATAATTCATTCATTTTGATCTATACTTTCTATCTCATCCAGATCAAATTGTGCATGTCTATAGGTCACATGCACAAATATTGCAACTTGATCAGAATGATAATATTGACTCTAGAGATCTGTTTGAGGGGAAAATGTATAGTTCTCCATAAAATCTACAACTAAAAGACTATAATCAGGTGGGAAATATTTTAAATTGTAATCACGAAACTATTTAGCTTGCCATTGTGCACCATGACAATGTTGGATATGTGGATAAACCATAGATTGAAATCTGTCCATGAACTGAAGGTGTGGTAATTCACTCTCCTTTAATGCAATTTTTTTTTATTCACCTCCTATCTTTGTTTGCTATGTCTCATATTCAAATCTCTTCCACTGTATTGGTGTTGTAACATCAATATTATCAAATTGTAAAGGAAATCTCTATGAATTTCCACAATCATTGCATTAGATTTTTATACACTGGACATTGAATTCATCTGAGTCTTTTGATTTATCAGATAAAATAGACTTATAAATTTTGTTATACTTCCAAGAACCATATCTAGATTAAGTACTACCATAACTTTTTTATATGATTATAATTATAAGTGAAACTCAACATGATTTCGACAACATGTTTCATGAATGTTATTTATGCATACGAAGCAAGGGTGCAACATCTCAAAAATTCTCTGACCTATTTTCACATCTAAAAATATTGTTTAAATGCTTCCAAAAATTCACTATGTAGCATCAAAAAAATGTTTTGGATGTGAAATCTTCATACCAGTATCTTCATCTTTCATTTGTATAGGGTCCCTTTTATTGGAAGAAACACGAGAGTGGTTGGTCCAAAAATCAATTACCCATCTTCTTACGTCTTCAAAAAAAATTTCTTTACGAGGAACTCTACAAATATATACCTAATTCTTTTCAATGTCCATATCCACCATATTTCTCTTCCTAATATATCTCTAAACAATTCTTCAATATACCTTGAGTAAATCAGAAATTGGTCAATGTTTATTTCTATGTGTAATTTCTTACTGGAAATCATAGTCATCGACGCTCTTCTAGTAGCATATGAATCTGATCCTTCATGATCTTCCCTATTAACAATGTTCAATGCATCTTATACATTTTAAATGATTGTCTCTTTTACTTTACCTCCTAACATTTTTTCCTATTATCAATACCCAACAACTCCAAAACTGGAGTCATTTCTTTTTTCCTAAATAAGTTTACAAACAATTGTGCTTTTCCCACCAATGATTTATCTTCAAAATATTACTTCCACATGTTTTTGAGATGTAATTTGATAGTGCTTTTAGGTACTAGGTGCTCTGGTGCAATTTGACTAATAAATGATTCCTCATTCATGTTCATCAATTTTTCATTGTGGGATAAATATGTATACTTTGACTACTACCAATATCCTCCCCTAGTTGAGTTGCACCTTCTTCAACATCAATAGGTTCTTCTTCAACATCAACCGATTGCTCTTCAACAAGTTCCGTATGACCTTTCATTTGTTCATCCCTTTTATGACCATATTTCCTTGTTCTAGTCCTTTTATTTCCCTTTTCTTGAAAATATCTAAGCAAGATTTTTTTTGTTGATTTGCTCCTTCCTCACTGAAAAATTGTCTTCACACTCCTCTGGAAACAAAATGTCATTGTAACTTCCCCGAAAAAATGTCTCCTAGCTTAAAAAGCCCCTTATATTCTAAAATAAGAATTAAAATTTGCAATTGATATATATATATATATATATATATATATATATATATATATATATATATATATATATATATATATATATATATATATATATATATATATATATATATATATATATATATATATATATATATATATATATATATATATCCCCTTCTATTTGAAAGGGTGGGTCACCCACGCGACTCCTTGTGGTGGGCTGACCCCTAAAGGTAGTCAGTCTAGTAGGACACGACTGAGTCCTACTTAGCCAAGTTAGGCTTAGTCAAGTCATCCTAGGTGGCATGCCATTTTGGCAACCAAACCTTCAAAAACACAAAAATGTAGAAATTTGCACTTATATTGTTCCTTTTTCTACTAAAAATAGAAAATGTAAAAAAACTAAAAGTACCATTTTCTAGATGTTGGAACTATGATTTGAGACAAATAAATTTTATATTCTTTAAACTAAAAAATGTTAAATAAATTTACAAAAAACTACATGTAGGTATATTAAGCTTTGAGAAGTCGTTGATTCAGAAAATATAGAAAAATGCTAAATCAATTCAAAAAAAAATTAAAATCATATATGATACTAGAGAAGAGACTTCTCTTCAAAAATATATAATTTATTTTATTTTTGGTATTGTTTTGATAGAAGAAAAGTGGCGGGAGACAAAAACTATTGATTTCATGTAAGTTCGACTTTGAATATTTATAACAAGAAAAATATATATCAGAAACACTTCTTTCTTTTTTCTTGCACTAGATATACATGTCATCTAAAACATATTATGAAATTGGAGGAAAAAATAATGTTTTACTTATAACAATTTTATGGGAAGTAAACCCCTTGAAGTGTAGTATTTTTTTGGAAATGAAAAATAGACATAATAAATTTAAAAGACATATTAATTTTTGTTCAAATTAATTTTTAAAAATTATAGGCATAAACTTCATCCTATTTCACACATTTCATCAATTTACATCATCTTCAAATTCTAAACAGAAATGTGACTTTTATGCCCTTGAAGTTTTTCAGTTTTGGTGTTGTTAGCCTTTTTGTTTTTAAAAAGGTGACAACTTATTGTGCTTTTACTAAATGTGACATTCTTACATTGTGTTTGTAGTTATACTACCTTTGGGAGATGATGAAAGATCAATTTGATACAATATATCATGTATTATTATATGATCATATTGACCCTAGAGTTAGTAGATCCCTTCTATGCTCTGTTTTGTCATGTGTTCATTTCTCTTGATTTGTCCTTTCTTGGGGGTATCTCATAGAAGAAACATTTCTTATGGGTGCATATATTCTATCTTAAAGGAATTTCTCTTGTTAAATAATTTTCAATCATTCTAACATAGGGGCATACACTCCACTTTGTATTTCACATTTTTCACACACATACATAATGATTAAATGCAATCTCTCTTATAGATGACCAAGGAGAAAATTCTTTCCTTGCATTTATCCTTTTTACTGGATCCCTTAACAAAGAAAAGGCTTTCCTTAAGGACTGATCCTCCTTTTTTATCCCCTAGGAGATAATGCTTTCCTTAGGCCATATTTATTTTTATGATCACTAAGGAGATAATGCTTTTGTTAGACCTGATTTATTTTCTTGATCCCTATGGAAACAATTCTTTATTGAGGCTTGATCATTCCCTCGTCAAATTATATAATGGAGACAATGATTTCCTTACGAACTAATCATTTTTTGTAGATTGAATAGCATAACATAGCTTGCTATACCTTCAATGTCATATTTTATTCAATTCTTTTACTATGTGTAATCGATACTAAGGAAATCCATTACTAGGCTAGTGATCTATCTTCTCTTTCTCTCTTTTTCTTTCTCTTCTCAGTGATGCCTCTCTTATCTTGGTTTTGGATTTTATAAAGACTTGAGTCACTTGGTGGCTTGATGTTTCTTTCTCTCCTTGACTTTGATAAGATCATTCTTATGCATTGATCTACTTTATCAAGAGCATGATATTTTCTCATACTCCAACTAAAGTGGGGGATAAATGTATAGTCCTAAAAATTTAGCACCCATAATTGGATGCTTTAGGACTTATTAGACCCTATTTTGGTGATATTGAGGTCTAAATGCCCATTATGCTTGATTCTAAAGATCTTTCTATTCTTCTCCCACACCTATTCATCATCACTGATTTCCTAGTGAAATTTGATCCCATTTTACCTAGGACACATCGCTGATGGTGATTTTTCCCTAGGGTTTTGAGCCCTAATTTTTCCTAGATCCTGATAGATCAATATTTTCTTCTAATGTTTTCAAATTCAAGCATTGTTCAAGGTAGGATTTGAAACTCTTTTTTTTTGTAAAATCCTTCCTTTGGGAAGATTGTTTGTGTGGTGTCTGAAATTGTTTAAAGTGAATGAATTGAAAAAGGGTTTTTCTATTTTTAATTAAGATTTTTTTTGAAGATTTTTGAAATATTTTTGATGTCAAGAATATATCTAGTATTCTATTGAGATTGTTTGAAAACCTAGGAAGAGGTTTTAGGGAAACATGTGAGTTTTCCTAGTTAGGGTGTTTACCCAAAAATGATAGTTATTTTTTCTCAATAATTTGCATGGATGCATAATTGATATATAATTGCATGCAGATAGATGTATATGTTAATATGATTTTATGTGAAATTCTTATTCAAGAAAATTACTCTTATTGAAAACCATAGTCTTCATTGAATGAAAAACAATTGGAAAATTTGGAAATTTTTTATTGAATTCTTTATATTAAAAAAAAGGAGGTTGCTAGAAGAAAAATAATACAATATTTATTTTCCATAATTTTTATTTTTAAAAAGATGTTTAAAAAAATTTATAAAATTTGGAGGAGGCATAGGTTTGAGATGGTTTTGATTGTTGTTACCCAACCTTTTTCTATTGAATCCTATGATTATGAAAGAACTTGAGGATGTGTTATTGATATCTGGTATGAGGACCAATATGTATTTGTGATGTTATGGTTTGAGGATCAGTACTTGTTCTAGTTGTCTCAATAAGAAAATGATTTGAGAATATTTATTATTATCTTGAATATTCTTGATTTTATTAAACCAAGGGGAGGTTAAATAGGTGCATCTTAGGGGATTGGCTTGCAGTAGGGGTTTGGGGCCCAAAGTGGTCAGTACCAGGGTAACCTATCATAAGTTTTTTAATAAGTGATAGCTTAATAATTATAATTTGGAGAGCTCATTAAAAATATAGTTAGCGATAATGCCTGACCCATTTCTTGAGCACTTGTAGAGGCTAAGGATGAGAATGGTATGATACCTAGAATGTTGGTATGATTAGAATTATGCATCTTCATGAGAAAATATTCTAGTTTCACATGGATCGTATTGAGGGTCTGGGGCCTAGAGTGATCAGCCCAGAGTAACACACTGCTTGAGGGTCTGAGGTCCAAAGTGATCAGTCCAAGGTAACTCAAGTAGATGATCATGTGATGACACTCCCATAGTATGTAGCCTAAGTCTCGTCCATAGTTTCTAAATTTTCCTCTAGTGGTCAATATTATTTGGTGGTGGGTCTTTGGTATTTAGTATTATTTGGTAGTTTGTATCTATTTGGTATTTTATTTGGCAATTGATAGCTGGAAGTTAATTTTGGTATGTGGTGTTGGTATTGGTACTTGGTTGTATTTTGTTATTTACTATCTTTTATTTATCATTAGTTGGTGGCACCTTTTGAGATAGAGAGTCTTCATGATCCATTCCTCTATTGTTTTGTTGTGTTGGATTTTGTGATTGTTATCCAAGTGGGGTATTTTGTTATCTTCTTAGCATGGTGGGAGTCAAATTGTGGTTCCATGATGTCAGGTGATAGTGATTCTTTTACCATTTGAGATTCCAATGTTCTTGTACCAGTGTTGGATGATCCTAGTGGCCATTACCTTCTTCTTATTCTTTATTGGAGGCTTTCTCATATCTATCTTATGATTTTTATATTTTTAATTTGTATTAGTGTTTAAGATGTTATTTTAGTATATTTTATTATCCTTTGTATTTGGTTATTCTTACATATCCTAGGACTTGTGCAAAGGATTTTGTTTCATTATGTATACCTTACAGTATTGGTTGTAGGTATGTTTCTTTTATATGAGGTTGTACTTTTTACTCATTTGTATATATAAATTTTTTAATTATATTTAATATAAAATAATTAATTAATGTATACATAATTCTACATCATGAAAATCTTGAGAGTCTTTAATTATATTTGAGTTGTACTTATGTACTTGTTTGTTTCTTATGTTTTATTATTTCCACATTGTATTCATTATTGTTTGTAAACTCTTTAGAAAAAAATATTTTGTAAACATAGCATCATTAAAGATTGGGATTACACTTGGTATCAGAGATTGAGTTTCTATATTGTGAACTCTAGGAATTTGTATGCCCACTAGATGTCTAAACTGTTAAAACTTGAAACAAAACTTATTCATAAAACTCTTGTGTATTTCAGACTATTGTTTATGAACCTAGAGGTATGATATTAGACTTGTATGTTCATATTATATTTTATAGGATTATTGCATTAACTAGGTTTGTATGAACTTCTCAACTTATTATTTGATGTAAATATGAATGTGTGCTTTATACAATTGATTACTAGATGCTTTCTACAATGATGAATGAATAGAGATTTAGATCTATTTAAATTAGTAAATAATGAATGATTGGTCACATCTTATTGGATGCGTATGGAAACTTCAAGTAGGTTTTTGGAGGGTTAAATGAGCCCCTAGAATATAGTTTAAGCCTATTTTAGCTAGCCTACTTGGTATACTATGGGTTGGGTGTTATATTTTGGTCAATTTAGAGTCCATAACTCATTTATGATCATTCAATAGTACCCCTTTAGTCAAGTAACGAAAATTGGGGTTTGGAGTGAGAGGACAAGTCCATTCCTTTTCCCCATTCTCGATCTCCATCTCAATTGTGAGAGGAGACATGTATGGAGAAAAAATGACTTCTTGAGCCATGCAGACACTAACAGGGCCACTCCCATGGAGCCATGGATAGTGGCAGTACAACTATTGTGGCAGCCTTGACAACATGCTAAACACCCTTTTCCAACAAAAGAAATATATATATTTTTTAATTTTTTGTATATATATTAACAAAATATATATATATATATATATATAAAACAAAACAAAAAAGGGGGTAGACCTCCATTGTTTTAAAAAATAACCCTCACTCCATGGAACCTTAATGAAATTTCATAAAAAATAATGGAGTAAAGAAAGAAAAGGGTAGAGAGAAGATGGAAGAAAATATGGAAGTGTGAAACCCTCCCCAAACCCTAATTTTAGGTTAGGGTTAGGGTTGAGGAAGAGAAAGAGAAAGAGTAGAAATGGAAAATGAGACAATGAGACTCATTTCTCTTTCTTTTTTTATGGAAACCCTCTTAGGATTGAAAAGAAAAATGATATGTTTTTGAATACTCATAAAAATAGGTATTAAATGGGGACTCGAAACCCCTTACAAAATAGTTACAAAAGATAAGTCATTAAAACAACCAAAAAGAGACAGGGCCCAGAAAACTAGTCCGACATGAGACCTGAACCAACAACAAAAATCCAGCCTACAACCAGTAAACAAAAGACAAAAACCAATGATGAAGACACAAAGGAAGTAGAAAATAGAAAATAAAGGAGCTCAGCATACTCCAACAATGTTTCTCCATATCTTTTTTATGCTTGGACATTTTAGTGATGGCTGCATTGAGGTCCAAGAGCTCTAGAATCCTCTCCTAGATCTTCTTCTTTGACAATCTTGTGCATTTTCTAGGGCCAGATAGATCCTTGGCATCATTAATATCATAAATTTTAATATCAGATCCAACATTCAACCCTTGCTTGATGTTACTTATGCAGTCAACTGTAGTCCCCATAAACTAGTTGGTATTAATTAGGATCTTCTTGAGAGTGGTCTCCATCCTATCAATGTTATCCTACAACAAGCCCATCTTCACATCATCCCTATTCTCCCTAGCTTTGATCATTCCGTCATAACTAGAACCCAATCTTTCTTGAATACTGTCCACTTTAGCAGAGAGGGATCTTGAGGTTGAGGTTCAGGGTTTTTATCTCATGGAAAAAACATTTGACCAGTCAGAAGGAATACATGGATGTCACCTTGTCCATTTGCATGACACCAAAATGAGGGTCAGTTTTGTCCTTCATATCTTCTTTGAGGAGCTAAACGTTCCTCTCCTACATATCAACAGTCTTTAGGAAAGGGATAGTTTTGGAAGTGGAAGGAATATCCTTTTCCAAAAGGGTCTCCTTACCTATCACATCATTATATTTTCTATCTGACATATCCTCAGTAGCCGCTACATTGTTCAGAGAAATGGGAATATCATGGTACACCGAATTGGCATAGTTAACCAGGATAGGGACCTTCTAACCCCCAAGATCCTTCTGATCACCCATATCCAACACAATTTCAACATTTTTAATCCCCTCCACTTTCGTATCACTACTAGTAGAAGACAGAGATTCCTTGCTATCATTCTTAGGATATTTTCGAGTATTCACTTTAAAGTCCAAGAAAACCCCTATACTAGCCCCCTCAAACTCAGTATCCATGCCACTTTTCTTTTCAAATTTTAATTTTTTAGAAGACAAGCCCTCCTTAACTGCTTCCTCCCTACCTCTTTTGGCCAAGCTAATGGTAGATCCTCCCCCCAGGAGATGGGGAGGAGAAGGGATGAGAAGCATTTTCTTTTTAATATGCTCAACAATGAGAAGGATAATCTCTTCATGCAAAATTGGCTTATTCTCTTTAATTTTATGCTCAACAATACTCTGTCGAAGGGAAGTAAGAAAATAAAAGGGAAAAGAAACCCTAACCTTATGCCTAAAGTGATAGAGAAGGACAAAGTGATAAGAATGGGCCCATTTATACCTCCCATCAAGGGTTATGTACTCCATAATGGCCACCATCATCATGGACCAAATATTCTTGAAGCTCATGACATCATAGCAACCCCCAATATCTTTGACTAGATTATTAGCTTCCTCTTCGTCCTTAGGGAAATGGTGAATAGAATTGTAAGAGACTATCTTGGCCTTGTAAAATTTTATCCCTTTCAATCTAAGGACCAAAACCTCAGAGATGAGATCCTTGATAATTTTGACATCAATCCCCCCAACAGTCATAGTGCCATCCTTCCAACTGTCAACAAAATTCTTGGTAACCCCTTCATCAAAATCGTGTAATTTCTCCATGAAAGTAGTAAGCCCTCCTTTTCATAACTTTTCCCAAAACTCATTCTCATCCTTCCACCTCTTGAATCTCTTGGGTTCATGATGATTTAATTCCCCACCCATCCTATCATCAATAGGAGTAGGGCCACAATGAAACATAGCAAAAGACTTGAGTAGGATGAAAAAGATGAGAAAGAAACAACCTGTCACTCCTCTAAAAAAATATGTGTCTTCTCCTCTCATTATTGGGAAAGCCAAAACTTTCCATAATGATATAGTAACCCTTATTGCATAAATTTATTGTCATTAATTATACCGAGATACTCCAAATAAATCCTCCTACAGTGAATCTTATCATATGCCATCTTACCTTTCAAATCAGCATTAATTTTTCTACCTTCTTTCCAAGTCACAATTCCATCCGATTTGATAGCCAGGTTAGCCAAGGCATCAGCCATCCCATTGGCCTCATGATACACATGTGAAATAAGTACTTCTTGTAAAGTGTTAATAATTGCAAGAGCATCTTTGATAATAGCTTTGATTGTCCATGAAGGTTTAGACTTGGCCTTGATGCAATCTAAAATGTTCATTGAAACTCCTTCTATCCAGACTTTATTATATCTAGCTAAATCAATAATTTTTAAAGTCTAAAGGAGACCCACCACTTCTACCACATGGTTATACTATATCCCAATAGGGAGGGCCACCGGAGTAATGTAGTTAGCCACATCATCCCTAATCATTCAACCACACCTAGCAGGACCTAGATTTCCTTTAGAGGCCCCATCAAAATTAACCTTGATCCAACCGTTAGGGGGAGAAAACCATAAAGAGTTTTACCACTCTGACCTAGAGGCATTCAGATCTTTGTAAGGATTTAAACTTGCAAAAAAATCTAGTTTCCATCCAATAAACACCTCACAATTCTCCTAGATACTTTTTTTTTTGCTGCCACCACAGATGGGGGCAACGAGATGGTTCTAAACACCCTATCATTACGCTCTCTCCATATTTTCCACATGAAATGTGGAGATATAATATTCCTGAGGTTCCTTTCAATACCCACATCTACATTTCTCTATTAGATAAAAACATTCCACAGGCTGCCACCAAAAACCCAATGTTGGTTCCAAATGCTAAAGACCAAATTCCAAACTTCCCATGAATAAGGTGTATCATCTTAAAATGGAAGTGCTTCCATGTTAAGAGCATTTATCCCTCTGAGTAAGTGGTTTGGACTCATCTTGAATGCCTTGAGTTGATCTTTGCTTTGATCTAGCTTTCTCCCCACTTTCCACTTCTTTTCTGCTTTATTATAGGTAAAATTAATGTTAGGATCCCAAGGATTCTCCTTAATTTCCCTCTTCCATGGCTCTATTTTCTAGGTAGGACTTAGAAATAGGTCCTCTTGGCCTTCATCATAGTCATAGTATTTTATGCCTAGCCCTAGCATTCTATCCCTATCTGATATCATTTCTAGGTCTCCGGGCATCCTCGAGACCTCCTAACCTGATTTTGACAAAATTTGGGCCCAGGGTCAAATTCGAGGTTAATCCTGACTAGGTCAGGATCAAGCTTGAACCTGACTAGGTTAGTCCCAACCTCAATTTTTCCCCCCTCTTTCAAATTTCCAAATTCCTTGATTTCTGAGCATCGGGTTTTCGGGATATTTGTTTTCCCACCTCTAGGTTGGCCATTTCGGGTTTTGGGATGGTAAATCCTCTAATTGCATTTAATCTAGGTATATTTTCTAAATTTTAGGACCTAATTGGGATTTAATTCTCCAAGGTGGCCCCTCTAGAGGATTGTGCCCTATTTCACTATAAAAGGAGGCCTTCCTCTCTCATTTTCACATCTCATCTCAAGCAATTGCAAGCTCTCAAGCTCTCAAGGTGATCAAGAAAGCATCCATTCAAGAAATCATTCAAGTCTTCTTCTCCATCCAAGTTCTCCATTGAAGATCAAGGATTCAAGCATTCAAGAAATTGAAGGGATTTGGTTCAAGCATTCAAGATTCAGCATTCAAACCCTAGGTCTAGCCATCATGATGGTGTGATCTTCCTTCAAGATCCTTTGTTCATCTTCTAGATCCATTCATTCTTCTATAAGGTGGATTCCAAGCATACAATCATGGAGGTGTGATTTATATGTTCAAGCTTTCATAACAACATATTTGATTACATTCCAAATATAATTGCATATCTATTGAATGTCATAGCTTCATTGTTAGATCTACTTCTACTACTTGCTAGCATTCTCCATTTCAATTACAATATTAAGGTTGATTCCAAACTGGGGTTTGACCAAGGCAAACCCCCCAAACAAACAAAAACCCTCTTTTTCTTGTAGGTACAGGTGTGGGATTTTGGATTTGAGAGCGAATTTGGATAACCTTTTTGGTGAACTTCTAGGATCTGTGAACAAAATCAGAGTCGACCTTCAAATAAAGAATCTAGCCTTTGACCTTTTATGAGGGTCAAAGTTGACCTGAGCTGATCTTGGAGAAAGATTTCTAGGTTTTCTTCATCTTGGTGTCTCCAGTCTAGAACAGGTTGCAGAATTTCTTGAAAGTACACACAGACATTAGAAATTGAAATTTTCCAGATCTGCCCTAATTCTAGGTTAGTATTTGTATTTCAATTATTTTAGATTTCAAGCATAACTCCTCTATAGGGAAACATTGGATTTTCTCTCTCTTTCATATTCTTTATAGATTGATTGTATTGTGCATTAACCTCTTGGTTGATCAAATTGGATCTCTCCTTTGGGAATTTGGATTTGGGAATAGATCTCATATTTCCCCACACATCTATCTACTCTTATATTTGAATATTGGTGATTCCATTTTAACCATATTCATTTTGGTGAACCCAACATACTTACTCTACTTTTCTTTTGTGGAATTAGATGCCCTATTGTGTTAGATTTTAGATCCTTTTCTTGCATTTAGACTAGATCTATTTTATGCTCTTGTATTTTACATTCAAAAATCCAAAAAAAATTAAAAAATCTATATATTCATATTTCTTGCATTACATTTTACTATGGAGATTGTTAAGGTGTTTTGGTGCATGGTTAAGTTATTTATCACTCTTCTTTTAACATCTCTTTATAATACCTATGATGTTTATGAGAGTATCATTCACTTCATTATGTTGATGACCCTTCACTTTTCTCTTGCTTATGCTTTCGTGAAGCTGACCGACACTAGTCTGCCTACATTTAAAACTTTTCTTAGGGATTTATGTGGTAGCCTTATTCATCTTTTAGATTATGTGAAGAATTTGGTAGATGACACACCATCTCCTAATCATCCTAATTCTAATCCTATTAATCCTAATCCTAATCCTAATCCTATCAATCATAATCTTAATCCTAACCTTCCTATTCTGATACCTAATTCTCCATCTATTAATCCTCGCTCTTCCCGTACTTATGATGGGATTCAAGCTATCGTTCAGGATGCGGATGTGAAAGATTTATTTGATTTACCTTCTCCTCCTATTCATGATGATATTAAAGGAAAGGGTAAAGAAACTTCTTCAAAACCTATTATCCCACCTTATATGACCTTTAATCATGAACATGATAATCAATCACCTCCTCTAGAAGCTTTACATAATATGTACACTACTAGATATAATATGGTGACTAAACAAGGTCTAGAGGTTTAGGGCTTGGAGTTAATGAGCATGGTATTAGGTTTCTAGTTCATATACCCCCTAAAATGGATATGTATGGTGTTGGTTGTTCGAAGTCTCAAGTTAAGGTAGGTGATGCTAAACATCATCCTCCTCTTCATATTCTTCTCCCCACACCTATCCTAGATAACTCTACTACTCATCAAGAAGTGGCTAAAAAGGTATATGTTGAGCTAATGAATTCCAAGAAAGAAATATTTAGACCTATGCCAATTGATGCTCTATACAAATATAATTGTCCTTTTCATTATAGTAACAAACATTTACTGGTTGATTGTAAACATTTCAAGTTATATGTTAGAGAAAGAGTTGCTTTAGGAATTATATTGCACTCTCATGCAGTTTTACAGTTCCTCCATAATTTTGATATAGGGGATTTCCCTCCTCTAAATATAATGTAAATGTTCTTATCCTCTTGTTTTATGACTGGGGGGCAAGAGGTGTATCTTCATCCAGTCTCCTAGGATCCATTAGGTCTTTTATTAGGGCTTAATTGGTATTCTTTCTCTCCTATTTTTCTATGGCTTTGTATTATGTTTTTACTCATCCATAGAATTTGTATTTTCTTTTCAAGATATCTTTTCTAAGACATTTGTTTTGTGAAGGTATCCCTTGTCTCTATCTTTGGGGGGCAAGGTACCTCTTTCTTTCTCTTTGTCTAGGAAGATGCTTTCCTTAGCTTAGTGGTATTTGTTTATATTGCAATATTATTTCAACATATTGATAGATGTTTTGACTATGGATAACTTTCTTATATGAGAAGTTGTTGTCCTAGGTCGTCACTTCTTCTCTATTTTGCAAATTATGTTCTTTATAAACTTTCACCCTTGCTTTGGTGTTAGAGTTGTTTCCCTCATTTCAAAGATTCTTCTTCCTCTTGTTTGCAGGGGGCTTGATGTTTGAATCTTTGTTCCCATCTATTGAAAGTTGATATTTTATCTAAAACACTCCTCTTTGGTGGGGATCTTGCTGATAAGATCTCTTTCTTTGAGGATCCTTTTTCCATGAGCAACATATCCTTTTCATGATTATCTATATTCTTGGATGTCGGGGTTAATATCCCTCACTAAGGATATAGTATACATTGTTGTAAATAGGGTATCTCCTTGCTTTGTGAAGTAGGTATCCTCTTCCGTCTTTGTCCTACACTTGGGGGGGGCAAGGATGCCATCTCCTTCTATCTTTCTAGGATTCACCTCTTTCCTTGGTTAAGCAGTATCTATCTATTATGTGAAATCCAATCATACATAAAAAATTTTGGTTTGTGTTGAGGATCTTTGTCCTTGATCACAACCTATTTTATAGTTCGACATTGGGTTTCCATGGTTGATATATCTCTCACCTTGGAAAATGAATAGTTTGCTATCCCTCATGAGGGTTACTTTCTTTTCACTTCTTAAATGATATGTCTTTACATTCATCCCTTCCATGGCCTCATAGGAGCTATGACCTTCTTGGGTTGGACTGGGTGTTGTTGGTGGATATTGTCTTGATGCTAAGGAAGACTTTATCCTTGTTCTTTTCTTTCCTTAACATGTCAAAATAGTATGTTTTTTCCATATTAAGGAGGGGGGCATATATAAGGCCTCCCTTGTACTATAGTTTTTTATTTTTATATGCTAAATCTTCCGATGGTAACGCATATAAGTTGCTAAATCCTGAGGAGACACTCATTTTTCAAAATTTTCAATATGCTAAATCTTGGAAGGTAACGCACACAAGTTGCTAAATCCTAAAAAGACATGCATTTATATGCTAAATCTTCCGAAGGTAATGCACATAAGTTGCTAAATCCTGAGGAGACATGCATTTTTCAATATGTTCAATATGCTAAATCTTGGAAGGTAACACACATAAGTTGCTAAATCTTGAAAAGACACACATTTATATGCTAAATCTTCCGAAGGTAACACACATAAGTTGCTAAATCCTGAGGAGACACACATTTCATATTCATAGTGATACAAGAAGGTGGATCTATGGATATTCTAGAAGCCATCAAAAGGTGCATTACAATTACAAGCACAGTTTATGGGTGAACCTATTGGGCTCTCCCTCTAGGGTGCTTTATGGTAAGGTGGGCATCTTACTAAGCGAGGTAATCACTCTTTTCCCTTTCTCTCTTTTTTCTTCCATGCTAGTAGGACTGGATCATGAAGCTATGTTATTTATAGTGTTGTTCTTGTCTTTCCTGTGTAATCATTTATGCTTTTATGATTGCTTTCCAAATATGATATTAGTATGAGAAATATTTCTTAGCAAGGTTTCTTATGCTAATTAATTTGGGTTATTTAGTACTAACCCCTATTCTTTTGGTACCCTCATGCGTGTATTTTGAGTTAGAATCCTTATCCTGGGGGCTTGTGTCCTTAGCTAAGAGTTATTTTATCTCTTTTTGAATCCACTTGGATCTCCTCTTTCTTCTCCTTTACGAAGAGTTTGCATCGAGTCCATACTCTTGCTAAAGTGGGGGCTTAATGTATCATCTTAAAATGGAAGCACTTCCATGTTAAGAGTGTTTAGCCCTTTGAGTAACTATTTTGGGGTCATCTTGAATGCCTTGAGTTGATCTTTGCTTTGATCTGGCTTTCTCCCCGCTTTCCACTTCTTTTCTGCTTCATTATAGGTGAAATTAGGGTTAGGATCTTGAGGATTCTCCTTAATTTCCCTCTTCCATGGCTCTATTTTCTAGGTAGGACTTAGAAATAGGCCCTCCTAGCCTTCATCATAGTCATCATAAGATTTTATGCCTGTCCCTGGCATTTTGTCCCTATCTGATATCATTTCTAGGTCTTCGGGGATCCCCGGGACCTCCTGACCTGATTCTGACTAAATCTGGGCCCAGGGTCAAATTTGAGGTTGATCTTGACTAGGTCAAGATCAAGCTCAAACTTGACCAGGTTAGTCCCAACCTTGATTTCCCCCCCCTCTTTCAAATTACCAAATTCCTTGACTTTCAGGCATCGGGTTTTTGAGATATTTGTTTTCCTGCCTCTAGGGCTGCCATTTTAGGTTTCGGGATGGTAAATCCTCTAATTGCATTTAACATAGGTATATTTTCTAAAGGTTAGGACCTAATTGAGATTTAATTCTCCAAGGTGGCCCCTCTAGAGGATTGTGCCCTAGTTCACTATGAAAGGAGGCCTTCCTCTCTCATTTTCACATCTCATCTCAAGCAATTGCAAGCTCTCAAGCTCTCAAGCTGATCAAGAAAGCATCCATTCAAGAAAGCATTCAAGTCCTCTTCTCCATCCAAGTTCTCCATTGAAGATCAAGGATTCAAGAATTCAAGCCATTGAAGGGATTTGGTTCAAGCATTCAAGATTCATCATTCAAACCCTAGATCTAGCCATCATGATGGTGTGATCTTCCTTCAAGATCCTTTGTTCATCTTCTAGATCCATTCATTCTTCTATAAGGTGGATTCAAGCATACAATCATGGAGGTTTGATTTACATGTTCAAGCTTTCATATCAACATATTTGATTACATTCCAAATACAATTGCATATCTATTGAATGCCATAGCTTCATTGTTATATCTACTTCTACTACTTGCTAGCATTCTCCATTTCAATTTCAATATTAAGGTCAATTCCAAACTAGGGTTTGACCAAGGTAAACCCCCCAAACAAACAAAAACCCTCTTTTTCTTGTAGGTACAAGTGCAAGATTTCAAATTTGAGAGAAAATTTGGATACCCTTTTCGGTGAACTTTCGAGATCTGGGAACAGAATTAGAGTCGACCTTCAAATAAAAAATCTAGCCTTTGACCTTTGATGAGGGTCAAAGTCAACCTAAGCTCATCTTGGAGAAAGATTTCTAGGTTTTCTTTGTCTCGGTGTCTCCAGTCCAGAATAGGTTGCAGAATTGTCCAAAAGTACACACAGACATTAGAAATTGACATTTTCTAGATCTACCCTAATTTGAGGTTAGTATTTGTATTTCAATTATTTCAGATTTCAAGAATAAATCCTCTATAGGGAAACATTGGATTTTCTATCTCTTTCATTTTCTTTATAGATTAATTTGATTGTGCATTAACCTCTTGGTTGATCAAATTGGATCTCTCTTTTGGGAATTTGGATTTGGGAATAGATCTCATATTTCCCCACACATCTATCTACTCTTATATTTGAATATTGGTGATTCCATTTTAACCATATTCATAAGGAAAGGAAACAACAAGGTGGAAATAAGTTTTTTCCTCCTTCAAACAAAGGAAGAAATGGTTAACCAACATCACACCCCTCTTTTGGAGATTATCCAGCATAAGAATCATATTCTACAAAACTAGCCAATAAGAATAGTTACTTTTAGGTATCAATCTCTTGTCCTAAACCTTAGCCTAGAAAGGGGGCAAGTCCAACTAGTTCAGAAGGAGAGCAGTAGCTAAGGAAACCATATAGGATACTGAGGGATGAGCAGCCCAAATCAAGGCATCCTCCACCCCCAATTCAGGTTTCTACACATTGAGATCCAACATCAAGGGTGTAAGACTGTCATCCACCCTTACCAGATCAACCTAAGACTGATTTCTCCAATAATTACAAACCCAGGGATGATATCTCCTATTGAATTCTTTGATGAGAGGGTGTACATCAAGGGTGGAGGTGAGAGGAGACATTCGAATCCAATTATTTTCCCAAAATTTAATACTGCATCCATTACCTAGCAACCACTTTGTCCCTATGAGAGCAGTACTTTTAGCTTGTTGGATACTGTTCCAAATAGCAGAACCATCAATCTTGATATTATACCTAAGAAAATCCATAATGCCTATGAATGGGAAGTGGTACTTCTTAAGGATGATTTGGGTCCATTCCTTCTGCTCACCATAGATCCGCCAAATTTGTTTCACCAATAAAGCACTGTTAACCACCTTTATCAGTCCAACCCCCAAATCCCCCATTTCAAGGGTTTAAAAACCTTGTCCCAAGCCATGAGAGCCAACCTTTTTCTATCTTCAAGCCAGACTAGAGAAAGGACCTATGTATTTTCTCAATAAGATCAAAAATTTTTGAGGGGATTTTAAAAAGACTCAAAGCAAAAACTGGGAGGCTTTGCAAAGAGGCTTTTAGGAGGAGTTTATCGACTTGACTCAAGAGAGAACATTTCCATCCTATAAGTATTCTATTAACGTCTCCATTAAGTTTAGATAAAAATAATCAATTGGCTTAAAACCCCGGGGGAAACTAGGATAGGTAGCAGGAAATTCCCCAATGGAACAACCAATCAACTTGGCAATACAAAGTTGTCTATCCATCGGAGTGTTAATGAAGAACAAAGATCTCTTCTCCTAGTTGATAGTTGGACCCGTGGTAGATGAGTAAAGGGCGAGGGCCTTTTTCACATTCTTGGCTTCAGTGATAGAAGAAGAGCCCATAATCAATGTTTCATCCAAAAAATTCTCATGGGAATAGGTATTCAAGGATAAAGAAGGCTTAATGCCTTTTATCAGACCCTTCCCAACAAAACTTTGAAAAAAATGTGCAAGGCATTCAGAAAAGATAGAAAAAATAATGGGAGATAACAGATCGCCTTGATGAAGACCTTTGGAAAGTTTGAAAAATATGGATGAGGAATCATTAATGATCACAACCATAGAAATAGTTCTAATAAGCTAGTTGACAAGATGGATGAATTTATCATAGAATCCGAAGGCTTTGAGGACTTTTAGAAGTAGAGATCAATCCACCCTATCATTGGCCTTAGAGAGGTCTAACTTCAAAATAAAACCAAAATTTTGGGACATATGATAGGAATGGATCACTTCATGAACCTTGATAATAGAGTCCAAAATTTATTGGTCCTAAAAAAAATTGCTCTGATGAGGAGAAATGGTTTTTGGTAGAAGAGAAAGCAGTCTCAAACTAATAACCTTGGAGAAAATCTTATAGATCAAGTTACAAAGACTGGTAGGTCTAAAAGAATCCACCGTATCCACACCAGGATTTTTAGGAATGAGGATGATAAACATAGCATTCAATTCATTCAAAATGGTTTGAGAGCCAAAGAACTCCTTAACCGGATTAAAAACATCCAACCCAATAAGATTCCAAGACTTCTGAAAGAAAAAGTGGGGAAAACCATCCAGACCCAGAGATTTTTCACCTTCAAAAGAAAAAACAAATATTTTAATCTCTTCCACTGAGGGGATAGCAATCAAAGAGAAATTAGTTCCCTCATCCAACAAAGAGGGTATGTACTCAAGGAGGAGAGATTGATCAACACTAGATAAAGAAAAGTCTTTAGATAGAAAAGAAGAAAATAAATCAATGACAATTTTAGAGATCTCTTTATCTTCCCTTACATTACCAAAAGGCAGATGAATGTTAGAGATTCTACTAGAAGCCTTATGCTTGGAAGTAGTCATATGGAAGAATCAAGTGTTCTTATCTCCATCTTGCAGCCACAATGACCTAGATCTTTGTCTCTAGTACACCTCCTTCTTGGAGATAATGTTATGCAGGCTAGATAGAAGAGATTCTTCTTTGGCCTTCAAAATAGGAGAAAGACCATTCTATTCAATAGAACACTGGATGGAATCCAGCTCAACCTTAGTAGAGATTTTGGACTTAAAGATATTCCCAAAAACCTTTTTTCTCTAAGATTTGATGTTAACCTTAATGTGATTAATTTTTTTGGCCACATTGAACATAGCAGAGACTTGGATTTGGACATCCCACCAATCTTTAATTCGGATCTCAATATATGGATGGTCCAACTAGATTTTCTCAAAGTGAAAGGGACACCTTCTAGAGGTGGTCAGGGGATCCACCACAAATGACATGGGAAAATGATCTAACCCCACCTTAGTAAAAGAAGTTAAGGAGAAGAAAAGCTATCAAACAAGTAACCAGAAATGAGGGCTCTATCCAACTTAACCTGAATAAGATCCTTACCGATCCTTCTATTCGACAACATATAATTTAAACCTAGAAGATCCACATCTAATAAATCATATCTATTAATCATGTCCATAAGGTTATGTCTTCCATCAATCTGACTCTGAGAGTTCACACCCCCATATTTCTCAATGAAAGACAAAGGGGAATTGAAATCACCCATCAACAACTAGGGAGAATCCAAAAAAGAGAGCCTATGATTCTCAATAACCTTCCAAAATTTATTCGTACCAACCTTAGAATTAGGAGCATAAATATTACTGATAATCCAATTGAAGCCAGATCTAATGTGAACAAACTTAATACTAAGGATATTCTTATCTACATTAAGAATATCACCTGTAACATTATAAAGGTTCCAAAAGATTGCTAGACCACCAGATGCACCTTTAGAGCTACATCTAGCCACCCCTCCATTTTTGAAGATTTTTATTTTCTCCACTTTATCTTTCACTATTTTAGTCTCCTGGATAAGAATAATGTCAGGCTTACAATCTCTGACCAAGCTCCTCAAAATGTCCTACTTATGGGGACTATTCAGGCCACTAATGTTCCATGATATTATTTTCATTTATAACTAGGAGAGCAGGTATCATGGATGGTGGGTTGCCTCATGTCCCCTATATCCTTTTGACTTTCACTTTCTCTAATAGATTTGTTGGAACTTCTACCTCTGGGCTTTGGTAAAGAACTGAAATCTTCTACCATGCTTCAAGTGGATACTCCCTTTGATCCTAGAGTAGAAGCCTTGGTCATGAGTTTTTTATTCCCTTTCTTCCTACTAACCTTTTGAGTCCAAGAATCCTCATTCACATCATTGCAGAACTTAGCTCCACCTCTTTCTATGGGGAAATCCTCTCCGCTACCTGATAAGGAATCAGGAGTAGAGGATCCCTCATCATCCTTATTTTTAGTGATTTTCACAATAGAGAAAGAGTCCTCGAGGATCACAAGAATAGGTTGAGGTCCCAAAGGGGAACCAATAGCCTCCAGAACAAGATCTACATCATTGAAACTCATCTGGAAAGGAAAAATTACTTCCGAGGGAAAAGAATGCAAAGACAAGATGGTGGAGCCCCCATCCACAGGGGTAGAGGAACCAATTCCTCTCATCCCATAACTAGAGGGTTAGAAACTCCATTTCCAACTGACCCAAAAATTTCTCCCTCATCCAGGGGTTCCAAACCTTTAGGGAGCCCCTCACCCACTTGATTATTACCCAAAGAAAGATCAACACTAGGACTCATGCGAGAAGCACCTAAAGTTTCCAAAGGACTAGGTTTCTCTATCCAGATTTGTTTGACCTCCTTGGCAAGGATCCCATCTTTAGAAATAACCTTAGGATCTTTCTTATCCTTGAGAGGGAACTTTTTTTCCCAGTGACCCATCTTTTTACAATAAAAGAAGACAAGCGAGAGGGACTCAAACTCCACCTCATGCTCCCACTTCCCCAACTTAGAGTTAGTGGAGATCGATGCTATAAGATGATCAAACTGATATATATTCACACAAACCCTAGCATAAACTAGTCTAGATTTTTCCACTGTTGAAGGATCAAGAGAGAGAAGTTCACCACCAAAGGATGAAGCCAAACCATTAAGGACCTCCTCATTCCAATATTCTAGAGGTAGAGCAGGGAATCTAACCTAGACCAGAGCTACCATGAAGAAGTTGTCACTATAATCCTAGTTAGGAGACCACTTCCTAAATGCCAAGGTCATTTTACCAAACATCCATGGTCCCCCACAGAGAATGAAACCCAGATCAACCTTATCATAAAAAATGAAGGAGAGAAAACCCCTGGGTAGAGGTGCAATATCAACTTGACCTTTAAGAACCCATTTCCTGTGGGCAAAAGATTGCACAACTTCAATATTAGGAAGGGGGACCAAAAATTTTCCCACCAACATAAGGTCCATGGAGGAAACTGAAGAATTCACAAGAGAATTTGGAACAAAGATGGAGAAAAAAATATTCTTGAAGTCTCTCATCACTTCCATAGGACAAGAAGATAAGCCAAATGATTTTTTTCCCAACAGGTCAGCCCACTTGATGGAAGGAGAAAAACCACCATCCTTCCTGTTAGAAAATGAGTCATTGCAACCTTCCCCACCAAGTGGGTTCCCAGGGAGAATCTTTCTAGCTGGCTTCTCCCCCAGTGAAGAAGAACCACCAACAACAGAAACCACAAGCTTGGACAAAGGACCTAGGTTCAAATCACGTAGACAGGAAAGAGAAGGTTGGTCCTTTAAAACAATCGAAGGACCCAAAATCAAGGTCGTGGAAGATGCTAGAGGACCAAGACAAGCCCAGGGATTCTCAGACTCATCCTAAGAAGAACCTGACACCACTGGATTAGACCAAACCCCATTAGACAATGGGGACCTAGAGGATCCTTTCCTATAAAACCTGGCAACTAGAGAAGACCCAACCACAGAAACCCCACACCAACCACTATGATCAACTAGAGAAGAGAAGGAGTTTTTAAAAAAATTCCCACTCGAGTGCTTGCCCATTTTCCCTTTTTCAAAGTGTAATCCTCATGGGAAAAGAAAAATGACATGTTATTAGAGCATTGAAAATTCAAATGTTATGGGAAGACCTTTTGTGGGAAATTAGTTCCCATATACTTTTATTAGGAAATATTAAACCATGTAATAGATGTAGATTTAAGTATAACCTTAGGGTGTTACTTAGTTATTATTATTTTTTTCAACTTAGTGGACTTTAGATTTTATTAGTAGAGTTTGGAAATTATTGATCAAATATCACCAAATTTAATTATATAACTGGTTACTTACTATATTTCCAACTCAATAATTTAATGAGACTATTAATGATTCGAAATTTGCTAGATGTAATTTTAATTAAAATAATGTTAAATTATAATGGAGCATTGAAATCACCATTAATATAATTAATTTCTATTTCAAATGACACCAAGGGTTCAATTATTAATTAATTAACTAGATAACTTTAAAATGAATTTGATAATGGATATTAATTTATCTAGCTTAAATAATTAATCCTAAGTAAATGGTTGAATTGAAAATATACTTTTATTTATGTTGTGGATTAATTTTTATTTAAAGAAATATGGAAATTACCTTAGGAGGATTACTTTAAATATTAAATGACCTTTAATAAGTTAATTTTAGATAGAATTAAATAAATTAAGCCTAGCTAGTAGAAGACCCCTAGTTTTTTCTTGATGCTAGCATCGATCATGAGACATTGAAAATTCAGCCTCCACTGGTCATGATTCCCCTAGATCTCCTTCTCAACCTTAATCTAGTCATCCTCTATGGAATCAGGTTTACCTAGTAATCGTCATTCTAGTAAGTACTTGTAGAGCACTTAACCATGTCAATTTGTAACTTTAGTTAGCTAATGCGTGTAAAAAAAATTGTTTTTTGTGTTTTTTCCATTGAATTTCTAAATGACATATCAATTAAAGAGAGATCCACCCAACTATTGTGCAAAATATAATCAACAACCCAACAACCATACCTCTTGATACAAGGATCCCTAAATTGAGTTACCCAGGGTAAAAGGAAAGGGGAACATTCCCAAACCAAAAATAATCCCAAAAAGGTATATTTTGAGCATTTATAGGGGACCACCATAGTTCTTTATAAATAATAAATTTAGGGATTGATACAAAGTTCCACAAGGTGGAACTAGAATTCATAGTCTTGTTATCTTATAAAAAGTCCTAAAAGTGATTATACCTAATGAGATATTTGTTAGTGATAATATAAGTTCATTCACTATTCTCCTTGAAGCTTCTATTGGCAAGTGATGTCTGAGAGAAATATGAACTACTTGAGGGTTTTAATTTATGGAAACACATCTGATATGATGATCACATGAAGTTAAGTATAACTTTAGAGATACAACATTAAAAATGACTAATTATGGAAATAGATTTATAGAATACGTCAGTACTATACTAGACAAAGAAGATGGTATATGTTAGTTGATGACTTGAGATCTTATAGGAAGATATTTTGGGATGTGTATGACCTTCATTTAAGGTCACTTGTTTTTTGGTATTATTGTCAGTAAGTTATAGTGATTAGAAGACATGCGAAGACAGAGGAACAATGAAACAAAGCATATGAACAGACATGATGATTAAGGGAATATAAGATGGAATGGTAACATGCTATGATAGATAAAGATTGTCAATTATCAACACTTTGGTAATATAAGATTGCTGACTTGGTATTTACTATTTTCATTATTAATCATTCTATTTGGGAGATGACTGAACAATAGAATACATATTTATATGAAGAACTTTTTGTTAAGTGAAGTAATAATCATGTGGTATGATGATTGCAATATATACTGATGGAAGATGTGAGATTAGAGGTTGATAGATGTTATTGAGAACTTTAAATGGAACTACCTAAGTATAGAAGATGCTTGTTTTGTTCATTCTTGAGAACACTTTGTAACCAAAGTATTGATTGTAAGAGGTGTAAGCTCAGTATACCTTTAACATGGTTTTGTATACCTTTAACAGGGTTTTGTATACCTTTAACACGGTTAATATTACTCTAACAAGGAAATGTGCTATGTAATACCTAGCTCCTAATAGGACTAGGTCTCCTAACAGGGACATTATATTCTAGTTCATATTTCTGGGTACCATCCCCACTAGGGTTTTCCCTTGGCTAGGTTTTCCTCAAAAATAAATAATGGTGTTATGCATTATGTGTTATTTGTTTATGTTATTTTCATTTCAGAAATCACATGGTTTATTTGCATTTTATTCATGTTTAATTTAAAGTGTTGTAATACTAATTCACCCCCCCTCTTAGTATTACTCAATCCTAACAATTGGTATCAGAGCTTTTGGCCCTTGGAGAGAAAGTCTAACAACTTAATGGAGAGCATAATAGATTCAAAAAATTTGCAAGAAAACTTTGAAGTAACACTTGATGACCTGGACAAAGAAAACACTAAGAATAATGAACTAAAATTCAAATTGAGAAGAGCAGAAGATTTTATCTAAAAAATAAAGGATGAGCTTGAACTTTCAATAAATCAAAGATAAGACCTTATGTAAAAGATCAAGGAGGATTTAGACAATGATGCATCAGACCAGTTAAAGAAGCTTCACCAGGAAAAAGAATAAATTAATATTTTGATGATTAAAGAGATCCAACATGAAAAGGATGCAAGATACAAAGTTCAAGAGACTCTAAAAGAAGAAAACATACAGATAGGACAAATGCAGATTGAACTTGATCACTACAAGGACAAATACCTAGAATTAGAAAAATACAATCAGATCATTAAAGGAGAACTCGTTCAAGCCAAGTTACACATTGAGAAATTACATATGGGTAATGATAATATTGATGAACAAAAAGAGAGATAGAAACCAAAAGGATATATGACTGGATTTGGATACAATGAAGGAGAATGTTTTAAAACTTATGAAGATTCACACAAAGAAAAGATTGAAGAAAGACCTACTTTTGAAGAACCTAGAGAACAGATCAGACCTTTCAGAGGTAGATGCTATGGATGTAACAAACTCAGACACATGAAAAGAGATTGTAAAGATAAAATCCCTTTTAGACCCTTTAGTGGTTATTGTTACAATTCTTATGCATATGGACAAAAGAAAGTAGAATGTAGGAAACCTGATCAGTCAAGAAAAAGGCAAGATTACTCTAGTGAAAATCCCATAATTTTTTAGCCTTGAACTAATATATTTTGATCATCATAATGGTATGGAATCATCATCACTGATGTGTTAGTACTAGTAGATGGAATGATTGCATGAAAAAACAAAAATGATATTGCTTCAAAAGAGATTTAAGTCCTATATTTCAGTGCAGTTATACTCAAAATGTGAACGGTACATGTTTTCATCAATGGTGTTGTCAAACAACAAGGAATGTAAACATCATAATGAAATAGTACGATGTCAAGAAAGATCACAAGCTGAAAGCCAAGATCACATGGCAATCATGCACTTGAACAATCAAATAATGGAGTGGAAACAAGCAAATTTGTAGTCAATAAAGAGGGACAACAATACAATGACACCAATCATGAGGTAAAAACAATCAAGAAGCCAAGAAACCATGATCAAGTAGCAATTACAATCCTTCATAGTTCAAGCAATGGAGTATTATAATGCCCAAAAGCTCATGGGTAGGAAGCATAAAAGTGGAGCAGTAGTTTAAACAACGACAACAAATTTTATGCAATTTAAATATTGTATTCATAGGCCTTGCAAACAGTGAGTAAATACATCAAAACACATTATCAAGGATTCCCTAGCTCGTGGGTCACTAAGATACAAATATTTAAATACAATTCCATTAAATCAATAACAAGAATCAACAAGTAAATAGCAGAGAAATAGAACCAGCAATTAATCTATGCCATACATGTTTAATGCTAGTGATCAAAATATTATGACCTCGAAAATGCAGAGGAGGTGTGAAAATGAAAACCAATGGATTCAAAAAAATGATGCCTACCTCAAAAACATAATGCCATATCAAGAGGCAAAAATCCAATAAGTTTCTAGATCAAGCTCGAGTTTCAAATGGGTTTTGATATAGCAATAGAAGAGCCCGATGCTTTTGGGCATTTTTCTCATCTTTTAAATGGGTTTTTCCATTTTGGGTTGAGAACCTTATTTATTTAAATGTTAGATATTATCCCTAGGGTCCATTTAAATATTTTAGGAAAGTAGGTTTTATTCAAAATATAAAGTGTTTAATAGATATGTTTTCCCCTTTAGGGTTGAGAAATTATTTAATTAAACATATTTAAACTAAAATCCACATGTACTTAGGGCATAGGGGAAGTAAAAATAAAGATGTAAATCATGCCTTATTATTGAAAATTCTAACAAATGATATTTTATAAATAATTTGTCAGAATATTTTTCAAAACATGATCAAAGGGGATAGGGTATATTTAATATCTTATACCTTTTTGAGGATTTCACCTTCCCACCCACCCCTAAAAATCAGGGAATCTGACATCCAAGTTTGAGAGGCTTTCTTCATGGGCCAAGAATGCAGAGATTTTTCTAGATTTAGTGGATTTAGGGCCATGAATCCTCAAAATGAAGATTTTGAGTGTCATCTATATATACCTCTCACTTAGGTGATGGAGGGTAGTTCTTCATTCTATCTCTCTTGGAGGTTTGATGTTGTAGCTCTGAGAAACACAATTTGTACTTGGCTTCTTTTGTAGTGATTACAAAATAATGATCCTTCTGGTCCTTACTAATTTTTTGAGTTTTCTTAATGAATTCTATGCTAAGATTATTGTGATGTCATTCTATCCTTACTATGCATATTAGTTCAATTGAGTATTCAGAGAATTTATTTCTCATTTAAAGTCTTAATTTGTGTACAGAATTAGATTTTGAGTTGTGGAAGTCATTTCCCTCCTTTCATTCTAAGTACCTTTTTTTTCTCTGAAAAGTTCAAAGCAATAGGGTCAAGTTATGAGTTATAAATTTGTCTTTTTATTTTTCCTTGTAAACTTGATTCAAGTTGTGGATCTTTATCAATTTGGTGAATTGCCTAAGTTTATTTTCAATTATTTTATTGCATGCACTCTCTCCCCTTTTCCTCGTAAAGTCAATTTGAGTTTTTCACAAGATTGATAGGTTTCACACTTAGCTTATTCGGGTGCAATCCTTAGTGATAACAATTACACCAGAGAAGAATCATTAGCCAAGATCACATGCTACAAATGCAATGACCTTGGGCATACTACAAGGTTTTACAAACTATATATTAATCAGGACATAAGACTTCCTACATGCTACAAATGCAACAACTTAGGACATATAGTTAAGTTTTACAAATATAGTGGAATGGAATAAAGAAGAGGACCACCTCCTATGGTTATAAAAAAGAATATTGGTGATAGTGGTAAAAGTATTGGTGAGTACATGGATGAATTAAAGAATCATTTAAGGAAACTAGCAGATGAAGATGATGGTAAGATATGGAAGATCAAAGAATTCAATAAGGCATTGCTTCATGGAGAGACATCAGATGCTATTGTGCCTTCTCCTGATGTCAACATTGCTACATCAACCTAAAAGGTCGAGCATGGACTTAGGGGGAGCATTGGGTGATGATAAAAAATTATATCCATCCACTAATTTTAAGGAATGAGCTCATGTGAGCTTAGTTATGGTGTATACAGACACTATAGAGTCTATATCTGTGATCACAACATCTGAAGATTCATATCCTATGAGCGTGAGATTTTTTATTGACTAGATAGTATGCAAAGTTGAGATAATTGAGTTAAGTGCATTTACTCACTTGGCGATGAATAAAAGACCTCAAAGCTATTTACTTCACCATTTGATGAGAAATGACCAAGGAGAGTAGAGTTAAGAGCATATCAAGCCACCAAGTAGCTACATTGCATGATCAATCTAAGCAGAAGTTTACAATTCATCATGTTCAAGGTATTTAGATCATTTAATCAAATAGAAAGATATGGATACACCTATGATTTATTATGTTTTTGATAGACCTATATATAAGTTTAAGAAACACCCCTTTAAGCCTTGTGAGGATGACCTTGAAGGAGATTTTTCACAAACATCATATGACATCCTACACATAGAAGATATTAGGGCATACATTCATTGGAAGTATGAGACAATAGGTGATGCAGAGATATTCAGAGAAATTGATGAGATGATCGAATTAGATGGTAAAATGAAGGATGAGTTTAAATATCTAGATGACCTAACCATTATGAGATTAACCCACATGAATGAATTCAATGAAACATAATGGTTCAAGATAATACTTTACAAAGTTCATGACCAATTCATTTGGTTAGGAGAGAAACCTATAAAGATCTCTAGTTAGTTAATTCATGACATTATGGGTTAGATAACATTGGAGTCATTCTTGTAGTAAAAAAGAGCATCAAGAAACAAGTTGAAACCCTAACACATTCAAAATGGGACAAGTGAGATATGCCAGTTAATGATATATTTCAACAAGATGTAAGACTAGTTGCAATGTTTCTAGGATACAAAAATTACTACATCAGTAGACCTAATTAAGTTTCAATGGGATTTATCACGATGGCCTATAGGATGGTGAAAGAGAACACCAAATATAATCTATGTGAGATTTTGGCACAACAATTTTTGGAAAATATGAAGATAATCAAGAAGGAAAAATCTAAAGATTTTAGATTTGGCTCACTCCTAGTTCATATAAATATACATATTCAACATAAGTTCCCTGGAATGCACCCTAGATCATGGAAGCACAACATGCCCACTGGTATTCAGATATCAGAAAGCTAATGAAGACACAACAACACATGGGTAGATGGTGAACTATTTTCCATGATCAAAATTATACAAAGAAAAATGAAAGAAAGATATAGAATCCCTGAAGAGTTGGTAGAGAAATACAAGGATACAATTTGTTTTATGGTTAAAATTGATTATGTATGTTTTGAAGTAGTGGAACCTAGAAAGAAATGGTGTTACCCCATGGGATACAAAGTCAAATATGAAGTTCTTGTGATGCAAATAGAACATGTCTTAGCATCTTAAGTTGACACATCTAAGGAAATATGGGGCACATATGAGGAGAAATTAGAAAAATTTAGAGAAGAGCATGATAGAGGCATAAGGAAGAAATAGATAGAGAAAATGGTTGGTGATATGGTAGCGAAGGACAAAATGACAAAGGAAGAACTAAAAGAAGTAAGGACTAAGATGACTGAAGGAACCTTTGGGTCAGCAAGCATGAGAATTGAAGCCCCTCCATCTTCTAAAGAAGATAACATAACAAGTCCTACTTCCAATATAATTGATCTATCTATCACTCTAGAGAAGATAGAACAAGAAGATATACCTGTGAGAACACCTAGAAGATCCACCAGGTCAACCAAACCAAATAGCCACAAGAAACAAAAGGTTGAAGTTGAAGTCAAGAAGATAGATGATAAGGAACATGAGAAGAAAGAAGATAAGGAAACTGAGAAGAAAGAAGAGAACGTAGAAAAAAATAAAACAAAGAACCTCCGAAAACTAGACATAAAAATATTGCACAAAAGGATAATAAGAGATGGTAACCTAAAGACATTAAACATATATTATGAGAGGTATGAATTTGACAATAAATAAGTGATAGAAGATATAGTGATTGAACTTCTACTTGTTTACAAGAAGAATCTATTCGAGATTAAGAGAAGCATACCAAATGCTTTGTATGACAAACTAGAGATAAGAAAAAAAGATCGCATAAATAGAAGATGAATCAATAAAGAATAAAGCTATTGAGGACATGTTGCTTGTAGTTTCTATATAGGAGAGAGAAAAGATAATTAAAGAACTCAAACCCTTATTAAGAACTAAAGCTAGACTTGTAAAAATAATGGCTATAAAATATGATGAAGTTATTGAGGATACTCAGAAAGCATTAGATCAGATACTAATGAATGACATTCCTGAGAAAGCTTCACCTCCTAATGCCAAGAAGCCCACACCTATAGGAATTGGAGAAATATCTAAGTCAGCTGAGGGAAATATGGAAAGAAGCAAAGTAAATACTGATAAGCAACCATATTTCTTTATTACTAGTATGCATGTAACTCTTGACACTACACTTGATGAGAGTGATCCATTTCAAGGAAACATGGATCATACACTAACTAGAGAAGAAGGAAAATAGGAAGAGGAAGGACAAAAAGAGGAAGAACAAAAAGAAGAAACTGAAAAGAGAGAATAGATAGGCATAGGTAAAGGAAAAGAGGCAAGAATTGAAATCAAGCAAGAACCTGATACTTCCACCACTTTATTGTTGGCAAGTATGGACAAACCTTTGAATAAAAATGTAGTGAACATGGACAAGGATGAATTTATGAGATTATCCTTCATGGAATTTTCTAAGGAAAAAAAAAGATCAGAACAAAAAGGTGACAAAAAGGTTAAGGCAATTGCTAGGGCAGTTGATATAGTAAATAAAATACTCCCAACACTTATTTTTTTCAAGGAAAAGATGATGTAGGGAACCTTAATATGGAAATAGATAATTTTGACAATCACTATGAATCCCTAGTGAAAATCATAGAAGAGAAGGAAGGGAAAAGATATCTAGAGAATAAGTTTAAGGAAGTATGCTAGTCTATCTCATAGGACTTGGGAATTCTGAGATCAGCTACATCTCAGGCCAAAATTTGTGTTTCACATGGAAGGAAGTTGTATAGCTATTGCATTAACCCTATCAGACACATTCAAAACATTGAAGATATAGTATCTAAGGACAAGGCTACTTTGGATAGCATGATGAATAGTTGTGAGACCTCCTCACAAACTGTAGCTGACATGGACAAGAAAACATCAAGTAGGAATATATGGAATATAGAGAAAGGGACATTAGTGACAATATTTGGTTTACTAAAGAGTCTAATCACTACTAAGCTATCAATTATTGATGGACATCTTTCTAAAATGGATAAGATTGGGGAATCAATGACGAATTCTATACCCATAGAATTGAAAGAACCAAAGACCTCATCTTATGCTTTGAATGGACTGATACATATCAGTGAATTGTTAATAAAATCATGGAATGATGAAGTGAAGACCTTGGAATAATCCTCCAATATGTTCTAAAACTGGTGAGAAACCACTAATTTCTACACCTTGTAAATTTTGCAATTTTGAATACACCTTTTCCATTGATGTCAAAGGGGGAGAAGAAGAAAAGAAAAAAAATGAGAAGAAGAAAATGAGAAAATAAAATTGTAAAATACACACAAACACACACACATACATACATAGAGAGAGAGAGAGAGAGAATAGAGTTAGTATTTGTTAAGACACTTAGTCATTTTTTTCTAAGTGTTGCCATCAATGCCAAAGGAAGAGATTGTTGCAAGTGATGTTTGAGAGAAATATGAAGCACTTGAGGGTTTCCATTAATGGAAACAAATCTGATATGATGATCGCATGAAGTTAAGTATAGCTTTAGAGATACAGTCTTAAAAATGACTAAGTATGGAGATAGATTTATAGAGTACAATAGTACTGTTCTAGACAAAAAAAAATGGTATATATTAGTTGATGAATTGTGAGCTTATAGGAAGATATTTTGGGATATGTATGACCTTCAATTAAGGTCTCTTGTGTTTTGGTATTATTGTCAATAAGTTACAGTGATTAGAAGACATGCGAAGACAAAGGAACAATGAAACAGAACATATGAGTAGTCACGATGATTAATGGAATATAATATGGAATGGTAATGTGCTAAGATAGATAAAGATTGTGGATTAATGATTCTTTGGTAATATAAGATCATCTACTTGGTATTTACTATTTTCATTATTAATTATTCTATTTGGGAGTCGACCAAACAATAGAATACATATTTATATGAAGAAATTTTTGTTAAGAGAAGTGATAATCATGTAAGATAATGATAGCAAGATAGACTGATGGTAGATGCAAGATTAGAGGTTGAAATATGTTATTGAGAACTTCAATTGGAACTACCTAAGAATAGTAGATTCTTGTTTTGTTCATTCTTGAGAACAGTTTGCAACCAAAGTATTGATTGTAAGAGTTGTAAGCTCAGTATACCTTTAATAGAGTTTTGTATACTTTTAATAGGGTTAATATTCCTCTAACAAGGAAATGTACAATGTAATACTCATCTCCTAATAAAGACATTATACTCTAGTGCATATTTGTGGGTACCATCTGCACCGGGGTTTTCCCTTGGCCAGGATTTCCTCAAAAACAAATAATGGTGTTATGAGTTATGTGTTATTTGTTTATGTTCTTTTCATTTTAGAAATCACGTGGTTTATTTGCAATTGGTTCAGTTTTAATTTGAAGTGGTGTAATACTAACTAACCCCCCATCTTAGTATTACTCAATCCTAACAGCTTCTCTACAACCATTTATCCAATATATCTCAATAAAACTCCTTAATCTTCATAATAGCCAAGTTTACAACCTTTTAGGGAGACATAACTTTCCTAGGCCACTAAATGTAGTCTATTCCTTTCTTTACAACTAATACAATGAAAGTTCCACTCAATTTTATTAATCTTAACTTAGAATTTCTTTGAGCCTTGGAAGACACTCATAGAATTGACCAGTATGTTCTGAAGGGATGCCTTTATAATTTAAAACTTACCTACTTGATTCAATAGCACCCTTCCTTTCGACAAGCTTAAATTGGAATTTTTCAAGAAGCCTCATCCAAAAAGAGTCAAGGATTGAATTAGAGAAAATGGCAAATCTAAGATAACTTGAAAGCATATTCACTATAGAACATCACACAATAGAATTAATTATGATTAGTCACCTCTTCATAGTGTTAGGAAATAATATAGAGCTCTTATAGATGCTATCTTTTTGGCCTAAACCTTGTTTACATTTTACCAAAATACTCTTTAAATTATTAGCTTCAGAGATAGATCACCCAAAATAATAGCATCATTCATAAATTATTGATGTGAACACACTTGAGGAGTGGATGAAGGGGAAAGACTCTTAATATGAAAAGTCCTTACAACTTTTCAAATGAATCTTCTCAGAGCTACCACCATTAAAATTAAAAGGAAAGGGGAAATAAGACCCACTTGTCTAAAGTCCCAAGATCTATTCAAAAAACTAGAAAGAGAACCATACATAATTATGTATAATATTAAAGTGAATATAAAATCATGAAGAATGTATATCAATTATAGTTAACACCAAAAGAAGGAATAATTTGTATGATAAATTACACCCTGTCAAAAGCCTTGTAAAGATAAATCTTGAGCAAGAAACCAACCTACTTATTAGCCACCAATAAATGAATGTCCTCATGAAAAGTAACAATAGAATCTAGAATTTGGTGCCCTTTAAGAAGCCCATTCTACTAATAAAAAATTAAAATAGAAAGGAATTTCTTGAGGCAACATATTAAGATTTGAAAAAAAAAATTATAGTCTGAATTACAAAGGCTAATAGGATAGGAATCTCCAAAATAATTATTGTTGACCTTAGGGATGAGAATAATGAAATTATTGTGCATTTCCTTCAACAAGGTTCTATATCCACAAGATTCTCTTGTAGCTTAGATAAAAATTTAGCCATAATATCTCAATAAATTTTAAAAAGGGATGACTAAAAATCACGAGATGTTAGAATTTATTCCCTTCAAACGAGAAGACATTTGATCAAACCTTTCCCTCTAGAGGAATCTTGAAAAGGGCATGATTCATATCCTTTGAAGCTAGGTATGGGATTTCCTTTAGAAAATCCAATTGGTTAGAAATATCCAAGAGTGCATCATTAGAAAGAAGGGAGGAAAAATAGTCCATGGCCTCTTTCATTATATCTTCATCTTTATCATAAAAAGTGCCATTATAGGAGATGAATTAAACTATGTTAGAGGGTTGTTGCTTTAGACTAGTTATATTGAAAAAATTAGTATAAAAATCTCTATTTTGAAGTCAAATGGCTCTTGATCTTTTTTTCCAAAATTCCTCTTTAGCAATTATATAATGGAGTTTTGGGAGAATAGAAATTTCTTTATTCACAAGATTTGTGGTAGCTCCATGTTATTTATCATTAAGCTCACCTTTAAGATAATTCTTAGCTTGTAAAATATTACTTAAAGTCAACTTATTCAATTGAAGCACATTGGATATAATATAACCATTTTTTTTACAACACAATAAATAGTTGTGTCACTAACATTAATATTACACCATTCTCTAGAATTCCATATTTTATATCTTGATGAATGGTCCATATCTTTTCAAACCACAACCTATTATATGTTTTGTATAGAAGAACACATGATTTCCAAAAGATCATTTAAATGAATTTCTTTTGTAAAGATAAAATCTTAAGGAATGTCACCTAGTGAGTCATGTTACTCCTTTAATCCCAAAATATCATTAAAAATATATTGTTTCTAAATGTTTGATATAGGTCCATTCCAAGAATGGGAAAAAGAAGATTTATTTCTATGACAAACATTAAAATTTTAAAAAAATTACACTATATGAGTTGAAGTAAGACATGTTTCATGTTCCTATAAATCTAGTAAAACTATTTTTACTTTGGGTTTAAACTTTGGGTTTCTGATCCCTATAAAACTAGTTTTCATCTTAAATACAAAATACATTTTTCATGTGATGTCTTATTTTAAGGTATATAATAATAATCATTATACATGTAATATTAGAGACAAATAGGATAGAGTATGTTCAACTATTGATTCAACAAGATCCTCAATAATGGAAAGGTAGACATCACCTTCAAAAATTAAAATATCTATAATGTGAAGGTGAAAAAATTATTAGGTTTATTTTTCATATATTTTCATGTATATAGTATTAGATTTGTATGTCAAGTCATCTTTTTGGCAATCAGGGTCATTTTTTTTTTTGATAGATAAACGACGTAAGCCTTGATACATCATAGAGTATATAGATTCATACAAATAATCATCTTTTAGTCCCAAGTTGCATTTTTCCACCTTCCTTCTAGGTCATTCCTCATCCTTCCCTTCTTCTTCCTCCGATCACGATCTGTATATAATCTGAGCACTACATCTTGGACTTATGTTAAGGATAATTATTTGAATAGTCATGAAACCATGAATACAAAAAATGGCATAGAGATGAAATGTTAAGAGAAAAAAGTATTTTCTTAAAAAATATATATACATCTAAATCATCAGAGAATACATCTAATAAAGTGAATTATTCATTCTTCAACCGAGAGAATATATCCTAAGAAATGCGATTATCAGTTTATTATACCAAATGGTGTTTTCTGACTTAGTTACATAAAAATATAATAGTAAGAAACCAATGTTACCTTACTAGTATAAAAGAGGCTCCCCGCCATTCTGAATGTCCATCGAGTCCAAAATGGAAGATTCCATAACCTCCAATATTGATGCAGGAGCATCTCGGGTCCTTGGCAATCCCGTGTCACCAAAAAAAAAAGATGTGTGAAGTTTGTCTGTGTTGCTCGATTCCTTCTTTGACCGAGTTGGTTTGGTGTTTCTCGGTTTCCTTTGTTGACTGATTTGGTCAGTTATCTCTCTGGTGCTCAGTCAATTCCTTGGCACTCGGCGATGCTTGTCTAGCACTCGGTTATCCTTACTTACTGAGTTGTTTGTTTTGGAGTTCTGTTGAGGCTGACTTGTGTAATTAATTTTGGTCATAGATTTAATACTAGTATCTATCATTGGGAAGGGTGTGGACCTAGATCTGGTCATTCCTTTCGTTGATGGTGCATCTGAAGGCCAACTTGGCTTAGTAGCCTCTTGTATAAATGTAGTTGTTTGGTTAGAGTTTAGGGAGTGAGTTTTTGGATAGAAGATAGAAGATTAGAAATTGTTGTCAGATCCTCGCATGTTGGAGGACTTCTATACTTGATTGTAATATCTAGCCTAAATCGGGAAGGCCATATAGCCTGGCATGTATGAATCATTTTGAAGAAAATATATGAAAGTATATGCGTTCTCTCTCTCTCTCACTATTATGTGTTGTTGCTTCCGCATGTTGTTCTGCAAGGTGGATCAAGTTAGGGTGTTCCTTTGGCCCCTCTCTGCATCCTCCTTTGCATCAAATATTCACCTCAAACTCATTTTCCCTGGCTCCAACATCATATTCTGCAACAAATTGAAATATCTATCATGTGAAGGTGAAAAAAATCATTAGGTTTATTTTTCATATATTTTCATGTATATAGTATTAGACTTGCATGTCAAATCATCTTTTTGGTCATTTGAATGAATTATTAAAAGTGCATCCAAATTTTATAAAGTTTGTATGCTAATTTAGATTCTTAGAAGCTCATTAGACTAAGGTAGTAAATTTTTCAAAAATGTTGAATTTTTATTTAACAATGTTTCCATCGTCAATCCTATGGCTAAATATGCATATCATCATTTTTAATTTACAAATTTATTTCATTCTATTTATATACTTAACCTATATGATTTAAAGAAAACAATGTATGCGCTTTATATCTTTGCAAGATTAATAAATTTTTTATAAAAATTAAAAAAATAGATTATTTATATGGTCTTATCCAATGTGCTTATTTTATTGGATTACTAGTTAAAGTGTGTCAAGGCCAAATTATTCTTGAAGAGCTCACTAATTATTACATTATGAGTAGTACATACAATGAAACCAAATTTTGGCATGTCACTAAGCAATTAATCTTGTATAAATCCACCAACCTTCTTATTAGCCACCAAGGAATGAATTTGTCATGAAAAGTAAGAATAGAATCTGGAATTTGGTGCCCTTGATCAAACCCATTCTACTGTTCAAAAATTAAAATAGAAAGGAATTGCTTGAAGAAATAGACTAAGATTTTTGAATAAAATATTATATAGGCAATTACTAAGGATAATAGTGTAGAAATATCCAAAATAATTAGTGTTTACCTAATGGATGAGAATAATAAAATTGGTGCTCATTTCCTTTAGCAAGGTTCTATATGTAAAAAAATTTCTTGTATCTTAGATGGAATTTTTAGCCACAATATCTCAATAAATTAGGAAAAGGAAGACAAAAACCCACTAGACCCAAGATTATATTTCCTTCAAAGGAGAAGATCGTTTAAAATTCCATTGCCTCTTGCATAATATCTTCAACTTTATCATATAAAGAGTACCATTATAGAAGATGACTTGAATTATGTTAGGGGTTCATTTCTTTAGAGTAGTTATATTGAAAACCTTAGTATAACAATCTCCATTTTGAAGTCAAATGGCTCTTGATTTGTTTTTTTTTTCCAAAAAAATTCTTTACAAATTATATAATGCAATTTTGAGAGAATAGAAATTTCTTTATTCACAAGATTAGGGGTAGCTCCATGTTAGATATCATTAAGCTCACCTTTAAGATTATTCTTAGCTTGCAAAATATGACCAAAAGTCAACTTATTTAATTTAAGCACATTGGATATATTAAAAGCTATTTTTTTTACAACACAATACATAGTTGTGTCACCAACATTAATATTTGACCATTCTCCAATTTTATTTTTTATATCTAGATGAATGGTCCACATCTTCTCAAACCGTAGCCCATTATATGTTTCATATAGAAGCACATATGTGATTTCCAAAAGACCATTTAAATTATTTTCTTTGTAAAGATAAAATTTTAAAGAATGTAAAGTAGTGAGTCATGCTACTCCTTTCATCCCAAAATATCATTGAAAATATATTGTTTCTAAATGTTTGATATAGGTCCATTCCAAGAATTGAAAAAAAGAAGATTGAACTTTATGAAAAACATTAAAATTTAATTTTTTTTACACTATATGAGTTGAAGTACCACATGTTTCATGTTCTTGTAAAATAAGTAAAAGCAATTTCATTTTGGGTTTAAACTTTGGGTTTCTCAACCCTGTAAAAATAGTTTTCCTTTAATCAAAAATACATATTTCGTGTGATTTATTATTTCAAGGTATATAATAATAATCATTATACATGTAATCATAGAGACAAATAACACAAATTATGTTCAGCTATTGACTCAACAAGTCCCTCAGTAATGGAAAGGTAGACATCACCTTCAACAATTTAAATATCTATAATGTGAAGGTGAAAGAATTTATTAGGTTTATTTTCATATATTTTCAAGTATATAGTATTAGATTTGCATGTTAAAACAATTTTTTGGTCATCAAGATCAATCATTTAAAGTGTTTCAAAATTTTATAAAGTTTGAATGCTCGTTTAGATTCTTAGAAGCTTATTACACTAAGGTAGTTAATTTTTTGAAAATGTGTTTTCATTATTAGTACTTGTGGATAGGCTAAGCAAGTACTATTGCAATGAGTTTTGGATTTACCCTTTAACTATGATTAAAAATATCTCTTTGGACCAATCAAAAACTATTATATTTGTTATTGTATTATATATTTTATAATTTGAATAGTAAAAATGTTTTTGATAGAAAAAGTAGCAAGAGGATGCGGGCCCATGGTACAGAGAAGACTAAGAGCACATTAATAACACTAGCTTCACAATAGATAATCAGCAAAGTAACAATATCTAGTATGCCTCTATCAAAAACAAACTTGTAGTTCCTTATCAAAACAAGTGATCTAGAGTTATAGATTAACCAAAAAGCCTTGAACATAAAATAAACACACTGCCTTGTAGGGCTAAACCTAAGTCTTAAGTTCATAACCACATAAAAGAAAAACATAGAAAAAGACCTGGGACCCATGGGCCTAGAACAAGACAGGAACAACATGGCACCAATAGCGGTTTGGTCCTCCCTCCTAGCCACTTGGATATCAAGGTGGCAGCCCATTCTTCCTATAGAAACATGAAAAGGTCCTTGTTGTCCTCATCAACTTCTAGCTTACCTCCAGAAATATTTTCCTGCACATTACATAGAGTCATTGCCAATGTGTGCATCACTTTAAGGGAAAACTTATTGGAGTCAACAATGTGGGCCTTGATTTCCTTCATATCCTACTTGAGACCGAGAATCTCGTTGTCCAGCTCAATGAATTTTTTCTTGAGGAAACCTTTGAAGCTGCCATGCTCAGCCACAGTCATGGTAGCATGATCAATGTGGGGGGAGTTGACCTACTGAGAGTGGGGAGGGGGTGGGGTCAGGGTATTGTTGCAAGGGATTTCATTCACCACAAGAGGGGGATTCATAGGAGGAGTGCTGGTAGACCTAGGGGGGCTCAAATGCTCTGTCGAGGAGCCCTTATTCAACCCAGAGGAGCCAGAGATATCCATATCCTCTAAATGCATCATGTCCTTAGAGGTTGTTTCCTTGAGATGTCTTTTACATATTTCTTTAGAAATTCTATTGGAACGTCAGATGGTATCACTCATTTCAATGTCCAACCCAAACTGGCTGCCCAATTTTTTCATTTTCTTAAGCATCTTCCTAGCCTCAAGGGAGATATCGTCCACCATTTTATATTTTGCTTCTAGGGATTCAAAAACATGGGAATCCTCAACTTCCTCCACCATTTTGAAAGGGTTCCTCAAACACCACTTGTGGCTCTTGCCATCATGGGGTAGAAAGATAGGCTCCTGGCTAGATTGGGAGGGGGATTGAGAGGAGTTGTTAGCGCCCAAATTAGGGCCAATGTCCGGGGTGATTTTAGTGATAGTTAGGGGTGGTTGAGGTAGAGGAAAAATTTCTTTGTGGAACTTGTACAAATAGAGTAAAAGGCCATGGTGTAGGATGGGAATTAGCTTCTCAAGGTTTATCTTCTCCTTCAAGTCTAGAATGTTTCTTTCTAGTGAGTAGAGGAGGTAAAAAGGAATAGAAATAAGGTCTCTATTTCTAATATGATTAAGGAATGGTAAATTATAATGGTAAAAAGAAATAAAGTTTCCCTCTAGGGTGAAATACTTCATGATAATATGACAAAACTTAGGCCAAAACTTGGGAAGCAGCTCATGGTTGAAGCCCCTAGACTTTTTCACAGGATTTTCTCTAGGCCTAAAGAATTGGTTAAGACTATTCACGTCTGACATTCGGCTGGTTTTCTTGTACTTCTATCCCTCCATCAAGAGCCCCATCACTTTGCCAATGACTTCTTCATTAATTTGGAAGTGGATGCCTACACCAGACACCTTTCTATTGTTCCATGACAACACAAATTACTTAGAAATTTATTCATCATGATCACCCTTCATGCTTTCCATAAAACCCCAAATTTCACTATCTTTGTAGTAGTGAATAACCAAAGGATCAGAAGTGAACTCCTCATCAATTTTTTTAGGTTCAATGGATAGTTTATTTCCACCCATCTTGAATGGACTGGTCTCAATAATGGTCACCTTATGAAAATTGCAGAGCCAAGCTTTGCAGGTAAGGGCATAAAATAGAGCTTTTTGAATTCACTGTCTTGTGCAATTTTTTCTCATAAAAGGAATGGACTAGGTGGTCTTTGGGGGAATGATCCCCATATAGTGATATCCAATGGATCTCTAGGTGTAATAATTAGAAGTTAAGCCTTTTATGCCAATAATGTCCTTGGTAGTCGAGATGACATACTGATTCAGAAAACCTCCATTCCACATGTAATCTGTTAATGGGCAATTATAGTCCTTTATTAAATTTTTCTCATACATAATCATAAGTATCATTATCATCACATTAAGCTAGCACAACAGCTTGGTGGGGCCCTCAACAATCCTATCACTAGTGCATCCCATTTTAAACATTATTGTTGTGATGTTTTTCCTGCCTAATTAGCCACTGGGTCTTCTTTGGTAATGCACTAATCTCCTCCCAACTAAACAGTGTGGTTTGTTTGAGCCCAATACCAGCCACAGAATTAGCCACCAAGTTACCTTCCCCATAGGTATGGGAAGTGATGGTGTTCTCAAAGTTGTTGAGAAGCTCCAAAATTTCCTTTATGATTGTGTTCACCCACCACCCCACATTTTCCCTTCAGTTAAAAGCCTCCATAATTACTTTGGAGTCTCCCTCGATCATCAACTTTATGATATTCTTAGAATTGGAAAATTTTATACCCCATAGAAGGGTCGTGCCTTCAGCTTGGTTAACATTATTGTTTCTGAGCGGTCCATCATAATCCAACAGGAAAGAACTATTGTGGTCCCGTAGAACTCCACCCCCACCTTGGGCAAGATTTTTAGTTGCCCCATCAAAGTTTTGTTTGATCCAGCTAATGGGTGGGACAACCTATTGGGTAGCATTCTAGGCTATCAACTCAGAGTTATCAAACATAGTGAAGTTGGCCAGCAAGTTCCAATTGTTAGTAGTTTTGATCTCTGAGGCTGAAGGGGGTGTGGAGGGTAGTTTCCATTTAGCTGAGGCAAAATTTTCACTTAGGATCTTAGTGCCCAGATGGAGAGAGGCCTCGGGCAAGGAATCAATCTCCCTGAAGATCCTTTTATTCCTTTCCTTCCAGATAGTCTAGCAAATGTGTGGGGGGAGTAAGTGCCATAGGAACTAGAGGAGAGGGTGATTGGAAGGGGATTTCCAATTAGTAAACTTGTGAATATCATCCCTGAGGACACAAGGGATCCCTAGTTTTTCAATAGCTCCTTGCTGAATACTAGCAAAGTAGTCATAGTGTATGAATAGGTAGTTCACAGTTTCCTCCTCCTTCCAGAGGACACATATGATGGCCAGGGACAAACCTCTTTTTATAAGGTTGTGATGGGTTAGCACTTTTCCATGCATGAGCATCCACCAGAAGAAGTTGATTTTCAGAGTGAGGTGAGGGATCCACACATTTTTCCAATCTCCAAGGTTATTCTCCTCCTTCAGAAGAAAGTTGTAAGCAGCCTTGGCCAAGAAGGTTCCTACTTGGGTGGGGGGCCAAATGATAGAGAGTCTTAGCCATTAATTCTAGGAATTCTGATATTTCCCAAGATTTCCATAAGTTCCTTAGCCAAGTGTTCCAACTCAGGTCTATTCCTAACAAGGTAAGAGACATCTTTCCATCGACCTCTAGTCATGTAGTTGTAGATTCTATCCCCAAGAATAGTCTTGAGGTAGGTCATGAGGGGACCAAACCACCCAACAAGAGTAGGGAAATACTAAATCCAAGGGTCATACCAAAATCTAATGGATCGCCCATTTCCAAGTTGCCAGAAGACACCCTTAGATAGCATAGTTTTTCATTTGCAGATATTCATCCAAAGCTTGGAACCATGAGGGAGGTCATTATCTTGATACATTATCCTATAAGGGTTCCCTTGTAGGTACTTAGCCTCCATAATTTTGCACCAATCAATTCTTCTTTCTATAATCTTCCATGCCACTTTTGTGGTGAGGGCCCTGTTCAGCATGCCAATTTTCCTAAGACCTAGTCCTCGCAGTCTTTTAGGAAAACAAACCATCTCCCAATTGACCAAGGACATCCTCTTTTTCTCTTCAGAGACAACCTAGAGAAATGTTCTTTGAATCTTTTCAAGCCTATCAGCCATGTAGCTTTTGATATTGAAGAGGGACAAAAATTAAACAGGTATCCCTTGGAGGGTAGAAGCCACCAGTTGGAGCTTACCAACACTGCTTAGGATCTTCCTTTTCCAACCAGAAAGTTTTCTTTGGGTTCTCTCTAGGATGGAATTCTAGTTGTCTTGAGAAACCTCTCTGATAGTGAGAGGGAGGCCAAGGTAGGTGGAGGGGAGAAAATTTGATTAACAATAAAGGATTTGAAGCACTCTGGTTTGGGTCTCAATAGGGGTGTTAAAGAAGAATAATCTATTTTTCTGGTAGTTGATGCACTACCCTGAAGCCATAGCATAGGTCTCCAGCAGGTTCTTCCACTGTCTAGCTTCAATCACCGAAGAGTACCCAAAGAGGAAAGTATCATCCACAAATTGTTGAAGGACAGTTTGTTGTAGAGTGGAAGATGGCACTAGTACATTTGACCTAGTTTTTCTACCTAAATTTTTTACCAAGAAAAAAAGGTTTTGCTTGGTCGGATTATAGAAGGAAAACTTTGTTTTTTTTAATTTATGCCCATGTTTGTCAAAATATCGACAAATCTCATGGTGGTCAAAAATTTGACAAACATGCGCATAACTTTAAAACAAAAGGGAATTTCATTTCTCATTTCATTATTCCTGAACCAATGAATTAGAAGGGTAGAAAATGTGTGAAGGAGATTGAGTGGTTGAAATGACTTAAGGGGATTGAGCTTAGAAACCTTAACCTGGGGTTTTTGGAGGTTTTTTATTCTCTCTCAACTATTTAATTTACTAGATACCCAATCAACATTATCATTTTCTTATTTTATTCATTCATTTATGCTTCGAGACTGGTTTGACACCTCCTAATTGCATACATTTACATACATTTGCATACATTTGGCATATACAAGTATAGACTATCTTCCCAAGGAGAAAGAAAGTTAGCTAGTTAGTTGGCTGGATAGGACAAGGAGAAAGAAAGTTAGGTCTCCAAACAATTTTTGTGGTCTGACCAGAGGGAAAGGATGTTTTATTTCCCCACTAAGATCATAGCACAGTGAGATGGAAAGAACTAACTTGATTAGGACATTAGGGTAGTCCAGGCAAGGGTTTTATTGTCTTAGCTCCAACAGTGACTGTGGGTTTTCATGGGCAAGCCTTTGTTTCCCCTCCCTCCTTTATTCTCTAAATTGCATACATTTGGCATACATTTGGTTTTACGTGCCCTATTTATGCTTCCACATTTGGCATACCCATTTTTTTTATATCCTGCAATTATCGCATTCCATGAGATAGCATCTCTTTGAGGTATTTCGTCAAACCATCTATGTGCCTTGTGTAATATCTATAAGAGAATTTGTGGGCCATTGTAATATCCAATGAAAATCCCCCTTCCATTATGCTTTGATGGATTCCCATACCTTGTTCTAACACTCCCATTTCAGCACAGGTTGGTAGGATGCTAGAAAAAGTCATGGTTGCTAGTCTGCCAATTTAGGCAATTGTAGGAAGTAATTGAGGCATTGAGGTTTTGGATTCAATTTTTCTTTCTACCAATGAGCTTTGTGAGCTATTCATTTCAATATTTTTGGTGGAAACCTCACCCTAGTATCCTTTGAAATGTGCACTAATCATTGGCAAACCAACAACCTCGGTACTCTAGTAGTCAACATTCTATAGAGATCGCAACATAATTATATCACTGTAGGTCTAAACAAGAAATGTGGAGATTGAATTAGTGCAATTGTGATGAAGGGTGCTCCCCTTAATACCACAAACACATAACAGAAATAGAGAAACAACAACAATATGCAAGAACAGAAAATTGGCTTCTTATTATCTCCACAAATGTGGAATTACAAACTTTCAGAATTACAATATGCAAAGCCACATGGGCATTCCCTTACAATATTCTATAGGACAAAGCCTCGAACTATTACCCAGATCTACTACCCAGAACTATTCTGAACTGCCTAAGACAATAATACAACGTTCCTTATATAGGCAATTTTCCACTGCCTGGGAAGGTTCCAGAATTTTAGCCAATAAGGCCGACCAAACTTAGAATTATTTTATTTTACATTTCATTACATCATAGTCGGCTCAAGATAACCTTTGAAACCCGAACATAAATTTTGAAGAAAATTATTTTTCACCATTTCAGGTGGCCGAACTTCCGAAGACCATAAGTCATCACCAGTTGACCTGATCAGCTATTATAACCCCATTTCGGAAATGCCACGAAGTGCTCTACAGGCTTGACCAGCGCAAGCACCCATCACCCAAATTTTTGACCTCATCCGGGGCCTCTAAAGCCTTCAAAATTGAGTTCAAAGTTTCTGTACCCTACTGCCAAAACCAAAAATTTTCAATATCTTCCAATATACACTTGAGCTGGCAATGAAACTTTACTAGCAGACTTATATGACCAAAATCAACCTCCAAGAAAGAAATCAGATCATTCTGAGCACATACGAAAATTACCAAAAATAGTAACTTTCCATAAATAGCAGCTCTGCACAAAATAGTCCTTATTGAATACAAAAAATAGAAATATTTTTGGGTGATGCAAGATTGCTCTTACACCCAGGATGCTCCTGCATCAGACACCCGGGGTAATTTGAGAAGTGACCCTGTCACGACTCAGGTGTGCAGAGGAAAACCAAGACGGCTAACCTCCTCCTTTGTCAGCCATGATGAATCTTCAACAGGTCATCCTTTCCACTTGACCAGATATTCTTCATATGTCCTATTCCTTGTGCTTCTGCCAACACGACTGTCCAGTATATCTTCGATCTCCTTAGTGTCTGAACTAGTTGCTGGAATACTCCACTGTGTTGTTGTGATCTCATCTTCAACACCTCCTTCATGATACTCTGTCAGATCTGAAATGTTAAACACTGGTAAAATATTTAGCTCAGTAGGCAATTCTACCTCATATGCGTTTCCTGAATCATGTTTCTTCAGTATCCTGCATGGTCCAAATTTCTTCATTTTCAACTTGTTATATGTACCAACTGGAAACCGCTCCTTCCGCAAATGAACCATGACTTCATCACCAACCTAAAATTCCTTATACCTCCTTTTCTCATCTGTTCTTAGCCTTATACTGTGCGTTCATCTTGGTAATATGCTTCCTCACCTCCCCATGGATGTTCTTCAAGTGTTCTGTAAAATCCTTAGCTTCAGCACTACTTATTTCTCCTTTATCTATCTTCCTCAATTCAGATGCATTTCTTGGACTACTTCCATATACAATCTGGAATGGTGATTTACCAGTGCTCCTATTGACAGAATTATTGTATGCAAATTTTGCCTGTGGTAAAATCAAATCCCATCCCGTTGGCTTATCTCCAACCAAACATCTCAGCAAATTTTCCAAACTCCTATTCACCACCTCTGTCTGTCCATCAGTCTATGGATGATGTGATGAACTAAACTTTAAATCTATCTTCAACTTCTTCCACAATGTACGCCAGAAATATCCAACAAACTTAGTATCCTGATCTGAAACTATGGTCCTTGGAAAACCATGAAGTCTCACTACCTCTCTGAAAAATAATTCTGCTACATGAACAGCATCATTAGTCTTCTTGCAGGGAATGAAATGTGCCATCTTTGAAAATCTGTCAACCACCATAAAAATTGAATCATGTCCCCGCTGTGTCCTCGGTAAACCAAGAACAAAGTCGATGCTGATATCCTCCCAAGGCTTCTCTGGTACAGGTAATGGCTGATACAATCCTATATTTTGCTTCACTCCTTTCACCATTTGACATACTCTACAACTCTGTACAAATTTCTTCACATCTTGCTACAACTGTGGCCAATAATAATTCTCACTAACCAAACCAATGGTTTTATCACGACCAAAATGTCCAGCCAATCCTCCACTATGCTTCTCCTTGATGAGATTCTCCCTCATAGAACTTCGTGGAATGCACAACTGACTCCCTCTGAATAGCATATCATCCTGGATGATGAAATCCAACCATTTTGTCCTGTCTAGAGTAACAGGTTCTGTACAAGCTTTCCAAGCTTCACCAAAATCAAGATCCTCTGGATACAAATTCTTGAGTTCCTTGAACCCAACCACTTCAATCTGCATTTCTGTCATCAATAGTTGCCTTCTGCTAAGAGCATCTGCAACCCTATTAGACTCTCCACTCCTGTGTTTCAAAACAAATGTATAACTCTGCAAAAACTCAACCCATTTCAAATGCCTTTGATTCAATTTTCCTTGACTATTCAAATATTGCAAAGCTTGATGATCAGTATACAAAACAAACTCCTTAAGAAGCAGATAGTGCCTCCACTTTTTCAATGCCTGAACTATAGCATAAAATTCCTGATCATAAAAAAAATATTTTCTCTTGGCATCATTTAATTTCTCACTGAAATAAGCAACAGGTTTACCTTCTTGGCTCATAACAGCTCCTATTGTAGTACCACTAGCATCACAATCTACTTGAAACACCTTATTAAAATCTGGAAGTGCTAAAACAGGTTGTTCTGTAACTTTTTGTTTCAATAATTGAAAACTCTTTTCTGCCCCATTAGTCCACTTAAACTCTTTTCTATCCCCTCTCATTGTTTCAGTCAAGGGTCCACAAATACTGCTAAAATTTTTGATAAACTTTCTGTAAAAGCTAGCTAGACCATGAAAAGATCTTACTTCAGTAGCACTCCTTGGAGTAGGCCATTCAAGGATAGCCTGTACCTTCTCTGGGTCCATTTTTAGACCTTCTGCTGAAACTACAAATCCCAAATACACTAACTCTTTCTTCACAAAACTGCACTTCTTCAAATTAATCAACAATTTCTCTTTTCTCAACTTCTCAAATACCATACGAATATGCATCATATGCTCATCCAATGTCTTACTAAAGATCAAAATATCATCTAGGTAAACAATGACAAACTTACCCAGAAATTCTTTCAGAACCTCGTTCATGAGCCGCATGAAAGTGCTCGGTGCATTGGTTAGCCCAAAAGGCATGACTAACCACTCATATAGTCCTTCCTTTGTCTTGAAGGCAGTCTTCCATTCATCTCCTTCTCTGATCTGAATCTGATGATATCCACTCTTCAGATCTATCTTTGAGAAATACACAGCTCCACTCAAACAGTCCATAATATCATCCATTCATGGCAATGGAAACCTGTACTTGATTGTGATCTTGTTTATTGCCTTGGAATCTGTACACATCCTCCATTCTCCATTCTTCTTTGGTGCTAATACTGCTGGTACAGCACAGGGACTCAGACTCTCACGGATTAATCCTTTTTGTAACAGTTCATGTACTTGTCTGTTCAACTCCTCACTTTCTGCAGGTGTCATTCTGTGTGCTGCCTTATTCGGAAAACTCGCTCCTGGGATCAAATCCATCTGATGACTGATCTTCCTGACTAGTGGTAATCTATCAGGCATGTTATTAGATATAATATCCTAAAACTCATTCAAAAAATCTGCAACTTCTATAGGAACATCTTCTACTTCCTCTTTACCAACTTTTGGAATTAAAGCAAAACATACATGCTCATGCCTCATACCATCTAGGAAATTTTTTCCATCAACAAAAGTTATCCTTGCATTACCACATACCTTTTCTTCAGTCTCCTTCAATGGTTTTAGCTTATGTCACACTCCATCCTTTGTCAGGTAATAGGTATTCGCACGACCATCATGTACAGCACATCTGTCAAACTGCCATGGTCTACCCAACAACATATGACATGCATCCATAGATATGATATCACACAATACCTCATCTTGGTATCCGCCAATCTTGAACTTCACCAGGCATTGTTCATTGACCATGACCTTGTGGTCATCCTGTACCCAGGCAATCTGATATGGATGTGGGTGTTTCTGTCTCTTGAGCTTCAACTTTGTCACCATCTCTTCTGACACCAAATTGTCAGTGCTTCCACTATCAATAATCACATCACAACATTTACCTTCGCACTTGCACCTGGTGTGAAACAGGCTCCTTCTTTGCTCAGGTTCATTCTCACCACTCAACAGGACTCTTCTGTTAATCAACATTTCTCCTCTTTCAGCATCTTCAGAATTTGATGATCTGACATCTTCATCTACATGTGCAACTCTAGCCTGGCCTTCATTTCTCCTGTCTGTTCTTCCTTGGCACTGAGGACATTCAAATGCCCTATGACCCTCTTCTCCACAGTGAAAACATGTTCCACAAAAGCCACCTCTTCCAGATCCTTGTCCTCTTCCTCTTTCTCTCTGATCTCTATTATTCTGATCTTGGAAATGATTGGAATTATTTCCTCGCTGATTCTGACTGCTACTGGCCTCATCCTTCTTTTTCATATCTTCATTTCGGCCACCATATGACCGTCCACCAGATCGTCCACCACGACCTCTTCCATTTTGTCTGCTCTCAAACTTCTTGTTCAGCTTTTCCTCTACTTTTAGGGCAAACTGGTATGCCTCTTCAATACTGTTCATTCGAACCAGATTCAGCTCCTCCTGAATGCTTGGCCTTAACCCATTAAGGTATCAGGCAACTTTCTCCTTATTAGCTTCTGCATGGCCTGTTCTGATGAGAAGTCGGTAAAAATCCTCTGTATACTCCTAAACAGATCTTCCTGCTTGCTTCAAACTCTTCATTTTCTTCAGTAGGTCAAGCTCATAATCAACAGGAATGAACTGCCGCTTCAATTTATCCACCATCTAATCCCATCTCGTGATTTTCTCCTTTCCCCTTCTATTTCACTCCAACTGAATCTCTTGCCACCATATCTTCGCATGACCTTTCAGTCTGGCCTTCGCAAATTTGACCCTATCAGGATCCTCAACATCTTCATACTCAAAATATTCTTCACATTCATTGATCCAGTCGATCAATTCCTCTGGGTTAAGATTTTTAGAAAATGTAGGAACCTCAATTTTAGGTCTTTTCCCAATCTTGGAAATCGCCCGAAAAAGTCTTTCTTCCTCCTGGTTCACAATTTCAACTTCTCCTTCTTGATATTCTTCCTCGGCTTCATCCTTGCTTTCGTCTCTGACATTAAGATTCATTCCTCTGCAAATCTCTTCTTGCAATGCTCGCACTTGTCTCTGCAGCTCTCTAACCTCAGGTGTCACAGCACCAGCTCTTTCGCCACGTTCTCTTCGTGTGGGCATTTTCACGATGCGCGCTGAAACCCTAACCACGGTCCTGGTGCAAACTGCCTCACAGTCGGTGATCTGTTTACACACTCAAGAAAACCTGGCTCTGATACCACTTGATGAAGGGTGCTCCCCTTAATACCACAAACACATAACAGAAATAGAGAAACAACAACAATATGCAAGAACAAAAAATTGGCTTCTTATTATCTCCACAAATGTGGAATTACAAACTTTCAGAATTACAATATGCAAAGCCACATGGGCATTCCCTTACAATATTCTGTAGGACAAAGCCTCAAACTATTACCCAGATCTACTACCCAGAACTATTCTGAACTGCCTAAGACAATAATACAGCCTTCCTTATATAGGCAATTTTCCACCGCCTGGTAAGGTTCCAGAATTTTAGCCAATAAGGCCGACCAAACTTAGAATTATTTTATTTTACATTTCATTACATCATAGTCGGCTCAAGATAACCTTTGAAACCCGAACAGAAATTTTGAAGAAAATTATTTTTCGCCATTTCAGGTGGCCGAACTTCCGAAGACCATAAGTCATCACCAGTTGACCTGATCGGCTATTATAACCCCATTTCAAAAACGCCACGAAGTGCTCTACAGGCTTGACCAGTGCAAGCACCAGTCCCCCAAATTTTTGACCTCATCCAGGGCCTCTAAAGCCTTCAAAACTGAGTTCAAAGTTTCTGTACCCTGCTGCCAAAACCGAAAATCTTCAATATCTTCCAATATACACTTGAGCTAGCAATGAAACTTTATTGGCAGACTTATATGACCAAAATCAACCTCCAAGAAAGAAATCAGATCATTCTGAGCACATACAAAAATTACCAAAAATAGTAACTTTCCATAAATAGCAGCTCTGCACAAAATAGTCCTTATTGAATACAAAAAATAGAAATATTTTTGGGTGATGCAAGATTGCTCTTACACCCAGGATGCTCCTGCATCAAATTGTATGGGAGTGCTCATTGTAGAGTGAGTACCAAATTTATACCAAAACAAGAATGTTTAAAAATAATTTTGCACCACCAATAGAATCAAGCTCATGGAAAAAATTAACACATTCATTCATTCAATGTAGTTGTGTCCCCATAAGTCCTCGCTGAATTGTTCATTGTTTCAAATCCCTCCAATGGTGATACACTCTAATATACCCACTATACCCTCCTCACACAAGACAATCCCAGTCACTGGCTAGGCCTAAAGACCTTTCTCTTATGTCATTTATACCCTATTGACATTCAACAAGCCAACTAACTCTAGGTTTAACCTTATTCTTCTCCCAAAACCAAAACTGTCCTACATTGACAGTAAAGTTCACCAGTCAATTATGGGTACAGTCTTGTGGTTCTAGGAAATAATTTCCACAAGACACATGTAGACAATTATTTAGTTTAGACCATAACCTTGAGACAATGGAGTTCCCAAAGGGACAACCCTTGGATCTCTACCAAAGCCCCTCTACTCCAAATCTTCTTCAAGGTGTGACAAGCCTAAAAAGGGAGGCTTAAAGAAGGAAGTGTACCTTAGGTTTATGTTTCTACCAAAAAAACTTCTTATACATTTAGGGACTTACAAATAGAAGTTAATCCTCTAATCTTAGCCTCTGATTTGAAGTCGATCAAGAGTTATGGGGTTTACACCAGTCTTTTACTCCTCTCTATCGGTCACATGAGGATGCTCGACTAGGGTTTCAATCATATCTCCCTACAAACAAGACCATTCAAACCAAGACCACATTCAAATGAAATAAGACTCTCATATCTCTCATTCAAGCCTGGTTTCACATTTTCTCCTTGTCTAGAACTCAAGATACGGCTGGGAAAAGTCAACAGCCTAAAATTCATGTAAAAAATGGCCTATAAATGACTGTCAATCGATTTTTCCCAATTTACTCCACCTCAGAACCTCTAGTTGGATTTAAATTAAATCTAGGGACATGCCCAAACTTCCTATGAAGTCAGATTGCAAAAATTTATCCGTACAGGCTTGAGAAAGAACAAACACCAGTAAAAATACTTCAAAAACATAGTTTTGTTGATTCCAATTTGTAGAATTTCTTAGTTATCATAGCCTTGATTTGATGGTGTTAAATATGATAGCCTTACTACATCATTTAAAACCATTATTGGTCATTTCCCAATCCCCTAACCTAGGACCAAATCATGAGAAAGAAAAGGACATAACACAACCCTTCCATGATTGGGCTTTGAGCATTTAATCTACCAATTACTAATAGATCAAGCATATGATTACTATGTTTAATGTTCCATTTAAATGCATTTAACAAAAAAAACAAATTTACAAAACTGAACCAATGACATGTTTACAACAAAGGTCTAATAGAACTCCCAACAATTCTTAAACATATGTTATCTGATATGATGAATTCTTAAATAATTAAGGTTGGAGTAGACATAGTTATTCACAATTTTTTGTGTGGTACAAGGAAGATTTGGCTAGGTCAAATCTTCCTTTATGCTAGAAGTATACAGAGTTAGACCTTTATTAAGAATTTGTCATATCAGATAAAGTATGTTTAAGAATTGTAACATGATTTTAATGTTTTCAAAACACAAAATGTCATTAAAAATTGGGTCAATGATTGGCCAATGACTTTTTTCCATATTTATTGTTGATATCATGTTTATCTCTTACATATACTATTTACTGCAGAAAAATAGAATCATTCATGAATTTAAAAAGAAAGAAGAAGATTTCCTAACTAATTATGAGGATTAATATAAAACAGATTTCTATAATAAGGCTTCAGAATAATATAGACTAATATAAAATAGATTTCCATAACAAGACTTTATAATATCAATTTTATATAGAATACCATACCTATTAGTTGAACTAGATTTTATTTGTTGTAGAATTGATTTAGTATAGAATATTTTCCAACTAGATTTTTTCTTTTAAAAGAAAGGTCTAATAAACTAAATAAAGTTTCAAATATATGAAGAGATAAATTTCATACAAGCAAAAGCTGGAGCAAAATTGAATAGCATTGGCTATTTGTCAGCGGAAGGTCCCTACTAGAACAAACACATTTGTCACTTCTTTAAGATGACAATTATGTACTATGTTTCCTAACTGTATAAATCAACTATTCAAGTTGGCCAGGCCTTAGCAATACAGGATCAATGATTTCCAAAGATATTTGAAAGGAAGGATGCGAGAAAAGGTTTTTTCTTTCCTACGGGTAAGCACATTCACATTAATATATTAGATGAAGCTACAACTAAACTAGTTCCACTCAACAACATAAGAATTTAAAACATAATGGGCATACATAATGGTTGAGGTATCACAACCTAATTACTTAATGGCATATCGATATATCACCACTTACTAGAATTTTTGTACAAGGTTGGCAAATTTGAGAGGTAAGACCCAGAGAAGAATTTCAAAGAGCTTGCACAATTATGTCAATAAGGATCACTAGATGCTTACATGGCTGATTGTTAGAGGATAGCACTTATAGTACATGATGTATAAATAATTTTTCTACTATTCCTTTTCATGGAAAGACAAAGAGAACTCTTCAAGGGATTAATTAAGGCTCTTGAACCAAATTTTTAATTGACTACAATTTATCATAAAAATGTCCTTGAACTTGGAAATAACTAAACCTAGTAGATCTTTACAAGGGTGAAATTAGGAGGCATCATAATAGAAGAAAAAACACCTCCTTGACTTAACAAACTTCAAGGAACATGACACACAATTAAAGGTCAACATTCAAGACATGTGACTAGTGATAAAATGTAGAAGAACAAATTTTCTTCAACAGTAAAGAACCTTAAATCCCACCACATAAGTATTTGGGAAAACTATAGGGATTTTAATTAAGGTCCAATCTAAAGAAAAGGAAGGGTCCAAGGCATGTATTGAGGGACTATGTGGAAGAGGATGAGGTTTCACCAATCAATATAGTAACTCAAGTATTACAGTTAGTTGAAGAGATGGTCCAACCAGCTACTATTTTTTCTTTATCTAGAGCTCTATTTACACTCTTTCTGAGTTAAGGGATATCAAAAAATAATGGTACTTATAGATTGAGAAGTGACCGATAACTTTAGTTGTAACAGAGAAGTAGCACTTTTTATATTGAAAGCTGATTTTTTTTAGGGTGTAAAGTGACAATATTAGATGGTTATTCATTGGCTTGCACATTAAGAATTAGACCTTTATTAAGAATTCATCATATCAAATAAAGTATGTTTAATAATTGTTGGGACTAGTCCTTTGGCGTGTATTAAACATAATAGAATTTTCAGCATATTATTATCATTCTATTTCTTTTTTGTAAACATGCCATTGTTTCACTTTTGTAAAAAAAATTTGTGTTAACATGTCATTGGTTCAGTTTTGTAATTTTTTTTGTGTGTTAACTGCTCTCAATCTCATTGCCAAGGTGGCCTAAGACTATGTTAGGCTGATAAAATATGGGGATTCTCTTTACTGCTACAAATCTTTGAAGGTTGTTGCACTTGGACGAATGTGTACCATTGTTAAGAGAATTGGATGGATAGTTACCGTTGTTTTGATTTTCTAGTGATTTAAACCAAAGACTTTGACTTACTAATAGATTTAATCTGCTAATTACTAATAGATTAAGCATATTATCACTATGCTTAATGTTCCATTTAAATGCATTTAACATAAAAAACAAATTTACAAAACTGAATCAATGACATGTTTACAAACAAGGTCTAATAGAACTCCCAACAATTCTTAAACATATGTTATCTGATATGATGAATTCTTAAACAATTAAGGTTGGAGTAGACATAGTTATTCACAATTTTTTGTGTGGTACAAGGAAGATTTGGCTAGGTCAAATCTTCCTTCATGCTAGCAGTCTACAGAATTAGACCTTTATTAAATTCATCATATCAGATAAAGTATGTTTAATAATTGTTGGGACTGGTCCTTTGGTGTGTATTAAACATAATAGAATTTTCAGCATATTATTATCATTCTATTTCTTTGTTGTAAACATGCCATTGGTTCAGTTTTGTAAAAACAATTTGTGAATTAACATGCCATTGGTTTAGTTTGTAATTTGTTTTTTGTTGTAAACATGCCATTGGTTCAGTTTTGTAATTTTTTTCAGGAACAATCTTGCCAGTCATTGTCTACACAATACCAGTTACTCCTTTGGTATCACAAACAACAAAAACAACAAATTTCTTGCATAAACAAGTAAAACTAATGCTTTGAAATGTTCCTATGTTACGACCAAGAAAGGATCACATTCTAAACTTTCAAATCAATATGTTGGTGTTTCGACTGTACCTACGGGACAATGTACTTCAAAATTGCAGAGAAATTAAGTGTACTCCAAATAGACTACCCTCTACAAAGAACCAACTAGAATCTATTAAACAACCTTCTAACTATCAAATCATTATGCTTTCAAATCAATTACCTATTGGCGTATCCCTTGCGAGGGAGAGAAGCCAAACACATAAAGAACATGCACATAAACACAACAGCTAAAAAACTTAAATGGAATACACCAAGAAGTACCAAATGATGAAGGCTCAATTGTTGTAATGGCAAAGCAATATTAGAACCGTCCATTTCTAGAACTTGATTTTTCTATAGTCCTAATGATTTTTCTTATTTATTGTCTTTTATCCCTTTTTTATTTCCCATGTTTGTGCTTGGTGATAGGATTTTGAACATTGTTGACATACTTAAATGGACTACACAATACCAAATGATGAATGCTCAATTGTTGTAATGGCAATGCATCAGAACTATCCATTTCTAAAATTTGATTTTGTATAGTCTTACTTATTTTTCTATAGTCGTAATGATTTTGAAAATTGTTGAGAAAGAGTGTTTCTTTTTTTTATTATAGTCTAAATAATTATTCTATAGTCACAATGATTTTTCTTATTTCTTGTCTTTTGTCCCTTTTCATTTCCTATGTCTATCCTTCGTGACAGGATTTTGTCACCTTCTTTTGAAGGTATATTTCATTCACTCTATGTGGAATACTATTTTGTTCACTATTTTATTTCAGCTTAATATTTCTTTCATTTTTCTTATACACCAAGACTACACATGCTAATAAAAAAATGAGCTATTTGATTTAGGTTTACTTTTCATTATTGTAAATGGTTAATATTTCTGATGGTACTCCTTGGTGTATTCCATATAAAAATAATCAGGTTTCTTTGGTATGATAAATGTCCCTTTGCGTTAAGAAAATTAGAGTTGAAAAAATGGTTGTTCAGTCATGATTTGTATCTGCAGGTTGCAAAAAAATCATCCTTTTTCCACCAACAAGTTATTTCATTCAAGAAAGATCATGTTTGACGATATCAATCCACAACAAAATAGGGAGACAATTGTTAGAATGTGGTCTAACTTTAAGAGAAAAGGTGATGGAAAATGTTATCTACCATTGATTGCAAGCATTTTTTAAGTACTTGAATCTACAATAGAACAATAGTGTTGAATGTATGATTATTATAATCATATGATTATATGTTATAATATTTATGTAATAAATGTAGTAATGATGGTGTGGTGCATTATTGATATAGGCATGATGACTCTTCTCAATGTGCCAAATTGTCAATGTGGTGGTGGGCAGTGTGTGTTGAAGACTTCATGGACACAAACCAACCCTGGACGATAATTTTGGTGCTTCCCAAATAGAAAAAAGGTTGCTAATGTGTATATATTTAATGTTTCTAATGTAAATATTATTCATTATATTATAAGAACTAATGTTATAGATTGAGCATCACAGGGAAATAATGGTTGCAGAAACTTTAGTTGGGTTGATGAAAACTCATCTGCATCTATTTGCCCATCTCCACTTATCCGTGATGAAGGATTTGAGTGCAAAACATGTCAGGCTAGGGAAAATGCCGAAATTATATTTTTACGATGCCTTCTTTGTATTGTAATCGCATATCTTTGTTACGACCATATGCGAAGATGAGCTCATGAATTAGTCAGTTTAGTATTTTCATATTGTAACTAATATTTTAATATGGATATGGCATAACTTCTCTTTGCCTCAAGTGCGAATATATATGGTTTACATCTTTTTTACAATAATTCTTCATTTTTATGGCTTAGGTGAGCCCCAATCTTCTATCAATCACATGAGTTAATATATAGTATTTTCTTGGTTATTCCATTTGTTCCTTGATACATCAATTCGACCACACCCACTCCACTTCATGTGGATGTCTTTGAAATAGACTCCTAACTCTAATAAACTGACTATAACTACTAACTAACTTCTAACTGTTTGATACCAGTCACCAAACTAATTGTATTAACAATCTAAATAAGAAATTCTTGAGATCATGGATGGACACAATGTTGCAGACTTTATTGATCCAAATATCTTACAGAGACTTGAAGAACTTGAGAGGGAAGAAGGGCTTAGGATGGAAGCTGAGAGTGATGAGGATGATGAGATGGGGGAAGTGGAGTTGAATCCTGATGAAAAGGAAGCTTTGGCTGCAATTAGGAAGAAGAAGAAGATGCTTATCATCAAACACATATTGAAGAAGAGTAGTGTAGAGAGCACGCCTACCATACCAAGGAAGTTTGACAAAAACAAGGAATATGGCTTAAATAGAATGGGAAGACATATTTCTAGCCTTGGCTTGGATCCTTCAACAATTATCTTGATAATAAATGCAGCAGATGAGAGCTAAGCAATTAGCTTCCAAGAAAAACCTCGTAAATGAATAGTGTGTACCCCAATTCCTGTGCCCTCTGTGCGTACCCAAAGGATACATTTGAAACAACAAGGGTAAGGCTTAAAGAAGTTAATTTTGCATCACTAGAAATATCTTTAAGCCTTACCCTTTTTGTTTCAAATATATCCTTTGGGTACACATAGTGGCCATAGGAATTGGGGTTTGAATTGTTCATTTATGGGATTTTCTTAGGAAGATAATTTCTCATCTGTCATCTACTTCATTCTTATGAAGCTAATTGTCATAGGATCTAGGCCTAGGCTAGAAATATGTCTTCCCAAACACATAAAAAACATGCACATAAACACGATAGATGAGAAACATAAATGTACATATCACAACAACTAAGAAACATAAATGTAGGCATCATGGTCATAATTTTTTGGAGACAACATAATTGAGTTGTATACCCAGATGATGCAAAGAAACCACTACTCCTCTAGTTCCAAGTCGACACTACGGGATCCAAAAACCATAGATAAGGAATAAATTTAGAGAGCAGAGGAGGGCCATACTGACCAAAATAATACAAGACAAACCTCAAGTTAAATGAGGCAACTATAAACATTTTAATAGATTTTCATTATTAAATAATGAAATTTGCATATACTAGTGTTCTAAGCCCCCGCATTACATGATTTATTATTGTAAGCCCCCTCTAACTTACGCATCTAGAAAATGAAACTACAACCTATTGGGATTGAGACAAACCTTATAAAACAATAGCAGCTAAGAATGATTGCTTGCCAACATCTACTGAATACAAGGTCCTCCAATAGATGTATTCAATAGATGTTGGCAAGAGATCGTTCTTAGCTGCTATTGTTTTATAAGGTTTTTCTCAATCCCAATAGGTAGTAAATTCATTTTCTAGATGTGTAAGTCAGAGGGGGCTTACAATAATAAATCATGTAATGAGGGGGCTTAGAACACTAGTATATGCAAATTTCATTATTTAATAATGAAAATCTATTAAAATGTTTGCAGTTGCCTCATTTAACTTGAGGTTTTCCTGTATTATTTTGGTCATTATGGCCCTCCTCCACTCTCTAAATTTATTCCATATCTATGGTTTTTGGATCCACAGTGTTGATTTGGAACCAAAGGAATAGTGGTTACTTTGCATTGTTTGGGTATACCACTCAATTATGTTGTCTCCAAAAAATTGTGACCATGATGCCTACATTTATGTTTCTCAGCTGTTGTGTCCCAGGACCCCTTATAACCCTTTACGATCACTAAGTATATATCTTAGAGGTCTTAAAATGTCGTAAAGGGTCATAAGAGGCTCGTAGGAGGGGCTAGATGAGCTTCTACCTTCACGTGGTTGGCCTTGTTAAGCAGAGAATGTTATACTCTTCTCAAGACAAAGAGAAACTCAATAATTGAAGTTCTCAGTCCATAGACAAATTAAATTAGACTTACTATCTAGATTGGTACATTGATGAGAATCAATGATGGGCTGGAGTTTTTAGATTCTGAGAAGACGTATATGTAGTGGAGGCCAGAAGGGATTTTTGTGGAGATTTTCTAGATGTCAAGATTTTCTAGAGTACCTATATACATACGAGGGTTTCTAGATTGAGTACCAGTGCAGAGATGATGATTTAGTAACCTACGTCTATAAAACCTTCACAAATATGTTCTCTTAACAATTATATACATATTGACTGGGTATACAACTCAATTATTGGTTATTGAAAGGACATTGTGCACTCGAGTATTTTAAACTAATCCATTAAGGATTTTTTGCACATGGTATCAAGGGTGAGAATTTTTTTGTTATAATGGAAAAACTTATTTAATAGGAAACAGTTTATTTAAGAGGGAGAACTCTTTATTTTATGGATCCAATCTTAATGAAAAAGAATATGCTATATTAGTATTTGTGTTTAGACTCAATATTGTTGTGACTTAATTTCCCAGTCTAGTTCAAATCATATCATATCAAACTATGCTATTAAGCCTTTGGTGTCATTGTGATCTTTGGATATATTAAAAGTCCTATGTCAAGAAAGTGATTTATCTTTATCTTAGTTTCTGTAGTATTGAAAAAAATGAGTGAGTTGGACAAGAAGTGATTCAATATGATTGTTTGGGTATGGTTTTCATTGATGTCAACATAATTTTTCATTAATGTCAACATGTTTTCTATGCAGTGGTGATGTGGACATTGCTTTATATACGTTTTATATTGTTGATCTGATGGTGAAACTTTGATATGTTGTTTGGTATAGTTTGGATTCTTTGAATTCAAGATTATTTTGTTTTGAATGTGGTGCAATGAATCTTTTATTTGTCTAAGTATTACATTTGTTGATAGTATTATACCTATGAAATGTGTGCTTCACATTTCTCCTCATAACATTTTTTTATGGTGCACTTCTAGACCTAGGTTGATAATATCCTTAGCTTCATTAATTCTTTTTGGCATGAGATTTTGGGCTTTGGATACATGGTTTCAAAAGATCTTCATGTTACTACTCTAGGTTTGGTCGACCTCAGGTAATTACACTTCAATTAATTATCTTAATGAATGTAAGAAGATATGTATCATGTATGGTGCTATTTTTGGTCACATTTATGGTGTGTGGTGGTCCTCTTCTCAATCCTCCCCACCATAATAATCTTTAGTGCCAACCTAATTCAAATTTAGTTTGGTCCTTTCCTAGCCAACAGTGGGAGATTTCACAAGACTGAATTAGGTATAAATAAAGGATGAATCATTATTGAGTAATATATTTCTACTTGATTGCATAAGTTAAGTTTGAAGTGTGGTGCATAACATTGTGGACTTCAATGTCTTAGCTACGAGAAGCAGTGAGCCTTTAGTTTCCCACAAATATTTTAGTTGTATTGTGGTTGGACATTAGTGGTGGATCTATTCTCTCTTATCATTCTTCATAATCCCTTTGGTAGTTATTCTTTCTTGTAACTTGCCTTAATCGGTGTCCATATATTTGAGAGAAATATTTTCCATAGTTTTTCCCTTTACAAGTTGTTCCACATAAATCTAGTATTTCTTGTGTTTATGTTTTCTATTATTTTTGTGTTCCTATCCTTAAAAGGTTGTAATTTCAAAATAAGTTTGGTGGAACTAATTAAATTTTTTTAAGGTTATAATTTGTGGATAACCAATTCACCCCTAGTTAGATTCTTGCACATTCAACAATTGGTATTAGAGGTTTGGTTCCATGGAGAAGAGATTAACTTCTTAAGGAGGTCATGATGACACACAAACTATCATTACCTACATTTGATGGATCTGACTATGATTACTAGAAAGTGCAAATGTGAGGATACTTGGTTTTTATCATATATAAGACCTAGAAGATTGTTGAAAGAAAATATGTGAAACTAACTAGTGAACTAAAACCTTCATATGTTATATATAAGACCTAGAAGGTTTTTCAGTGTTATATCAAAGGCTAAGTTAGCTAAAGTTATATCATTAGAAATAACTCATGATGTTTGGGAAAATTTAAGAATTTGTTATGAAGGAAATGATATGGTGAAACCAGATAAGTTGTAGAATGCTAAGGCTAAATATGAAGGCTTTAAGGATGGATGAAGATGATAATATAACTACCTACTTACATAAGATTGATGATGTGGTGAATAAGGTCAGAAGTCTTAGCAAAAATTTAGAAGAAAATGATGTTTTAAAAAAGGTACTCATAACACTCACCAAACCCTCATAATTTAAATCCATTTACCAGATGACAAATGTATGGATCGTTTCTTTAATAATATAAACACTAGACTATGTCTTCACGAGTAGAAAAGTGACTATTTGTAAACAACTAAAGCATAATATGGTTGTGCTTAATTTGATAATATATATATATTTTTAAAAAAAATTAAATTTTTTGTAGCTTTTTCGATGGAAAAAGAATAGACTTATCGATGAGAGTGCTATATAGTCGACAATTATTCTGACGATTTCTAGTCACAATTTTGACAAAACTTGATTGTTATTTCGACAAGAATGTTATATAGTCAATGAATCTTCCGACCAACATTGGTCACAGAGATAAATGGTATAGCCGATATTTCTTCCAGGTTGAAGAAATTATTTTGATGGTGTGGTCATCAATAATTCAACCACTCTAGACGTCATAATTTTGATGTCAGTTTTATGTGTTGTATCATTGAAAAAAAAACTTTGACAAGCGTTATGGTCATTTGGTTGACCAATTGGTGTCTAAAAATCAACTAAACCTCATCGAAAAATAAGCTTAAATTTACTAGTGTGGTTTGATACCTTTTATTCTTCCCATGGAAGAGAGCACAATCAGATTCCTACTAAGAAGTTTAGTAACCATAATGAACAGATAAGGGGAGAGGGGGTCTCCCTATCTAAGTCCTTTTTTAGGTTGAAAGAAGCCCCCTGGGGAGCCATTGACCAGCATAGAGAAGCTAATAGTTTGTATACATTCTTGGATAATGTGGATTACTTTATCATTAAAGCCCATTCCTCTAAGAACTTTAAGAAGAAAGGACCAATTAACTTTATCATAAGCCTTAGAAATATCAAGTTTAAATACCATACCTAGTGCTTTTCTCTTGTCCACAGAGTGGATAATTTCATGTTTGGATATGGGAGCATCTAGGATTTTCCTTCTCGGCACAAAACCCTTCTAAGTAGGGATGATTAGTTTGTCCAGCAAGGGCTTTAGTTTGTTAACCAAAATCTTTGTGAGGATCTTATAGAACATGTTACACAGACTGGTAGGTCTGAAGTCCAACATAGAGGTAGGATTGTCATTCTTTGGGACCAACACAATATAGGTCTTATTATGCTACTTCAGTAGTATCCCTATTCTAAAGAAGTCTCTGGAAGCATGGGAAAATTCAAGGCCAACAATATCCCAATAGTCTTAAAAGGAGGCTTGGGGGAAACCATCATGTCTCAGTGCTTTGTAGGCACCCACAGAAAAGAAAAATGCTTTGACTTCCTGATCAGAGACCCACCCCATCAGATGATCATTGTCAATCAGAGTAACAACACATTGGATGTGCTCAAGAAGCTAGTCATGAACGTTGATCGGGCACATGTGTCTAGTATTAGAGTATAACCCCATGATGTATATAGCCGCAACATGACTTATTTTTCTTTCTTGGTTACTTCATTCCCTCTATCATCCCTAATGGTGTTGATGGCATTTCTTCTTTTGTGGTTTCTAGTAGATCTATGAAAGAAGGTCATATTTTGGTCTCCTTACATAAGCCACTGGATCCTGGATCTCTGTTTCTAGTAGATTTCTTCCCTTTTCACTTGGCTTCCTGCCACTTGTGTCTTCCCTTTTCCTCCTCCATTTGAAGTTAATGGTTGATATTACCAGTAGAAAGCTATGCTTGGAGGGAGTCCAAAGTCCATGTAAGCTATATTTTCTCCTTGAAGAAGTCTCCAAAATTATGTTTTCTCCATCCTTTGACTTCTCTTATGATGATTTTTAACTTTTGTGCAATTCTAAACATAGAAATTCCCTTAATAGGGGTGGCCCACCAGGATTTCACTTGGTCTCTGAATGAGGGGTGGGAGCTCCACATAATCTCAAATCTGAAGGGAGTTAGTCCAAATCGAGGAGAGTCGGGCCAGGAGAGGAGGAGAGGGTTATGATCATAAGTCATTTTGGGGAGGGAAGATAGATTGGAGGTCAAGAAAAAGTCCCAAGAGGATTTGGCTAGAGCCTGGTCTAGATGCACTTGGATGAGATGGGAGCCTTTCCTATTGTTGGACCAAGTAAAGGTATTTCCTTTCAGGTCGATGTCTAGGAGACCTGAATAAGAAATGAGGTCAACAAGGTCCCCCATACCGTGAGAGGAATCCATTAGATCTCTGATCTTTTTTGAGGGATAAAGAGGGCCCAGGGGTGTTAAAGTCACCAACCACCAAATATTTAGCAGATTTGTCCTAATCCATACAGTTGATAATTTCCTTCTAGAGGGACAACCTACCAATCAGAGTGTTGGGAGCATAGATATTGAGCAGGTGCCAAACTAGCTGTTATTTTTTAAAGGTAACAAAATAGAAATTTGGAGAGAAAGCAAGTGGTTCTCTTTCCATAGTGTTGGGGTTCTAGAGAGTGGCAATACCTCCTGAGGCACTAGAGGCCTCATAGTAGAGAAACTCAACACCTGGCCAATGTTTTCCAGTAAGGGAGGTGAAACTATTGAAGGACATTTTAACCTCTTGGATAAGAAGAATATCTAGCTTGTGATTAAAAATGTATTTCTTAACAATGCTTTGTTTGAGGGGGCTATTGAGACCTATAACATTCCAAGAAAGACAAATCATTTCTTACTTTTGAAACTTGTTTCTACGATTTTCTACCTACCTATTGCAACATCCCTTGTAGTCCCTCTTGATCTCTTGGCACGTTTTGTAGGCCTACCTCTGGGTGTTTCCAAACCTACATCAACTTTCTTAGCTTTGGGTTTCTTCTTTTGGGTTTTCCATTCACCATCATCCTCCCCACTGCGCTCTTCCTCCAGGGAGCTAGGTGAAGAGGGGTAGTTCCGCTCCCCTAGCTAAGAGGGGCTGTTTGTAGAAAACATAGGGGACTCAAGAGAGACCACAATGGTAGGCTACTCCATCTCACCAGGACTAACCTCATTTGAAGTCAGGGTAATCACCAGGGGAGCCATAGGTTCCTTCACCATAGCCATGTTGGAGGGATTTAGTAGGACTAACCTCATTTGAATCCGTGGTAATCAACAAGGGATCCATAGGTTCCTTCACCACAACCATTGGGGGGGATTCAGTATCCTTGGGCTCAGTAAGAACCTCATTGTTCCCCAGATGGGTAATAATATCCCCTTCCTCCACTTTTGTGTTTACCAACAATTCAGCTGTCAAGGGGGCCAGGGACTGGCCTTCTCCACCTCAACACCTGCAGAAGACATGGGGGAGTCCCTAGACATGCCCTTATCTTTATTTTTGAGACTTGCTCCATGTAGAGATGATTTGCATGTTTCTCTAGTATGGCACTTGGATTCACATTTTTGGCAGAAGAGAGTGGCATTCTCATAGACCAGAGCTTGGGTCCATCTACCCTACTTAGATTTCAAGATTACAAAGTTGGGAAGGGTTTTGTTAATAGTAACATTAACACAGAACCTCACAAACACCAATCTAGACTTAGAGAGGGTCACCTAATCTATCATAATAAAGGTGCTAAATGAGTCAGCAATCCATCTAAACACCTATTCATCCTAGTATTTGAGCGGTAGACCTAGGAGGCGTCCCCAAACTGGTGCCATCCTACTCAACTTAGTCGCAGGGTTGAAACCAGGTTTCCACTTTGCCAAAGCAAGGAAGTGCTTTCCATATACCCAAGAGCCCAACAAAATAGAGGCCAAATCCTCCAAAGTGTTAAACTTGAAAAGGAAGAGCTCACCAGGCATAGTTGAAACCAAGACAGACCCCTTGATCCTCCATTGAATAGAAACCCATTTTCTGACCATCTCAATGGTGGGTCTTGTGTGTGTGAATTTTGTACCTAGCTGTAGACACAACACTTCAGTAAAACATTAGAGGTTAGCTAAAATCAAAATCATACAGTGAAATGGAAACTAATCTAACCAAGTGATTTACTGCCTTCTAGAAGATGCGAGTATGTATTCTCAGATTGGACCAAGATTAGTGACCTTGATGACACCTAAATGAAGGATTTGAATGCAGAATCTAGATATGAGATGAATGCAAATTAATCTATATTTTTGGTTTTTCTGTGCAATAAGATGAAATAAACTGATATAAATCTATGCTAGATGAAAAACTGAGATACAATACAATTAATCTAACAATGATATGTGAAATATGAAACTAAAAATGATTAGAAACAAGATTGATCTCACAAGAGTTGTTGATTCGCAAGAAGCTTCAATTCTTCAGATATTAATTCACTAGCATGATTGTGCAATTCGAGATTGATTTTGGTAGAGTAAGTATGCAAATTTGTGAGATTTGAGATTGAAGAGATGAGCCTTGATTTTATAGAAATCCAGAGCTTTGGGGATGCATGGAAAAGCCATAAATCACTCTTGATAAACTCAGGTTGATTTTTGAGTTTTCAAAAATAAAAGATAATTAACTCACAAAAATCATGCAAAAAGCCAAGTTTAACTCAAAATAGAGTTTAGATTAAATTCCAACTCATCATCAGATGTTGAGTTTAAATTTAAAATTGATTGTTAATTTCTAGTTGCCTGCTTTTCTGATTGTGCATGATTTAATTATAAATTAATTAAAAAATAAAGTGATTTATTCTCAACTTAACTGATTTTAAAAATAAAACAATTGATTTATGGGTTAATCAATTATTAAATCAAACTTTTATTCCAAAAATTATATTATTAAATATGAAAACTTTCTTTAATTAATTAAATAAGAATTTAATCAATTAATGATAGGAATTTTGATTTATTGTCAAATTTAAGTAATAATAATTAGGAATAAATAAGATTAAATTCAATTTAATAATTAAGTGACAGAATCAAATCTAATTAATTAAATATTCAGAACATTCAATAAGATTTATCGCCAAATAATCATTAAATTAAAGATAATTAAGATAATTAGGAATATTGCTAGGAATATTCTCCGATGCAGATTTTAAGATAATCAATTAGGATTCGATGATGTTCAGATGTGCCTTAGGTTAGGACTATGATGTTAATTTCATTCGATGTGTCGATATAGGAGGTTAATGAACCTATAGCCCATTTTTGGGGTATTACATTTTGCCCCTCTTTGAATTACTATGCGAAGTGCAATGGTTCAAAGATAGTCTGTGTGTGATGTTGAAACTGATGTTTGAAATTGAAATTGATATGAGATAGAAACTTGATTGAAAGATTCAAAGATATTAGGTCCTGAATGACCAAAGATAATGTTAACTATAACAGCCATGAACCGATGATTGCGATGAGTGTCAAAATGCTTAATTCTTAACCTTATGATTGCGAAGAAGTGAGTGACTGATTCCAGACCTGATTATCGATAAGAATCACATTGGTATCACATCTTAACCCTTCAGTTACGAAGAACCAAGGAAATAACACTAATGAACTGATGGTTGTACAAAACTAAAACAATTTACAAGATTAAGAGAATACCATATTGATATGGATCTCGATGAATCTGATATGCCCCAAGCGATGATTGATTTTCCCTGAGCAATGAGGTCTTTTTGATGAATCAGCAACTAGATGTGGTTGTTGTCTTGATTATTGAGGAAAGATATGATTTCAATGAAGATATGATTTCAAATTAGATTACAGACTTTGAATGAGGTGTAATACCATGCTCACTTTAGGATAAAAATCAAAATTTGACAAGAAAAGTCAGCGTTATGTGGTTTAGAAGCATGTTAATTGATTTGAGAAGTTGTTAAATACGTCCAGGAATGTGTTCTGCATCGTTTGGAGGTCTAGAAGACCAAGTTTGACTAGGTTTGACCATGAGTTGACCATGGTTGACCAAGTTGAAATTTTGATAGTTTGATGTAAGATAATCAATTAAGTTAAAGAATGGATTTCTGTGATGATGGAAGGTTGATTATGCAAGCAGTAGATCGTCCTGGGTCCAAAAAATCTAAATCATGGTTTTGACATAGTAAACAATCTCAAATTTTGATTTTGATCTTGAAAATGGGTTCAGAACGTCGAAATTAGCCAGGGGTGCAATTATCATGAAAAACGGAGCACTTTTGAAAATTAGGTCAAAAGCTATATAAAGGCTTGAAGGGTCATTTTCAATTCATTTCAACCTTTTGACTTTAGAAATCTTGTGGAGCCCTCTAAGTGAGAAAATGGCAGAACCAAAGGTACCTATGAGTTCGCATCGATTTGAACATAGTCGGAGACACCAGAGACCTCGGCAGTACGGACATCCGGTAGGTGGACCTCTATGCTTTGCTAAAATGTCAATTTTTCCATGTTTTAAAGGATTTTAGCAATGTTTCATACGTTTTTCAATTTTTGAATTTTGATTGCATGGAAACTCGTATGACTCCCCAGCGGGACTCGTACGACTTTTCAACTGTAGATAGGTTTTCATTTCATAAGCCCCCAAGACTCGTATCAGAGGGACCCAAGAGTGGTACGACATTTTGTCAGGTCCCTCATAACTCATACGATGAGGGATACATTGTTGTGCCACTATGCTTTGTCCTATGGTATGATGTAGAAAATTGTACGACTTTCCATGCCAGTCTGAAGTGTCATATGAAAAATAGCAAGCCAAAAAACTCATTGCTAGGTCAAGATTTTGAATTTTTTGATTCTGTAGCTTGATTCTTGACCATTTAACCTACCTTCTGAAATAGCGAACGACTAAATTCATGTCCTTGTGACCTATTTTGCAACCAAATTACTGATAGGATTCCCCGTTTCTGTGCTGTGTAGGTCATATATCTAGATGTTCATGTACGGATTTCACATCTAGCCACTCAGAGACTGTGTGTTTCACTTCTAGACCCCATGAGGGTACACCTTGTCTCCTGTGGATTTGAGTACCTTATACATTTACCTAAGATTAGGGTAAATCATAGGCTTTTGACTGCTCTGATTGAGAGATTTCATTCAAACACCTAGACATTCCACCTACCGACTGGGGAGATTACTGTTACCCCTAAGGATGTGTATCGTATACTACGCATTCCTTTCCATGCAGGCTAGCGACTAGAGTATGTGAGTTCGGGGAACTTAGGCCTATTAGCTTTTCGATGTGTATTTGGAGATGACACTCAGATGACTGCCTCTATTTCCTAGGAGACCTTAGTGCAATGATATGGACAGACGCACTGGCTAGAGTGCATCATTGTCAGGATGATAGGAGGGATTATCATGTCAGACCGTCAGTAGAATGGTCTTTTGATGGGGTGGGCCCCGATGGTAGCACGGTTGATGGCAACCCCCTCTGAGTTGGCTTGGGGATAGTGTCTATTGGCTCACATGTTCTCTGAGATGCACGAGGTAGTGTATTAGGAGAGCAAGTCTTTTGTAGCTAGAGCATTAGTTCTACAAATCTGGGCATGGGAGCATATCCCAGTTTTGAGACCAGTGTGTCAGGTGTAGCGACAACCTCAGGAGCCTGTCATTTATATATATGCTAGATATGTCAAACAGGTTGGGATGGGCCATACTGAGTACTGGAGGTGATGCCTCGATGATATGAATTTTGTTCGATGGAGACCCTATGTAGCTATTGAGCTGTGGCCTATTGCATGAGAGAAGTTTAGTTTCTTCTTTCAGAGTTGTGTGCTGATCGGGAGGTCATCCTCCATTCTAGAGAAATTTATTATCACCAGGGTGTGGCAGTAGTATGGATGAGAGTACAGGATGCTCCAGAGCAGTATGCCACCTATGCTCAGATAGCTTGTGAGCTTGGACTTGGATGGACCCAGAGGCTTTCTTACGCTTTGTGTTCATAGGAGTATAGTGCTATCATCGATAGAGATTGGGAGTACAGACCAAAGGCACTTGACACTACTACATTTGGGGCCAAATTTCGACAGAAGTTTCTGATGGGTAACCTTTTCTTACGAATTTGGTGTTTTTTTTTTGTAATAGGCCCTGATAATGTCAGTATTCTGATGGGTGTTTAATTGACCATCAAAACTCCAATAGATTTGGGGTATACATTTAAAAAAAAAGTGAAATAGCCTCATCATTTTTATTTAGAGGGAGCGGGAGAAAAGGAGCGAAAGCTGAGCACGGGAGAAGGTATGTGATTTCTTCATCTTTTGAGCCTCTAGCATCATCTTCAAATGCATTTCATTTTATTTGATCATGAATGCTCTCTAAAATGACCGCATTCTACTGGTTTTGTGCCGTAGCCAGTGCTTTATCTCTATTATTTGATGTTATTGGTACTTGTGCTCAAGGATATCGATTCACTGTATTCAAATGTTTGGATTCACATTTGTTGATATTAATGGCATATATGTTTAATGACGCCATTGTAAATTTATGTCACTAAAATGACCGTATTCTACTGGTGTCGTGCCCTAGCCTGTACTTTAACTCCATTATTTGATGTTATTGGTGCTTGTGCTCAAAGATATCCATTTTTTTGAAATGTTGATTGTGGTTTTCAAATGGACAGCCCATGACCTTCTAGCTAGGTGCCATTTGTATTGATATCTTAGGGCATCAAATGTATTGTATCATTGGTAGTTGATACTTTGTTAAAAGGAAATAGGACAAAGAATTATTTTTATTTAGTTTCTCTATTTTGATCCCTAAGTGGCTTACAACCCTAGAGAAGTATATGCAGATTTACGGATGCAGTTGCAGGATACATAGCAGCTGATAATTCACAATAAATCAATGCATCCAATTTGAATAGAAATTAATACAAAGAACTAGGGTCCTCCAATGGCCCAATCATCCAAACCTTTACTATCCCCTCAACCAGTGACCCTTCAAAACTGGGTTATCATGCAATCAATGAGTGATTCTTCATTCTCCTAGTGAGCTTCTAGGTAGGCACCATTTGTATATTTGATAGCTTAGGGCATCAAATGTATATTATATCATTGATAGTTGAGACTTTTTAAAAAGGGAATAGGACAAAGAATGATTTTGATTTAGTCTCTGTATTTTGATCCCTAAGTGGCTTACAACCTTAGAGAAGTATATGGAGATTTACAGATGAAGTTGCAGGATACATAGCAGCCGATAATTTACAAGAAATCCATGCATCCAATTTGAATAGAAATTACTACAAATAAATAGGGTCCTCCAATGGCACAATCATCCAAACCTTGACTGTCCCCTCAACCAGTGACCCTTCAAAACTGGGTTATCATGCAATCAGTGAGTGATCCTTCATTCTCCTAGTCTGCCCTGCATCCAAACATATTGGAAATACACAATACAATGATAACAAGTCTTTCATAATCCCCCTTCCCTCAAGGAACACTATCAACCATCCATTCCACATAGCATTTCACTATTTTATGAGTGGATTGTGTAGGAACAGTTAACATTAAACAAGGAACAAACTCCTCAACACATCTTGGAAACCATTGAATTCAATAATAAATGAAACCTAACACCAACACTATTCCTTCCATAGTTGCAGGATACATAGTAGTCGATAATTCACAAGAAATCCATGCATCAAATTTTTATAAGGATATCTTACTAATCAATAGGAATTTTCTTGAGATGACCAATGATTATGCATTTTGATGGCAGTGTGCTAGTTCAAAAGGATAATATAAATCTGAAACAATTTTTTCTGATTTTCTCAAACTATAAATGTGGTTAAAGGGAAAATATTATGTGGAAAACCCACAAACCAAGCTAGCAAATGATTGTACATAAAATTATTCCTATATTCATTCAAGTATTGCTATGCTTCAGCTACCTGACCTTTGAGCTTCATCTAGAGGAATGTGTAGCTTTAAGATAGAGTTACTTCTTGGGCCTTACAATAGGGTGGAATATGATCAAGATTTGTTTAGGCTATATCTTTGTTAGTCCCATTGTTAGGTTCTTATAGTTCATGGTTTGAATCTATTATGGTTGTGTAAGGGATTTGTAGATTCTTTTTCTAACATAATTATTGGAGACCGTGACTGGAACAATAGGTTGTTGGCTATTGTACACATGAATCATATCTGTCAACGGTTCTTTGTGATCAAAAATTCGTTGATCAATCTTTGAGATTTATTGTCCCAGCTTTAAAAGAGTGATAAAAGATATAGTGAGTGCTATCTTTTCCAAGTGTTTTGTGGGTACCATTATCTTCTAGGATTAAATGCTGGAACCAAATTATGTTCTTTGCCTCTAGTAAATATTGCAGACACAACCATCTTCTTGGTGAAGGGTTTCTTCCATCCCCATGAGGCACTATTGCATGGTTTCCATTCCCTTGTAGTTTACTGAACCTAATTTAATACAAGTGTGCACTATTTTGGGTTCCATAATTTATGGCCCCTACACTATGGTTGTTAGCCTAATTAAGATAGGCCTACCTTTGCATATAATAAGAGGCCAACATGAAACAAACATCCAGAGGTTAGGGGGTTGTTCCCTGTCCATAATTTATTATTTAAGTGCTAAGTGATGATGGGTATATCATGTAATTCATATGTAATGTCCCCTATTGGGACCTTACTTAATTTATCCTAAATTTATCAATTAGTTTTTGGATTGTTATGTCCATGATAGGATTAGTCATTTTATCTCATTAGATTTAGTTATCTTTAACACTCATATCCAACCTTATTACTATTTTAACTCCATGAAGGGAAGCATAAACATTATCCAAGGTGCCTAGAGACCAACTGCAATGGGCTCCCTCAAAGTTTATAGGTCCAAGCCCAAACTATTGGGACGCTGACCCCCACCTTATTTTGGGATAGATAGCCATTGCTTGGATTTAGACAAGCCCCTCCTTGGTAAAACTTTAGTCTTCCTTCTTAGCTAAATAGTAATAGGTTCTATATATCTGTTCTTATTTTATTTATATATATATATATATATATATATATATATATATCAATGTAGATGTTTACTCATTTATGAGTGCTATAAATATAAATATATATAAATAATCTTGATTATCAATAATGATATATATTGATTGTCATTATGAGAATATATATCAATGTAGATGTTTACTCATTTATGAGTGCTATAAATATAAATATATATAAATAATCTTGATTATCAATAATGATATATATTGATTGTCATTATGAGAATATATATATATATATATATATATATATATATATATATATATATATATAATAAATAATGTCTGATATTCATTCCCTTATATCTCCCCCATTAGTTGTGAGATTGTATAATATATATAGATAAAGTTAAATCCTATGTGTTCTGGTTGTCTGACTTGTTGCCAAATGTTGAATACAGATTTATTAATTTGTCAGTATTTTCCTCTATAATGTTCTCTTCCCTACGTAGGGTAACAAATATATTTTATATTCTCTATTCTTTGATGCCTGAATTAATGATGGAGAGTGCTTTCTTATATCTTATGCTTAGGATGAGTAGTCATGTAAAAGACACGACTCATGTCTCTTCGTAAATCGTATATCATTCCTTTATCAATACTAATCACTGTTATTAGTCTAAATTCTGCACCACTTTATGAAATTGTATTTGTCATTGCACTTATGTGGCACCTTTTCTGCCAACTTGTCCTTGCTGACTTTGTTTGACTGCAACAATATCAATGTTCTTTATCTTTCCATCCCACTCTAATATTAATTTAGACTAATTATTAATTTTGCTTGGTTAATAATTATCTATGCATTATTAATATATTGCCGATATACGACTGATAAATATTTATTTTAATTATTAAATTTGATAATTATTCATTATATATTCATTGATTGATAATTATTTATTTCAATGTTCAATATATATATATAATTATACAATTATCTATTTGTTAATAACATTGATTAATGTGAAATATATTTATTTAATATACTTTTGATTATTTTTTAATTTATTATTATTAATTTATTTATCAAATTCTTAATATAGACGGGGGATATCACATCATACCTAGTGTGTCTCTTTCTTTCTCTCCACATTTCACATTAGGAGTATATGTTATAAAATACTAATGAAATCAACTATAGGTCAAATCTAATCAAAATTGCAATATAAAGATTAAAATAGATCTTGAAGAAATACGGGAACCATTTTTGACAGATATTGTACAAATGAAGAGAATAATCCAAAGAGGAAATGCTTCAATGTGGAACAATTGAAGGATAATATTTTACTTTTATATGCACATCTGCAATGTTTTTGATATATTTATGAGATAACAAAACCATAAAAAGAATAGCATATAGAAGAAAGTAAAGAATAATGATCATACTTTGAGATATTATGGAAAATTAAAGGAAAGAATGCTTTGTGGGGTTATCATGCAATCACTAAGTGATCCTTGATTCCCCTCTTCCAGTGACCCTTCAAAACTGGGTTATCATGCCATCAGTGAGTGATCCTTCATTCTCCCGATCTAACCTGCATCCAAACATATTGGAAATACACAATACAATGATAACAAGTCTTTCAAAATCCCCCTTCCCTCAAGGAAAACTATCAAGAATCCCTTCCACATAGCATTTACCTGTTGTATGAGTGGATTGTGCAGGAACAGTTAACATTAAACAAGGAGCAAACTCCTCAACACATCTTGGAAACCATTGAATTCAATAATAAATGAAACCTAACACCAACACTATTCCTTCCCTTCACTTCTACCAAGAATAAAGCATTTAATCCATTCAACATTACATATAATCATTAGACAGTTACATTTCTTGACTATGTAGAGGAACAGTCACGACCAAAATGATCAAAACTACTTTCACCCTTGCATAAGCTATTCCAAACTTCAAGTAAAATGAGCAATATGCTATATCAAATCATTCATATTCATATTAACCATTTGAAGGATCATTTTTTTAATGAACCCTATGACTGTACGCCTGTGGCAGAGAAAGGAAACCTCAAAATAGAGAAAGGAAACTTAGTAAAACTAGTCTATGCTGATGTTTGTGAGGGAATCTTAGTCACGACATCAAGTATCATCTCATCATGGTCTATTCACCATATTTCAACACCCCATTCACTCTGATCTATTCAACTTACACCATTCTTCTTCTCCAAGACTCAAAGGCTTGAAATAGTATATGTGGTAAAAATTCATGAAATACTAAAGAAGACTTGCTATTTGTTAGACATATCTTCATTGTCCCCCACAAAAAACTAAGTAATAACTACTCTACCCTTAATTTGTTTAACAATGCACCATATTAGATAAAGTAGGTTCTATCACACATGGCAAAAACTCTCTTCAAACTCACAATATGTATCATGAGTTTTTTAGCTAACATTAGATAATTGAATTACATATGTAGGTACCTCGACTCCTTTCACGAGCATCCCACATAGTCTCATGGATCGACAGGTATAAGTCAATACACCCTATAGAGATTAATGTATTTCACATTTTGCAAAATATCTCGCATTACTTGCTATCTCTCTCATTTGATGGAGTGTAGGTAGTAGAAAATAGGTATTTGTCAGATGTGTCTTCCTCAAGCGAAGAAAGTGAGTCATTTAGTATGTCTAAATTAGGAAGATCAACTAGAGGTCAAAAGACTAGAAGGAAATTCAATAGACACATGAAATTTTTCCTTGCTCAAGGGGGGTCATGTTCTTATGATGATGAGAGAAAAGGTGACATTGAGCTGCCCTCTAGGTACCAAAATCTACAGAAACAATGGGTCCCCAAGGAACTTCCTCCAATAAACACTGATTTTAGTGTTAAAGGCAAGATATATCATATTGCACCATTGTCAATACATGGTTTGGGCTTATTTTCCATGGATGGCATAAAGGTCTCTTACAACAAAGTTGTTGAATTGATGGAGTATGTTGGACCTTGTTATGATTACAAAAGTTGGATGTGAATTGTTCAATATAAAAAAAGTATGCGTAGGTATGCACTCTCGACAAATTATATTCAACAAAAAGACAATGAGAAAAGTAAAAGAGTTGCTATATACATTGATGGAAGGCCAAAAGCATCTGGGAATATTGTAGGTTTTATAAATAGCATGTGACCTCTGTCAACTATTAAGCAACCCAATTGCATATTTGACGTGCGCGAGGGAAATCATGTATTTGTATGTGCGATAAAATCAATAAGTGTAGGGGAAGAGTTTCTTATTGATTACAATTTGAATCACATAGATACAAATGATGTCACTATCATTAGGGTGCAGGTACATACTATGTACCATTAAATAATTGAGTTTTTTTGCCAGCCACGTTTAGAGAGTCTCCTCACCATCCACCTCATCTCCATCATCATCTTCTAATGAAATTTATTAATGCAATCCTTTCTAATTATTGGTTAAATTTAAATAATAACACAGGACCACAATATGGAGCAACCACGTAGTGGGGACAATGATGTTCATGCATGTACTTCTTCCAAGCAGGTAAACCTCTTTGTTATTGAACTACAAATTAGATAGAAGCAAAATGTTAAATAAAGTTTTTTATTATATTCTTTTCATCATTGTTTCAAATTAATTCTAATAGTGTTAGTAATATTGTTGTCACAGACAAGTGGTCAGTAGAGAAAGGGAAAGGAACCCATAGTCTCTGAAGAGGAGTCCTTTGACAAGGACCTAGTTGTTGATTTTGGTGCTTGTGATGAGCTGGCCTCTGTAATTAAAAAATGCCTCCACAAAATTGGAAATAGATTGGCTGAATTGGCATCTATATTCCCTTCGACTCTTGAGTCACAAAAGAGGGCAACTAAACTGATGCATCTATCTCAAAATTAGTGAGTAAGTATTAATGTAATTTTTAATTATAACAAAAGTTCAATAATAGTTTTTATGTTATAGTAGTCTTTTATGTCATTAAAAAATAAGTGGATGTGTTGCTTTTACAACTTTTTTTGCGTAATTTTGATCTTTGCAGCCATGATGAGGGTACTACAGCTGGTTCAAGTAGATCACATGTTGGACTATATTTTTTTACTCTCTAACAATATTGTCCATGCTAATCAGTAGTTTTATTATGCTCTAACAATCTTATTCTTTAGCACATGTCAATGATCATTTACTATCACCACCTCATACAATGGCAGGCTCAGATGTATCACATCCTACAATGTCCGCAACATAGAGTATGGCCACAGACGCCATGGCACCACCTACTCATACATGTATTCTATTTTCTCTATCATTATATATATGTTTATTTCCCTTGAAGTTTTCTTTCTTAGGGCCATTTTGTAATGGATTCAATTTATGCAATAGGGGATGCAACACTTGATGGTGATTTTCCTAGATGTACTAGTATTGCTAGTACAGGAACAGTGAAGGATTGCATATTGCTTGTGTCCGAAGAAGGACTTCCCTTGAAAATAGCAAAACTTCCAGGTACTTTAAAGATTGGACCTTTCTTTTACTATACAATCGTATGTTAATTACACCTTGCATTCAATATGAGAAGCTTACATCTATTATGTTCTTATTTTATACTATTATATCCTTGGACTAATGATCCCATGATTATTTTGTAGGGAATGATGTTTTTTATAGTAAACTTAATGATGAGTGTTTGCGGATATTCGAGCCCACCATCTGTATAGGGTGAAACATCATATCCGAACTAAAATCCCAATCCACTATTTTGATTTCATATCATTGCTAGGATAGTTATCATTAAATCCATTTTTTAATCTAACACTATTTTCTTTCTTAAAAGGTGGAAAACCCAAAATCAAAAGTTAAAGGATGATCTCGTAGAGAGTATGACAAAGTTGTTTGGACCTCATGCATTTGAGAAGGGTAAGCTCCTTCAAAGAGCTAGGATATGTTTGAGGTATATTAGGGACCAGTATAGGTGTACATTAACCAAAAACCCACATTACCAATGCCCCCCTTGCATTCCTGATTTAGAGAGGAAATATTATTCTGGATGTGAATGAGAAAATAGAAGTAAAAAAAAGGAAATACACCACCGGAGAATAGAAGAAGTTATGTGATACTGTTAAGAATGTAATTTTGTACTAAATACTCTTCATATTTATTTGAACTAACATATTTCAATCTCTTCATAGGTTGCCTAACACATCAAAGGCAACAAAGGCAAGATTGCAAAAGCACGGGCAACACAAGCTAGGCTCTAGGGGTTATTCAAAACTTGTTGCATGAGTTGTAAGTGTTGGAAAAATACAATCTTTACATGGCTTTTAACATTGAAAATAATTATTTGATCTTTAAATATTTATTTATAATTTGAAATTCTTTTTTTGTTTTGATGAAACAATAAAATAAAATTTGATGATACCTAGCAAAAATGTAGGGTGCGGAGTTCAATATAAGTCTCATAGAAGAGGACAAGAAAATTGGCTTCCAACAAGAATATAAAGCCATGGTAGAAAGAATAAGAAGTGTACAAGGTTCTACTGATGGATCCGTCAGGGTAAGTAAGCTAAATAGATGATATTTCAAATTTAATTATTTACCAATTAGTTTATTTGATGTTAAGTTCCAACATAAAATGAGTAAATTTGTTTTAAGTAAGAAAATAATGATAACATGAATGCGTATGAAATTGAAATGCAGCCTGTCAATTCTTGCCATACACAACTTGTGGATGTTGATGACAATGAGGATGTGCATCACAGTAATACAAGTAAACATCTTAAATTGATTGGTGTAGTAATACAAATTTAATTGCAATTGGTGTTTGGATTAATGTAACAATTTGTATTGCAGCTATAGAGAGTGTAGAGGTTGCTGTTAATGAGCATGTTGAGGTTGAGGCTGAGGCCAAACAAGCTGACCTCAATGTTGATGATGTGACTAGATTAGGTAAAGAGCTATATGATTATGGCTTGTAAAGTACTGAAATACTTTAAAATGTTTAAAATATTTTTAATTATAATAAAAAAATTTTAATTTAACCCTTTTATATGTTATTGCAGATGACCCCCCTTTGCATCAACAAAGAACTAGGCATGCATTGAGATCTAAAGAGAGGGTAGATGATCATGATGATGATATCAATGCTCATCTTAACAATTACATCTTAAAAACTAGAAATCAAAAGACAAAAAAGAAATGATTGTCATCTATGCACTTTAATTGATAATGATTGATTTTTATATGCCAATGAATTTAATTATGTGGTAGTGAATGTTCATAAATTTTATAATGTGTTAATGAATGTTATTGTGTGATACTTAATGAATGTCACATTTTATTAATGTGTGAATGAATGTTAGATGTTAGATGAACTTTAGAATGTTAGATGAATTTTATTAGATGAACTTTAGATGAATGTTAGATGAACTTTAGATGTTAGATGAATTTTATTAATGGACAAAATAATGAATGAATGTTAGATGTTAACGGGGAATTTAGAGTGATGTTGGGGGGGGGGGGGGGGGGGGGGGTGGCAAATGAGCTTCCACCTTCACATGGTTGGCCCTATTTAGTACAGAATATAAAACTATTCTCAAAACAAAGTGAAGTTCAATAAGTTTGTTCCTTATATAGGGTCTCAAGTGTAGCTTTTATCCCACTCTCAACATTGCAAGGCTTCAAGTGGTGTTCTGATATTGGTTTCTTCATCTCCCACTAACATCTTGTCTTTCTCCTAAGAACTCTCACCAAGCTATGATACATGGATGAGCAGAAGATGTCCCTTACAGGCTACACATATATAATATGGTAGATCTAGGGAACAAATATACTACAACATAGAATGAGTCAACTTGAATCTATAGTTTCTTCATTTACAATGAAAATTCAATTTACAAGCCATATTTTAGATTTAATATTCATATTTATCTTCATCATGATCATAGCCATCATGGTCAACATTTGGTTCAACTTCATTTTAACCATAGTCCATGTTGGGTACCATTATAAGGCATGGAGTGTGGTCATACCCATGTTACCATAATAATGAGTTAGCCTATAAAATTATGAATAAAATGCCTTGTGTATCATATTTATAATACTACAAGTGCACCCAGGATTGGCCCAGGCACCCAAGTTCCTACCAAAGGAACCCAAGTCAAACCCAGAGGAGAACAAAAGTAGAATCAGAACCCAACCTCAAACAAAGAACTAGATAACTTGGCTTTTTTCTAATTCAAGTTTATTTCTGAATTCTTCTCCAATTCCAACCTGATTATTCCATATTTTATTTTCCAAATTTCCTTCTTCCTCACTCCAAATTCAAGGATCACCACCCATGACTTATGTTGTTATTTCCTTTTACTAATTGTGCTATTTCAAGGATCACCACCCATGACTTGGTTAAGATGATGAATGCTGGCAATGCCTTTATTACCAAGGAATCACCACCCGTCATTAATGAATATTAATGATCATTGTTTCCTAAGGGTAATCATTGTTTGTCTATGCTGATCACCCAAGTCTTTGGATGTGATTTGCATGCTGTGTGGTTTTTCAGAAGTGGGGGTATGACACGCTGGTTGGATTATAACATATTGACACTTACACCATGAAAAAGAAAAATAATTAAATAGAAAGAGAGGACCAACTGAACCATCTTGTGGTTAGTCTATATCACATTGAGAAACAACATCAAGACTCAAGAATCAAAACAATCAAAAGTTCCTTCAAGACCATGAATGATCAACAACATTCCATTAGAAAACAAAACACTAATCTATATTATCATTAAGCCATAAAATATGTCTTTAAAGTTTAGAAGCATCACAAGAACTTTCATGAAACATAGTACTATCCAAGGACCAAAATGAATACCCTCCAAATGATTATGATTATGTTGATGTTGATGTCTATAATTTATGTCTAATGATTATGATGATGTTGATGTTGATGTCTATAATTTATTTCACTTATTGATGCTTGCCTAGATTGAATTTTGAATTGCCAGGCTGGAGAAGGCTTTCAAATTTTAGGGTTTGGTCTACATGATACTCTTAGTTACAGCTCAAATGCAACTCAACATATTTTTGATGCTGAGCAACCCACTGCAGAAACTCATCCGCAGGTGAAATTTAATGCTGTGAATCTTGGCATTGTTAATGTTATCACTTTTCCTCATGTTTCATATTTGTGAAAATGTTTCTTGGAACTATCTTATTCTTATTACAATGTTCTTTGTTGTGGGGCAGGAGGTCAATCTTCATTGTCTTCAATGTGGGGGACAGTGAAGATTTCTCTGACACATAGCAGGTATTCTTTAGTATCTTATAATAACATGCTAAACTGATAAAGGTGTTATGGGCATTTAGTCTGCAATTACTAATAGACTAAGCATATTATTACTATGCTTAATGTTCCATTTAAATGCATTTAACACAAAAAACAAATTTACAAAACTGAACCAATGGCATGTTTACAACAAAGATGTGTTGAGGAGTTTGCTCCATGTTTAATGTTAATTGTTCCTGCACAATCCACTCATACAATAGTGAAATGCTATGTGGAAGGGATGGTTGATAGTGTTCCTTGAGGGAAGGGGGATTGTGAAAGACTTGTTATCATTGTATTGTGTATTTCCAACATGTTTGGTTGTAGGGCAGACCAGGAGAATGAAGGATCACTCATCGATTGCATGATAACCTGGTTTTGAAGGTTCACTAGAAGAGGGGAATAAAGGATCACTCAGTGATTGCATGATAACCCCACCAAACATTATTTCCTTTAATTTTCCACAATATCTCAAAGTATGATCATTATTCTTTACTTTCTTCTATATGTTATTCTTGCTATGGTTTTGTTATCTCAAAAATATATCAAAAACATTGCAGATGTGCATATAAAAGTAAAATATTGTCCTTCAATTGTTCCACATTGAAGCATTTCCTCTTTGGAGTATTGTCTTCATTTGTACAATATCTGTCAAAAATGGTTCCCATATTTCTTCAAGATCTATTTTAATCTTTATATTGCAATTTTGATTAGATTTGACCTATAGTTGATTTCATTAGTATTTTATAACATATACTCCTAATGTGAAATGTGGAGAGAAAGAAAGAGACACACTAGGTATGAATTACATGATATACCCATTATCACTTAGCACTTAAATAATAAATTATGGATAGGGAACAACCCCCTAACCTCTAGATGTTTTTTTCATGTTGGCCTCTTATTATATGCATAGGTAGGCCTCTCTTAATTAGTCTAACAACCACAGTGTAGGGGCCATAAATTATGGAACCCAAAATAGTGCACACTTGTATTAAATTAGGTTCAGTATACTACAAGGGAATGGAAACCATGCAATAATGCCTCATGGGGATGGAAGAAACCCTTCACCAAGAAGATGGTTGTGTCTGCAATATTTACTAGAGGCAAAGAACATAATTTGGTTCTAGCAATTACCCCTAGAAGATAATGGCACCCACAAAACACTTAGAAAAGATAGCACTCACTATATCTTTTATCACTCTTTTAAACTTGGGACAATAAATCTCAAAGATTGATCAACGAATTCTTGAACACAAAGAACCATTGACAGATATGATTCATGTGTACAATAGCCAACAACCAGTTGTTCCAATCATGGTGTCCAATAATTATGTTAGAAAAAGCATCTACAAATCCCTTACACAACCATAATAGATTCAAACCATGAACTATAAGAACCTAACAATGGGACTAACAAAGATACAGCCTAAACAAATCTTGATCATATTCCACCCTATTGTAAGGCCTGGGAAGTAACTTTATCTTAAAGCTACACATTCCTCTAGATGAAGCTCAAAGGTTAGGTCGCTGAAGCATAGCAATACTTGAATGAATATAGGAATAATTTGATGTAAAATCATTTGCTAGCTTGGTTTGTGGGTTTTCCACATAATATTTTCCCTTTAACCACATTTATAGTTTGAGAAAATCAGAAAAAAATGTTTCAGATTTATATTATCCTTTTGAACTAGCACACTGCCATCAAAATGCATAATCATTTGTCATCTCAAGAAAATTCCTATTGATTAGTAGGATATCCTTATAAAAATTTGATGCATGGATTTCCTTGTGAATTATCGACTGCTATGTATTCTGCAACTATGGAAGGAATAGTGTTGGTGTTAGGTTTCATTGATTATTGAATTCAATGGTTTCCAAGATGTGTTGAGGAGTTTTCTCCTTGTTTAATGTTAACTATTCCTGCACAATCCACTCATACAATAGTGAAGTTACAAAACTGAACTGATGGCATGTTTACAACAAAGAAATAAAATGATAATAGTATGCTAAAAATTGTATTCTATTTAATACATGCCAAAGGACCGCATTGTAAATTATTATCACTGAAATGACTGCATTCTACTGGTGTCGTGCCCTAGCCCATACTTTAACTCCATTATTTGATGTTATTGGTGCTTGTGCTCAAGGATATCCATTTTTTTAAAATGTTGACTGTGGTTATCAAATGGACAGCCCATGAGCTTCTAGCTAGGTGCCATTTGTATTGATAGCTTAGGGCATCAAATGTATTGTATCATTGATAGTTGATACTTTGTTTAAAGGAAATAGGACAAAGAATGATTTTTATTTAGTTTCTCTATTTTGATCCCTAAGTGGCTTACAACCCTAGAGAAGTATATGCAGATTTATAGATGCAGTTGCAGGATACATAGCAGCTGATAATTCACAATAAATCCATGCATCCAATTTGAATAGAAATTAATACAAAGAACTAGGGTCCTCAAATGGCCCAATCATCCAGACCTTGACTGTCCCCTCAACCAGTGACCCTTCAAAACCAGGTTATCATGCAATCAGTGAGTGATCCTTCATTCTCCTGGTGAGCTTCTAGGTAGGTGCCATTTGTATATTTGATAGCTTAGGGCATCAAATGTATATTGTATCATTGATAGTTGAGACTTTGTTAAAAGGAAATAGGACAAAGAATGATTTTGATTTGGTTTCTCTATTTTAATCTGTAAGTGGCTGACAACCATAGAGAAGTATATGCAGATTTACGAATGCAGTTGCAGGATACATAGTAGCTGCTAGTTCACAAGAAATCCATGCATCTAATTTGAATATCAATTAATACAAAGAAATAGGGTCCTCTAATGGCCCAATCATTGGGACCTTGACTATCCCCTCAACCAGTGACCCTTTAAAATTGGGTTATCATGCAATCAGTCACTGGTAGCGCATGGATAGTCAAACCAGTAGTCTCCAAAGAATTCAATAAGTGACTGGATTGTATTTAATACACACTATTCCTTCCATTCACTTCTACCAAGAATAAAGCATTTAATCCATTCAACATTACATATAATCATTAGACAGTTACATTTCCTGACTATGTACTAGAGGAATAGTCAGGAAATGTGACTGTCTAAACGATCCAAACATTTGAAAATAGTGAATCGATATCCTTGAGCACAAGCACCATTAATATCAAATAATGGATATAAAGCATGGGCTAGGGCACGACACCAGTAGAATGCGGTCATTTTAGAGAGCATTTATGATCAAATAAAATGCAATGCATTTTAAATTTGCAATCGAATATGATGCCAGATGCTCAAAAGATGAAGAAATCACATACCTTCTCTCGCACTCAGCTTTCGCTCCTCTATCCAATCAAAATAAAAATGATGAAGTTGTTTCACTTTTTTTTTCATAGCCAAATCTTCCTTGTACCACATGAAGAACATGCCATTGGTTCAGTTTTGTAATTTGGTTTTTGTGTAATTAGTAATTGGCAGATTAAATGTAGATAACACCTTTATCAATTTAATTATCATGTTATTATCATATCAGATAAAGTATGTTTAAGAATTGTTGGGAATGGTCCTTTTGCGTGTATTAAACATAATAGAATTTTCAGCATATTATTATCAATCTATTTCTTTGTTCTAAACATGCCATTGGTTCAGTTTTGTAGATTTGTTTTTTGTGTTAAATGCATTTTTCATGAGGAGGGGCCTTGTTCTGAGGAGATTGATGAAGATTGTGCACCTCAAAAACCAATTCATAAGGTACCAATCCATATTTCCTATTCGCTTATATTTTTGGTTTGGTAAATCTCCTTATAAGTTTCATGTCCTTTCTTTTGATTACTATGGATGAGATATATATCTTACATTTAACATTCAACTTATTTACATTTTAGAACATGTAGTGTGTTTTTTGAGGATTTTACCAAATCAACTTTTAACATAAACCAAAAACACCAAACTGATATCTTGCCCTTGCAACGTGACAAAATATTTGCATTTGACCAATAACTATAAGCAATTGAACGATAAATCTACATACCTGTATCTTTGTAAAATACCTGGAACATCAAAAAGATGGCTAAGTGGCTACCGCCATGATTTTTATCTACTGAATATGGGGCAAAAAAACACCAAAAGGAATCGAATAGAAAACATGATTGGTCATTTCAGAGAGCATTTATGATCAAATAAAATGCAATGCCTTCTCTCACTCTTGATCAGCTTTCACCCGCTCATTTTCTCCCACTCCTTTTCTCTACAATCAAAATAAAAATGATTTGGCCGTTTCAAAATAGTGAAGTGATATCCTTGAGCACAAACACCAATAACATCAACTATTTTGATCTGTGGGTACCCTAATGTTAGCAAGAGTTCTTTTATTAATAAGATTACTCTGCAAGCTTGAAGAAGTGATATATTTTGGAAAATGAAGAGTGCAAAGATGATGATGTTCCTGAGATCATGGATGGACACAATGTTGTAGATAGAATGGGAAGACATCTTTTGAGCCTGGCCCTAGATCCTTTGACAACTGGGGTAGGATCAAGACCCAGGCTAAAAAGATGTATTCCTTTTTGTTGTGGAATATAGGCTCTGTTGTTGCAACAATGACAGACTACGATGTACATATCACAATAGTTGAGAAACATAAATGTAGGCATCATGGTCATAATTTTTTGGAGACCCAACATAATTGAGTGCTATTCAAAAATGATGCAAAGCAACCACTACTTTGCATAATCTCAAAAAACCACTCAATTATGTTGTGTCTCCAAAAAATTGTGACCATGATGCCTACATTTATGTTTCTCAGCTGTTGTGTCCCAGGACCCCTTATGACCCTTTACGACCATCTATGATCCCTAATAATACAAGAACTTAAAATGTTGTAAAGCGTCACAAGAGGCTCCTAGGAGGGGCTAGGTGAGCTTCCACCTTCATGTTGTTGGTCGTGTTAAGTAGAGAATGTTAAACTATTCTCGAAACAAAGAGAAGCTCAATAATTTAAGGTCTCAGTCCATGGAGATGTTGAAAAAATGACGAAAATCAATGATGGAGAGTTTTTAGATTCTGAGAAGACGTATATGGAGTGGAGGCCAGATTGAGTACTAGTGTAGAGATGATGATTCAGTAACCTACATCTATAAAACCTTCATAATTATCCCTTCTTTGGCCTCCACTCATTCCTCTTCTCAAAAATGGTTATCTAAAAACTTTGGATAGTGTTTTCTCATCCATGCACGAAATGTGCTAGTGATCATATAAAATTACTTTAGGCCTCTAGTATTGATGAGATGTACAAGTGTAAAATGTTTTTGTGAGACTATGATCAATTTTTGTAGTGTACATAAATGCAAGGCGGTGATTATTCTCGATGATCAACAGGTAGCTAGGAATAAAGATAACACAGTGCAAGAGACCATCATAGGTTGTCTCTTTCTTCAGTCTATATTATTGATAGAATGTTTTACCTTTCATTAGCTCATCAAATCTAGGGATTTGAAAGAATTTAATAGAATATTTTCATGACAACGTATATTATTTAAGTTGACATTGCATGAATTTATCTACTTTGCGCACTTGTATACTATGAAGACGGCAATAAAGAAGCATCTCCTCCCATGACAATGCTTCTTTATCGCCATCCTCATAGTCTACAAGTGCACGAAGTAGATAAATTCATGCAATGTCAACTTAAATAATATACATTGTCATGAAAATATTCTATTAAATTCTTTCAAATTCCCAGATTTGATGAGCTAATGAAAGGTAAAACATTCTGTCAATAATATAGATCAAAGAAAGAGACAACCTATGATGGTCTCTTGAGCTATGTAAACTTTAATGTGCCTATCCATCAGTTTTTTGACAATTAACAATTAATTCTGACAGAAGCACTATGCATTCAATAGACAAAATGTAAAAAAAAAAATTTTTTGACATTTAGTGCGATAGTAATGCTATACATTCAATAGGAAACCCTGTCGGAGAATAAAGCATAACTGTCGCTATTCTGATAGTTTAAGTGTCGTAAACAGAACATTTTTGATAGACATTTCGACAGTGAGGCCATATCACTGATAGGTAGATCTATCGGACTATTATGCTAATTGTTGGTATTCCAATAGTTATACCGTCGAAATTGGTATGGTTTGACAGTCAGTTCCGATAGAGATTGTATATTTTTGATAGGTCTTGTTATCGAAATTCCGATGGATGGACCGGAGGAAATGCCATTTTGAGGCTATTTTTATTTGCAACTTTCTGATGTGAAAAGGTGTCAGCAAACCAATAGGTAGGTCTTCTGTCACAATCTTCTACACAAAAATGGTGACGGACTCATGTGTCAAAATTCTAACAAATGAGCATTGCAAATTCGACAAATGACTGTCAAAATTTGGCCCCAAATGTAGTAGTGTGATGCTGGAGTTACTAATGGATTCATTTCCTAGCTTTCTGACCATCCTATCCATAGGTTTTCAGATCCTACAGAGTTGATACCATCTATGGAGGAGGCTATGGATGTGATTGGAGCACCGATGAGATAGGGTCCCAGACCCACACGGGTTCCTATTGTGCATCCCACACCTCTAAGACCTAGAGCGATGGCTCCTCCACATAGACCATCAGGACAGATGAGGTCCCCTCATCCCACTAGTTCTATAGTGCGTAGATCTACAGGTTCTTAGAGATGGACTAGGGGAGAGGGTGTTACTTTAGGTGGTGTTGGTTTAGTTGAGGAGGTTCTTGTAGTAGAGCAGGTTGTAGGTGGTGGTACTGATCTGATACAAGAGGATACAGGTTTTGATTTGGGTGTTGAGATCATACGCCATAAGGTGTAGAGAGCAGAGACCGCAGAGTAGCCTATAGAGGATGTTGACATGCCAGTGGCAAATGCTGAGCCTAGTGTGCCATTGTCTACATAGGAGATTGTGAGGAGGCTCAGAGTACAGGTTTGGGACCTAAAGGTGCGTAGTGCTCAATGGGAGGAGAGATATTTAGAGGTCAAAAAATAGTGCACTGAGCTTCGTGTAGAGGTTTAGAGATTACAGGCAGAGATGATTCATCAAACCTCATGGGTAGCTTACTATGTGTCCACATATTACACCGTTATTCCTGCTACATAGAGAGTCCCTTCGTACTCTCAGTATATGATGGCATTAGAGGGAGCTAGAGCACCCAAAGTAGAGGCAGTACCACAAGCATGACCACCTCCTCCACCAGATGTAGAGGATCATGCTGACAGCTGATCTATTTTGATATATTCTGATATTTTGATCTTTTGATTCTAATATACTATTTTGATTTCGATAGCTCACATGAGCGTATTCTTTTGTATACTATGCTAGTAGTGCACCCCTAACTAGTTCAAGATTTTTGATATATATATGAGATCAATATTTTGGTTGTGACTTCATGCGTACTTGTCATGTTCTTTTTGTGATTTATGATGATATCATGTGATGTTTATGCTATGAGTAGTGTAGAATGAATGTATGGATTAATGCAATGCAGTGATTTCTTTCATATGTATTGATGTTATGCAAATGTATTTGATGATGAAAAGATGTATGTTTTATACTTATGCACATGGATGAATTGAAATGGAACAGGTTATTATGATATGTAAATGCAATGATACACATGATATGTTTTGTTGGTATTGATGAAGACAAGTACTCAGTCTTATGTCAAAAAGGATGTGTAAGAAAAGAGGGTAACTGCTTGCGGTTTTGTGAAGAGACCTTCAAGTTAGGTTTCAGCTCTTGTTATATTTGAAGAGACAATTGAAGAATTGTTTAATCTTTGAAGTTCATTGAGTCATTGTGAGATCATGAAAACATGCAAAAATGCAAAGAGACATGCAATATGAAATGCAACCTAAGACCTAGGACCTAGTCATTGATCATGTGTTGGTCATTCTCATCATTGAATTTTTAGGTAACTGGATAAATCAATACAATGCCCACTAGTTATGAAACCATAGACATATGAATATCAATTTGTATGCTCAAGAATCAATACAACACCCACAGGTTAGACAACCATAGACATATGAATATTGATTTTATCTTCAGAATGTTAGATTAGATATAAGCACCAAGGCACAAAAGCTAGGATGACCTGAATATCATGTCCATTTTGATATAGCAATTTGTTTAAGCATCATAACATAAACGTCATGATGACTGGAATACACCTTGTGTTACAAACACATCAAGCAGTCAAGAGATCATTCTAAATCCAATGTGAATTACCCTTAGTGACCCTTTATCATTCACATCCTTAGGCAAGATCACGTTTCACAGTAGGAGAAAGAACTCACTCAAAAAGACAATAGTTAGATCAAACTTCCTTGAATTTTCTAGGTATCAATGGTCGAGGTACGCATGGCCATCCAATTTGAAATAGAGGCTCTTACAATTGAACATCATTTCAATCTAGAATTTCCAAAGTTGTTATATTTTCACATACAAGAAGAAAACAAAGAAAAGATTATGCCCCCAGTCATCACTCTCTAAATCCTGTAAAGGACATCATCGAAGAGCTCATGGGAACAAAATATGCAAAAATCTCAATGCGAATCAGTAAGCATACAAGGAGATAAAAGCCTGAAAAAGCATAGATTGTTTTCAATTTGATGTTTTATGTTTGATTGTGTTGTTGTAGATGCAAAATCCTTTCTAGAGACGAGATTGACTGACTGACTCAAATGAAGCTTCAAAGGACTCCAACTAGATATGACTTATCTGAGGTATACTAGAGACCATAAGATATGACATTGATTGCCCCTAAGTGTTAGCCATTGATAGGATACAGATGCTTGAGCTGATTGGTGTGCAGACTGACTTATTGAAAATAGGAATGCGAAAAAAAAAACCAAGAGATATGTACAAACTAAAGCAAGACTAAAAGCTAGGAAAGACCAAGATTGCGCTGATAGATGGAGCGTTTTGAAAAAAAGTGGCACCCATTTGCTGGGTTTTCACCATCTTGGCAGAGATTCTATTTTTGCTACCAAGGCGCCTATTTCCAGGTTTTCACCAAGGCACTTTTTCTTTTTCTCATTTTTTTGTCTTTTTCATTTTTCCAATTGTTTTGATATTTTTGATATTTTTTACTTTTTTTGTGAATCATCAAGGCACCTATTGCTATATTTTCACCAAGATGTTCATTTTTTTAAGGACTTTTTTCAATTTTTAAGATTTTTTCAGGACATTTTACCATACACTGAATGCCTTAGGCATAGAATTTCTTCAGATGGAGAATGTTGATTGGTTCTCAGAGCTGTTCTGCTTCAGTCATTGAGATTTGATAGGCACCAAAACCAAAAGTATTAGTGATTACAAAGGGACCTAGCCAGTTGGGTTCAAACTTCCCCTTGTGCTCTCGATGTGATTGATTTTTAGGATTCTCTTTCAAGACTAGATCGCCAACCTAAAATTCTTTGTGTCTTTCTTTCTTGTTGTAGCCTCTAGACATTCTCTTCTGATATACTTTGAGATGATCATACACTACTTGTCTGTGCTCATCTAGTAATTCATGTTCTTGCAACCTAGACACCCTATAGTCATCATCAGTTACTAGACCATGCATTTTGATTCTCAGTGATGGGATTTCAACCTCAATTGGTAGTACCGCTTCAGACCCATAAACTAAAGAGAAAGGTGTAGCCACAATGGGCATTCTGATACTTGTTCTATAGGCCCAAAGAGTTGGATTGATCATGAGATGCCAGTCTCTTCTTGTTTTATTAACTGTACAGTGCAATATTTTCAATAGATTCTTGTTAGAAGCTTCTGCTTGTCCATTCCCTTGAGGATAGTAGATAGAAGACCAATGTTGTGTAATCTTGAATTTGACACATAGATCATCTAAGTCTTTATTCTTAAATTGTCCACCATTATCTATGATTATAGAATGAGGGATCCCATATCTGCATATGATATAGTTTAGGATGAACAGAGATATTTGTTTCCCAGTTGCTTGAGTCAAAGGAATTACTTCTACCCATTTTGTAAAATAATCTGTAGCTGTGATTATATGGGTATGTCCATTAGAAGAATGAGGATGTATAGCTCCTATAAGATCAAAGGCCCATTGGTGAAAAGGCCATTGTGTAGTAAAGGGAATTAGATCTCTCCCTAGAGCATGAATTAGTTTGCCATGTACTTGACACTTTTGACAATTCTTAGAAAATTTGATAGACTCTTTCTCCATTTCAAGCCAATAGTACCCAGCCCTAATAAGTTTTTGAGCTAGTGTTAAACCATTCGAGTGTGAGGTCCGGGTATGTGCAAGATCATGAGGGGCCAAACTATGCCCTTAAGTGGCAATGAAAAATCAGCAAATCATGGTTAGTCAACTTCACGTGAAAATTTCAACTAGCTATGAACCTAATATCAAAAAGTTGTAAGAATAGAATCTATAGAAAATTGAATGTAGTTTCTAAACTACTAGGCCTTTTTTGAGAAAAAGTTAGTATGATTGGTGAGAAGTATAGATTTCAATGCAGCAGTACAAAAATTTTAGGAAAAAAATAAGAAGTAGGTGTATGTCCGACCACCTTAATCATATTCAAATGATAATATTTTATTATAAGATTTTATATATAAGTAGTAGACTCATGCCTGGATGTGACACATATTTTTTTGTAATTTTATTCCAAAAAAATAATTAATTATGAATTTTCTACTACAATATTTTTAGAATAAAAAAAATCCCGTGTTTGACCACCTTAACTCATTCAAAAATTTACTAAATTCAAAAAAATAAAAAAAATTCTTATAGTAGGCGAAGCATAGAATGTGACGCATTTTTCGGATTTCAAAAATGTTATACCGTTTGAAAGTTATAGTCATTTTTCAATCAGTATATAAATCAACACTTTAGAGGTAGCTCAATTAGAAAATAACTAATAATTACTTACCGAATTCAAAATTTGACAGTAATTATATCGATAGAAAGTTGATAATCTCCTTAAGATACCCTTTTCATTTTATCAAATTCAGGTGAAAAAAAAGTCGTTAGCTACATTGTCAAAGTCTGGAACTCAGAGAAACAGGTGAAAAACACGTATTTGAGACATTCCAATAGTTGACCATGTAGGTTTGGTGCACAAGGCAATACCAAGCTTAATCGGGTACCCAATATTTTTGGGTACCCGAATATGATGATAGAATTTTGAATTTTAACTTTGCCTCCACTTTCTCCCTCCCATTTCTCCATCCTTCATAAACTATATATTAGTTATATATTAGATATATATTAGATATATTAAATATTATATAATATCAATTATATATTAAATGTTATATAATATATATTTTACATTAAATATTATTTAATATATATTAATATTAAAAACTATATATTAGATTATATATTATATATATTAAATATTATATAATATACATGTTTCATTAAATATTATTTAATTTTATATTAATATCAAAAACTATATATTAGATTATATATAATATAATATACATTTTACATTTTAAATATTATTTAATATGATTTTGAGCACGAGCATGAGTCTGTTTCCATCGCCTGTGGCTATGAAATGGTATCTTTCCATACTTTTTCAACCATAACGCTAAATTGCAAATGTTCTTGAAATAGATTCTGGTCACCGGACAATTGTACCACGCCTGTTGATAATCTGACAGCTCAACAGAGTCATTGCGAGGTTAAACAAGAACAATCAGACGGATCTTTGAACCGGCCGAAGATTATGGACAGTGGGGAAGGGTTTGGTAAAATGAGCAGTTGTATTGGAAATTATGCAGGCACCATAGAACTAACCGCAGTAATAAATTTAAAGAACAGATTAGCGGCAATGTGACTATTGCCCAAAATTTCATATCTTTCAATTTTGGCCTCTGCAACTATCTAAGTCCTTGCTGCAACTTTTTTCACATGTGAAGTTGATCCACAAGGTTTCATGCTTTGCGATCTAAACCCCATGTTCTTCAATGTTTCACCATGCCCTAGTCCAGATCACATCACTTAATTCACAAAACCCAGGAAGTTATTCAATTTTAAAAGGCTTGCAGGAAATGTTGTTGCAGGGTTCCAAAAAGTGTTCAGTGTCGAAAACTTTCTATGTTTTTGACATTCAATCTGAAAGCCCTCTATGTTTTTGACCTTCAGTCTAAAAGCCCTTTGTGTTTTCGACCTTCGCTCTGAAAGCCCAGGATGTTTTCGACCTTCCGTGCTTCACACTTCTTCTTCGATGTCGACCTTTCATAAGCGCGCAACTTCGACCAGGTGGGTCCTAGTTCCACGTAGCTGTGCCAGTGCGGTAAAGATCCGACGGCTGTCGCATAATCTCATGGAATCTTTTGAGCCCATGAGATCATGTGAAAACCATCTGATTAGAATCTCGGTGGCTCATGGGTTTGTTTGTTAGAATCAAGTGGTTAACAGTTAGGTTGGCAGTCTCAGCTCAGTGTTAAGGTGAAGAATCTAGATCTACGGCCAGTGCATGATCGCATAGGCTAGGAATATTCCTTGTGATCATGAATGGCCTTTGATCTTCATTATCTGTAGTGCTCCAGTTGGTGGGGCCCAATTGATGGTTTTGACAATAATGGCTAGTGGTTTATCACATAATCGCATAGCCCTCTTTTAGGCTATGAGATCATGCGACTAGCCATTATCCCCGCTATTGCACCCATTTGGTGGTGGGTCCTCTCTTTGTAGCAATGCTCATTCTTGATTGGGTCGCTGGGTGATGACAGGGCCTTCGATAGGTCATCAGGTGGTGACGTGTCCAATTTGTGGTGGGCCGGAGGTATAGCATGGCCCCCGTAGATTCAAAATCTATGGTGGTTGCATGTTCGCATGGGATCTTCCGATCCCATGTGATCATGCAACCACCGTTGGATTCTTGGTGGGCTTTCTTCTACAGAGGATGGTTGCAGGTGGTAGGTAGCTGAGAGTTTATGTCGCTAGGATGGTTGGTGGTTGCAAGGGACTCTGAGGTGATCTTTGCTAGTGTTGCAGAGTCCTGTGCCATGTGTTCATGTCGTGGGTTGATGGATAAGTGCTTGGTGCCATTTATTTTCTACAGTCTTTTCCCAGGGTGGTGTGATTGATTTTGAGAGAATTCATGGCTGATTGGAGTTGCAGGTGAGATTGTTGGTGAAGATGGTGTGTCTTCAGGTGGTCTTGGTACAGAAAGATATGCAATCATGAGATTTTTGGACCTATTTGTCAACTTTTCTCAGATTTTTGAGGGTTTGTACCTCTAGGGTCTGGTAAAGAATTGAATAACTATGTAACCCTAGTTAGGTTAGATTTTGACTCTTGCCTGCATGTAGTGAGGGATGTATATATTGTTTTTTGAGAGCCTTAGTGCTTAGAATTCACATTTTGTAAAAGAGTTTTTCTCTTTCTTGGGAAGCTATCTGTGGCATTTCTTCCTGCCCTCTAGTTTCTCACATTCTGTAAATTCCCATTGATAATACAAATATTGTAGAGGCAGTTTGTGACAATCCTTCATGTCCCTGTGCTTCCTTGTTTGCATTATCTCTTATTGGATTAAGGTTTATGAATGCTTTCAGTGATATTTAGGGTTCTTGATCCCTCTTACTTTCAACTCATATGTGTACTATTATGTTTGATCTGATTTGAGTGAGTTTGTGGGTATTCTTCAGCCCCCTATCATTCTGTCTCATTCCTATGCCCTTTTGCTAAAGAGAATGTTTGCTTGTAGGTCGTAGGTTGTGTCAAATGTTTAGGCCCTCTTATGAAATACTTATGCAAGCCTATTCAGTAAGTTGTGATCTACTAGACCTAGGTCTTTCACTGATTTCATCCCTCTATACTAAGATCCAAACCCTATTTTCAGTGCATCACCTAGTAGGATAGTTTTCTTTCAGTCATTACCATTTCATGTAGTCCTTCTAACTCTTTCCCCTCAAAGATTTAATTTCCTACTTAAGAGAAAACTAAGGTGATAATCCAAGAGGAACTAGCCTAGAACCTGGAGGTTTCATCTCGGTTAGCAAAGGTCCCATAACCTTGAGATGATTCCCATGTTATAATGGGTTATCAAGACTAAGAGAGCTTGAAACAAAGGTGCAAACTTATTGTATAACAATTCTGGCATGCCCGGTGGGACCAAGAGGTCATAGTTTTTATAATTCTTGCTAGTTTTGATATGCTTCAAGTAGGTTGCAGACCTTTGAGAGGTCATTGTTTTGCATATCTGGCAACTTTGAGTTCACATGCATTGGTTTCAAGTAGATTCAGTACCTAAGATGGATTACCATCCTTTTCATGAGCAGAACCCTTCATTTCATGAAGGTCAGCTTTATCAGAATAATGGTACTTCTGATTTCATGCAGGACTACCCTATTGTAGCAATGAGCCAACATACACCTCATTCTTACCCCCAACCCACCCAACTTCCAGTATCATGGCAGCAACAGTACACATACTAGTAGCCTCAAGAGGAGATGCCTTGCATGGAAGAGTATGCTTATCATGCCCAAATCCAACAACAACAAGCATTGGCTCAGTAGGATCAAGGTTATAGGAGGTATCTGGCAGAGCAATACAAGAGAAATGAGGCCAAGCTTGCCAAAGGGTTGGAGGCCCAAAGGAAGGTTTATCAAAAGGAGTTGGAAGAACAGAGGAAACACTATGAAGAGGTGTTGGAAACACAAAACAAGCATATGCAAACATAGGAAAAGGAGTAGTTCGACGCTATGATAGAACTAAAGCAAGGTCAGGCAACCCTTATAAGCATTCTCATAGCACTAAAGGAGGTTTATGAGGAAAAGTTAGTGGCGGTCAGTGCTGTTGTAGCTACAAAAGAAGAAGATTTTCAAGGAACATTAGCAGCTCAGAGGGATGCTTATGAAGAATTGGAGGTTCATAGGAATAACTGTGAAAGGGTGGTTCAAGACCAGAAAATTTTAATGGAAGCCATGTTTGATAGGGGCATTGAATTTCAAATGGAGAAAGAAAAAGAGTTGGCAGCCCATAAGGAGTTTCATGATAAAGAAATACAAAAGCACAAAGCAATAATAGGGCTCTTGATTCTAAAGGGTGCCAATGATAAAGAGACTCATCAGATACAACTTGAGGAAGCTCTTTGTAAAGAAGAGAAAGAGGCTATATCACAGTTACCTAATGAATCTTATGATGTTCCCAACCAGGCCATCGAATTGGAGGCTGATTTATTTGAAGAGCTGCCTTATTTTATTGAAGATGACAATGCTTCTAATATGCCACTCATCTCAGTTGCTGAAGGATAGAGAAATGAGTGTTCTCCTGAAAAGAAGCCTACTGCTAAGAGTGTTGACAAGAGAAATGATGTGGAAGAAGAGGCTCATGTGCATGAATTGATAGTTAAAGATCCTAACAATAGTGAAAGGAGCCCCAAGTTCATTCTTTCCAAGGGTTTCCCTTTAAGGTACTTAGCAAGAGCAGAGGTCAGCCACAAAAATCTAGTCATGTTTGTGTCCAAACATGAGTGTTCAGATGAAGCTGAAGCTGAGGGTGAACTTGTAGTTCAATAAAGGAAAGCTCAACTCACTTATCTACCCCTAGATAATGGAGATAAAAATTTGTTGGTGGAGGTGAGTCAATTTTCTTATGTCCTTCAGGAGGTAGTGCATCGGTTCTTCATACAACTATGTGTACTACCTTCCTTGTTAGCTATCCTCCTGCATGAAAAGTATTATACCCTAAGGAGGAAAGGTAGCTACTTTTCACAACCAGTAAATGGTTTTGTTTAACCACATCTCTGCACTGGTTAGTTTAGGATAGGTTAGTTTTTCTTGCTTTCTTCTAGCTTTCTAGTTTAGTCTTTCCCTGTTTTCCAAGAAGTGCTCGAGCACAAGTTCCTCTTTCCGGTTCAGTTTTTTATCCCTCTGTCAAGTTTTTGTGTTCCTGAGATGACCCCATGCCCAATGGATTTCTTCAAGGTCACTGGCCTAATGTCTAGTAGGCTGACATCCCACAGAAGTCACCAAAATATTGCCCAAAATTTCATATCTTTCAATTCTAGCCTCTGCAACTATCTAAGTCCCTGCTACAACTTTTTTCACATACGAAGTTGATCTACAAGGTTTCATGCTTTGCGATCTAAACCCCATGTTCTTAAATATTTCACCATGTCCTAGTCTTGATCACATCACTTAATTTGTAAAACCTAGGAAGTTATTCAATTTTAAAAGACTTGCAGGAAATGCTATTGTAGGGTTCCAAAAAGTGTTCATTGTCGAAAACTTTCTATGTTTTCAACCTTCGGTCTGAAAGCCCTCTATGTTTTCAACATTTGGTCTAAAGTCCCTCTATGTTTTCGACCTTCGCTCTAAAAGCCCAAGATGTTTTCAACCTTCTATGCTTTGCACTTCTTTGGCATCAGCATTTCATAAGTGCATAACTCCAACCAGGTGGGTCCCAGTTCCTCGTAGGTGTGCCAGTGCAGTGAAGATCTGATGGCTGTCGCATAATCTCATGGAATCTTTCAAGCCCATGAGATCATGCGACAACCATCTGATTAGAATCTCAGTGGCTCATGGGTCCGTTTGTTAGAATCAAGCAGTTAACGGTTAGGTTGGCAGTCTCAGCTCAGCATTAAGGTGAAGAATCTAGATCTACAGTTGGTGCATGATCACATAGGCTAGGAATATTCCCTGTGATCATGCGAGAGCCTTTTATCTTCATTGTCTGCAATGCTCTAGTTGGTGGGGCCCAATTGATGGTTTTGAAAATAACAGCTAGCGGTTTGTCACATGATCACATAGCCCTCTTTTAGGCTATGAGATCATGTGACTAGCCATTATCTGCGCTGCTGTGACTATTTGGTGGTGGGTCCTCTCTTTGCAGCAGTGCTCGTACCTGATTGGCTCGCTGGGTGATGACAGGGCCTTTAGTAGGTCATCAGGTGGTGATGTGTCTGATTTGTGGTGGGCTAGAGATATAGCATGGGCCCCATAGATTCAAAATCTACAGTGGTCGCATGTTCACATGGGATCTTTTGATCCCATGTGATCATGCGACCACCGTTGGATTCTCTGTTGTTTCCAGGCAGTATTGTCATGGGTCTGATGTGCTAGGTCAGGGTTATGTGCTCCAGTTTGCCAAGTTCTTATTGGTCAGAACAAAGAGATATGCTAGGTGGTTGCTAAGGTGTTGATGACAGGGCAACTGGGATGAATAAGGCAATGCCAAGTGGCATAAATGGACCTGAGGTGAAGCTAAGGTTAAGATTTGTAGGCAGATCTTGGGTGTGGTTTTTTGCCAGTATTTTTTTTTTTGGTGGACCTAACGTGTCTTGTGGTAGTGATTGGCAGATTCTAAAGGCTTGTCACATGATTGCATGAAGCTTTTTGGGCTCATGTGATCATGCAACCAATGTTCAAATTCAGTGGTGCAGCTAGTTTTGGCGGGCTTTCTTCTGCAGAGGATGGTTGCAGGCAGCAGGTAGCTGAGAGTTTATGTCGCTAGGATGATTGGTGGTTGTGGGGGACTCTAAGGTGATCTTTGCCAATGTTGCAGAGTCCTGTGCCATGTGTTCATGCCGCGGGTTGATGAATAAGTGCTTGGTGCCATTATTTTCTATAGTCCTTTGCCAGGGTGGTGTGATTGATTTTGAGAGAATTCATGGCTGATTGGAGTTGCAGGTGAGATTGTTGGTGAAGATGGTGTGTCTTCAGGTGATCCTAGTACAGAAAGATATGCAATCATGAGATTTTTGGACCTATTTGTCAACTTTTCTCAGATTTTTGAGGGTTTGTACCTCTAGGGTCTGGTAAAGAATTGAATAACTATGTAACCCTAGTTAGGTTAGATTTTGACTCCTACCTGCATGTAGTGAGGGATGTATATATTTTTTTTTGAGAGCCTTATTGCTCAGAATTCACATTTTCTAAAAGAGTTTTTCTCTTTCTTGGGAAGCTATCTGTGGCATTTCTTCCTGCCCTCTAGTTTCTCACATTATGTAAATTCCCATTGATAATACAAATATTATAGAGGCAGTTTGTGACAATCCTTCATGTCCCTGTACTTCCTTGTTTGCATTATCTCTTATTGGATTAAGGTTTATGAATGCTTTCAGTGATATTTAGGGTTCCTGATCCCTCTTACTTTTACCTTATATGTGTACTACTATGTTTGATCTTATTTGAGTGAATTTCTGGGTATTCTTTAGCCCCCTGTCATTCTATCTCATTCATGTGCCCTTTTGCTAAAGAGAATGTCTACTTGCAGGTCATAGGTTGTGTCTAATGTTCAGGCCCTCTTATGAAATACTTATGCAAGCCTATTTAGTAAGTTGTGATCTACTAGACCTAGGTCTTTCACTGATTTCATCCCTCTATACTGAGATCCAAACCCTATTTTCGGTGCATCACCTAGTAGGATAGTTTACTTTCAATCATTTCCATTTCATGTAGTCCTTCTAACCCTTTCCCCTCAAAGATTTACTTTCCTGTTTAAGAGAAAACTAAGGTGATAATCCAATAGGAACCAGCCTAGAACTTGGAGGTTTCATCTTGGTTAGCAAAGGTCTCATAACCTTGAGATGATTTCCATGTTATACTGGGTTATCAAGACCAAGAGAGCTTGAAACAAAGGTGCAAACTCAGTGTATAATAGTGACATTATGAGGAAAGCCTTGCCATTTTGATGGCACTGCCTCGATATTATGAAGAATGTCTTATCGCTTCAATGTCAATGCCACCTCTATCTCAGACTTTTGCCATTGCTTCACATCAGTACTCTGAGATATGGCAGGGATTGCAGGCTTTTGCATAGCATAGTCCATCATAAATTCTCTATAAATCAACATGCGTTACAGTATTCTACATGTTTTTGAACAACTTTCTCGAAGAGTTTAATTTTTACCGTAGTTTTGGATCCATGGATTGTCACTTTGCGCTCGAAGAGAAGCTGCAGATTGCAAGAATTTGATCAATTTGGTTTATCTCATTTTCTTTCTCTACCATTTCTGAGTAATACTATTTTGTTTTTGTCTGTCTTAAATGATTTCACTTGAAGTTAATGAATTTTTTTAGATGATTTTGTCTGAAGTTTTAATGAAATTTCTTCCATGGATGCTAATGAAATCTCTTCCATGAATGTTGATAAGACATTTAAATTCAGCGTTAATAAATTTTATAGCTTGAATGTTCTTTGTTGTAGAAGGTTATTTTCATGGTTTCTGATTCATGCAATTCCTTAATAGTTTCATTCTTAATAGAATTCATAACTAGATTTTCCATAGCCAATTTTATTCTTGATCATTGCAATATTTTCTCCTCAACTGAACATTTTGTAATTAGTTGATATACAATCACATTTTTCTATTAACCAATTATGTGGGCTTGCGATTGAGCTTGTAGATCCACAAAAGGGTTGAAATCTAGATCTGGTGGAAGAGTAGTATTAGCAAGAAGTCATTAACTAACATCTCATCTTGGTCATGGGGACTCCCTAGGGATCCTGGTATGCCTTATCACGCGTTAGGACCTCTAGGAAGTCCCAATGACCCCTTTTGACAAATTGGAACACTCAAGTGTGTCATAAGGGGTCTTAGGACCCCTTAAGACACACTTGAGCATTCTAATGTGTCAAAAAGGGTCACGGGGACTCCCTAGGGGTCCTAGTACACCTTATCATGTGTTAGGACCCCTATGGAGTCCCCATGACCCCTTTTGACACATTGCAATGCTCAAGTATGTCTTAACAGGTCATAGGACCCCTTAAGACACACTTGACCATTTCAATGTGTCAAAAGGGCTCACGGGGACTCCTTATGGGTCCTAGTACACCTTATCAGGTGCTAGGACCCCTAGGGAGTCCCCATGACCCTTTTTGAACCCTAGGGAGTCCCCGTGACCCCTTTTGACACATTGGAACACTCAAGTGTGTCTTAAGGGGTCTTAAGACCCCTTAAGACACACTTGAGTGTTCCAATGTGTCAAAAGGGCTCACAGGGACTCCCTAGGGGTCCTAACATGTGATAAGGCATACTAGGACCCCTAGGGAGTCTCTGTGACCCCTTTTGATAGATTGGAACACTCATGTGTGTTTTAAGGGGTCTTAGGACCCCTTAAGACACACATAAGTGTTCCAATGTGTCAAAAGTGGTCTTTGGACCCCTTAAGACACACATGAGCATTCCAATGTGTCACAAGGCATCATGGGGACTCCTTAGGGGTCCTAGTACACCTTATCATGCATTAGAACCCATAAGGAGTCCCTGTGACTCCTTTTGACACATTGGATCACTCAAGTGTGTCTCAAGGGGTCTGAGGACCCCTTAAAACACACTTGAGCATTCCAATGCGTCAAAAGGGGTCTAGAGGACTCTCTAAGGGTCGTAGTATGCCTTATCATGTGTTACAACTCCTAGGGAGTCCCCATGACCCCTTTTGACACATAGGGAGTCCCTGTGACCCCTTTTGACACATTGGAATGCTCAAGTGTGTCTTAAGGGGTCTTAGGACCCCTTAAGACACACTTGAGCATTCCAATGTGTCAAAAGGGGTCATGAGGACTCCCTAGGGGTCCTAATGCATGATAAGGTGTACTAGGTGTATGCACCCTAAAATGGTCGCCTAGACTTTGGGCCCCATTTATTCAATTTATCAATCCTAAATCATTTTGATCATTAATCAATATTTTGAACATTATCAATCTCTTGATCAAATCTTAATTTCGATCATATATTAGATTTTTATCCTTGGGCTAACCATTTATCCTAAGTCTTTATTTAATTAAAAGGAATATTTCCTCCCCTTTTAATAAATAAAAAGCCCTCACTTTTCCTCTTATCCTAAGTTGCACAAATAAAACATTATAAAAGGGAAAAAGCACTTTTTGTCTCACATGAGGCTCAAAAGTCAACACTTCACTCTCATTGGAGGATGTTTGTGCACATGGATTGCTCCTCTTTCAACCTCCACCGCTGATTAAGACCTTTTTGCCTCTTAATCTCCATGGTCCATTCCTCCTCATTTCTTATAAAAGGAGAGCTCTCTCCTTCATTTGCATAGATCCTTATTTTTATGCTAATGTTATGCTACAGGTTTTAGGTGCATTTGGAGTTTGAAGACATTGAAGACTTGCTTCATTACATCATCTAGTTCATATTTTCTTTCATAGTTGCATGATAATGGCATTCTTAGTGTAGATTTCCTTTTTATGCAATAGAATAGATCTCACATAGCTTAATTAGGGGCTTGGAATCTATTGTACTTCTTTTCATAGTTTAGTTTGCACTTCATTTGATAGATTAGTCTTGCACATTCATACTAGTTGCATTTGCATTTCATTTCCATTTAGATTCTTGGAGATATTGGCATTGTTGCCCTTGTCTTCATTGTGAATCTCTCATTGTGTGGTTGACTAGCAAGGTCACTTTCTTGTAGCTCTAGCTGAGAGCAAAACTCATAGTCCCTTGCAACTCCATGCATAGAGAGCTATGAGCCGCTTTGTGAGGCCTCATTCTTGAGCAACCTTGCATGTAATGGTTCATAGAAGTGCATATTTTAGTGTGTACATTTCTGGCGCCCACCATGGGGCGGAGTAGATTAGCTTTGTCCCTTTAATTCTGCATTTTTCATCATTTTCAGGTTAATTTTCAGAAAAATCTGCGTCTCTGGTTTTCTGTCTCAGATTATCGCAGGACACTTCTCAGAAATATCGCGCGATATACTTCCTGTCTTGGCGCGATAGTTTGCGTGGAAAAAGTATCGCACACCTATATTGAAGTCTATTGCTTGGCATCGGGCGAAGTATCGCCTGGCATCGTGCGAAGTATCGCTCGACTAGGGAAGTATCGCCTGGCTATAGGAAGAAGTATCGCACGATACTGGTGAAGTCTGAGGTATATCGCCTGATCTAACAGTGAACTATTTTGTATCTTTCAAGTTTCGGGTTCTTAGCTATCTTTTTGAAATTTTCTGAAATTTTCAGTGTTTTCAAATCCGTGCCACTCTGGAAAATGGGTGCCCATTTTTTTTGAAATTTTGCAAATGGTATCAAAAGTTTAAGTGTGATATATTGTTGGAAAGGTCTTTTCGAGCCTAATCCAACCATGATGGTTTCATTTTCAGATTTTATCATTTGATTAGATTTTTTTGCAGATTATCTAATTTTTCATGTACTAATCATTGGTAGATTTTGGATTTTGATTCTCCTAACTCTTGTTGGTCTAACAAGTTGTGGTTGTAGGTGCTCTCATTACTTGAAATTTGTCAAAAGAATGCATGTCAAAGAGGGCTACTAATGGTTTTTGTAGGGCTGCCCAAGCATAAAAATAAAAAAAAAAGTTCTTGCTTATTTATTTTCTTTCCTTTCAAGTGTGGCATTCACTAATTGTATTAGGCATCTTAATACCTTGTGAAAGGGATTTTGAGGTGGTAGGAGAAGTATGCTCTTCACCTTTAGGTGAATCAGAAAATCTTGACCCATCTTAAGGTTTTGGAAGCAAGGGGGTAATTGATCTCTTTGCTTGGTGTGTTTGGGAGAGATTTTTGAGATAGGGGAGTATGCTCTTCACCCTTGTGGTGAACCAGAAACCTTGAACCTCAAGAGTTAATCCACTTTTTGTTTAGTATAGAAATCCTTTAGTGGGCCTGCTCTTGAGCAATCAAGAGGAACGACCCAAGTGGGGACAAACTTGTCATCATTTTCCTTGGTGGCGAGTGATTCCAACTCACTATAATCTCAAGGCTATTGAGGACACAAAACCTTGGTAGACATAACACTTGTCTTCGCTTGATGTAAGTACTTGTGGGATTGTGACCATGAGGAAAATATTGAGCAAGAATGCTTAAGGTACTCTTGAGGCCGCGAGGTCCTAGTCCTTTACGAGGAGCAAGAGGGGTGTTGTGAACGGAAACCCTTATTAAGAACCATTAGATAGAAGCCACCTTCTTTTAGCCGCTTATCTTCTTAGTGCAAAGATTGATCCAAGTGGTTTACCCGGATCACCTTAAGATACTCACCATATGTGTCCCTTTGGTTGTGTTGTTTGACACTTCCATGACAAAGCCAATATCTCTTGTGGGCAACCACTTGGTGTGAGGCAAGGGGGCATCAAGTTGTGGGCTAATTTGATGAGTAATGAGCCTTGTCTTGTAGGTAGATATTGCTTGAAGTGTCTTCGATTGTGTGATACCAGTGTAAATGATCTTGACATACAAACAATCGGTAGCATTCATAGGGTGCTTTTTCAATTTTGATATCACAAGTGCTTGTCTTGGCAGGGTTGCTTTTGCCCTTGTTTCAAGTGTTTGGAGACATGTTTGATCCCCTACTGTTTGCAAACCTGTCCAAATACTATTAAAATTGTGATTGAAATCAGACATTTTCACCCTTAGATTCAAAATTTGCACAAATTGGTCAAAATCAACATCAGTCTCGCATTTGTCCATTCTTGGTGAGAAATATTATCTCTAGAATTGTTAGTCACATTCTTGGAGAATTTTAGTACTCTTATTGTCCAAATCACTTTCATTTATCTCAATTTTAATTATATTTTGGCCTAGTCCAACCTCCTGATTCAAAAGTGCAAGGATATTCATCCTTTGATTTGAAGCACTTCTTTGACAGTGTTGGTAAAGCCCCTTCTTCTATCTTTTCATTTCTCTTTGGACAATAGAGAACTTTGATTATCCTAGTTTGGTGTTGACATTTTGTGAGGTCATCCTATTATCAAGGGTCTTCTATTTTCAGTCTTCCTTGGTCAGTCCATATCTTAGATCTTAGGTGTTGTCATGTTGCTCAACATCTCAATGAACGTTATGGTATCAATTGCACAAGATGGCTCTTAGTCTTCTTCTTTCTTCTCCATTTCCCATGTTCTTCTAAAGTCTTCTATTCTCATGGGAAATTCTTCTTCTTCTTCTTGATTCCTTTCCTCTTATTATCTAGTCTACATTCTTCTAGTCATCTCTTCTATTCATTTCTTCCATGCTTGATTTCTCCTCTTTTGGAACCATGAATCTTGACTATCTAGCTTTGGAACCTTTATTAAGATTAGATGATCTTGAGCTCATTGACATATTCGAAAAGTGTTGTTCCTCCAAAATTCTCATGAGTGATGAATTTATAGCAAAAATAAAAGAAAAGATGATTAAATCAGATGCCTTTGCTAGAATCATAAACATGATCATATCATGATCTTCTTCTTCCAAACATTCTTCATCATCTAAATCTTCTCATTCTTCTTCACCTTCCAAGTCTTATCATGACTCTTCCAGACATCATTCTCATTCTTCATATTCTAAGTCTTATCATGATTCTTCTAAACACTATTCACATTTTTCATCTTCCAAATCTTATCATGACTCTTCTAAACATCATTCAAATTCCTCATTATCCAAGTATTCTTCTTCCACTAGGTCTTCACCTTCCCCTTCTTCACAATCTCATTCTTCTTCTACTTCTCCTAAGAGTCTTACTTCTCTTCAGAAGACATACCATAAAGAGCAACATGATAGTCCTTGTGATGTCTCTTCCATAAAGAGTGACACACCTACCTTTGATGACTATGATGACTATGATGACTATGATGATGGACAATGTAGCAATACTTATGACAACTCTATTCCTAAGAGTCCTCCTCGTCGTGTGCTTAGGCTTACTAAAGGGTCATCCTATTGGATAGATTGTGATGGTGATCCATATGATTCTGATTTTGAGAGAAATTATGATATTTGTTGTGAACAATATGATACATCTACTTCTATTGAGGAAGAGAAAGCTTTCCGTGCTGATTATAAACGAAGATACTATGAGCATGTCTTGTCTAAAAACTCTCATGCTGAAAATAAAGATTACACTGTCCAGCAAGATCATGTTAATGCTGAACCTTTGTCTTGTGATGGTCCCCTTCCATCCGCCACTTCCTCCAATACCCACACACTTCCTAAAGCTTCTGAGTCATCCAAATCTTTCACAAATCCTTCATCCAACAAAGATCCTAAGACTTTCCATGCAGTTCCCTATACTTATCCTCAAGGGCCACCTCTTAAAGATACTCAAGATAACCTTCACTTGGCTACAAATACTTTCAATAATGCTAAACCTAAAGATCCTAAGCCTTCATGCGCTATAATGCCTATTTCAGCTAGTCCTTCACCACCTCTTCCAAAGTCTTCCATACAATCCCAACATGCTTCCTTTTCCTTAGAAGTGGCTCCATGTCAAAAGGACTCTAAAAATGAAAAAGAAAAGAATATAAATAAAGATCAAGATCAGGAACCCTCCATATCATCCAATTCTCTTCATGATGTGTCTCCTCCACTTTATGGTTCTTTTGATCCTTTACGCTCTTTCACATTCATTACACCATCTCCTAAGCAAGATCAAGCTACCACTTGCACTATTGAGCTTATTGATAATCAAAATAACCTTACTACACTTGCGCTTTCCAAAGATGATACTTCCATTAAGGTTATTAAAAATGGTGTTGTTACTTCTGATATTAAGCCTATTGAAAATCAAAAGGAAGTTGATACGCTTACGCTATCCAAAGAAACTTGTCAAGATCAAAGTCTTCCATCTTCTTGTTCTACCACTCCATGTTCACTTTCACTTTCTACTCTTCCTAAGTCTTTGCAAGCTCTGAACAATCCTGTCAAAGAAGGTGCTCCTTTTCAAGATGTGCATGATCCTGTTGAAAATCCTAATGCTCATTCTAAAGATGCTGATATCCTTGGTTGTGATATAGATGTTGATGAACTTATTGATTATCCTTTTTCATCTTCCACGTCCATCCTTGGACCTCCTCCGCCAATACTAAGGGCTTCACGTCTTCCTTCCATCTTGGGCCCTTATGTCCCTTCACTTTCCCCTCCTAATTCTCCTAATTCTCCTAATTCATCATCCATCTTGGGTCCTTACGTCCCTCCATCTCCTATCTTTCCTCAAGATCAACATAGATACATACCCTTGAATCCTTTTCATCCACTCACCCATCTAAACCAGTCATATTGTCTTTCTTCTTCCACAAGTCCCAAGTCTTTTGGAAGTAACTTGAATGTTCAATACAAGAAAAAGAAGCAATACAAGAATCCATCAAAAAAAGAAGATCACCATGTCCCCTCTAATCGACATGGATATATAAAGTCAAAAGAGATATCTAAGAAGAAAACTACAAGACAAGTATGGGTTCCAAAACCCATCATTGAAGATATTCTCTCTAAATTATCAAAAGGAAATGAAAAGCCTAAGGCTATATGGATTCCAAAGTCTCTCTTGAAAGAGTCTAATGTTGAACAAAAAGTGAAGTTGACATTCAAGCTTCCAAAGGCTTCCACTTCATCTTTTTCCAAAAACATTCTTCCATTCCATGCGCCTGAACCACAACCTCTGCTAAACATTTGCCATATTCCTTCTCGTATTCCTTCATTCACATTTGAGAATTATAACAAGCACACCAATCCTCTTTTCGAAGAGTCAGATAGCAATAATGAACCAGAATATGGTTCACACTTGGACTAGAATATGGTTTACATTTCCTCCATTTTTCCCGTCACCCTTCAAGGTGTGTGTCAATGTTGATCTTGCCTTTTCTTTCCATCTACCTTTTCACATTCCTTCCATTCATTATCCTTCTACCTTCTATCATTTTTCCTCATTTGCCTATTCCTCGTGTGTCTTCCTTTCCCCTTCAGCATCTTTGAGCATATCATTTTGAATCCTTGGCATATCATGGTTTATCCTTTCAAGGAGCATTATTTAAAAAGCTTGCCTTCTTCAAAAAAATAGAAAAAATATTCAAAAAAATAGAAAAATTCCAAAAGAAAAAAAGAAAGAGAAAAAAAAGAAAAAATTGAAAATGTGCCATGGTGAAAACCTGGAAACAGGCGCCTTGGTAGCAAAAGTAAAGAGAAATAAATTCGTCCTATGGTGAAAACCACTCCCTTGTGGCGCCTTGGATAAATACCATGATGAAAACCTGGCAATCAGGCATCATGCGTAGTTCTTCTACATATTTCATCCATTCCATCTTCTCTCTTTGATCTTGACAATGTTGACCTCTACACGAACATTTGGCTATCTTGTGAGCTATCTTCCAATGATCTTGCTTTCATTCCTTTCATGTTTAGCCTTCATATTTATTTTCCTTCATTCATTCTAGCATTTTGCTATCCTTTTCCCCCTTGGTCTTGATCTAATAAAAAAAGTAAAATATGTTGTTATGAAGTCTCTTGACATGTCTACTCCTTTGGACTGCATCCTCCCTTCTTTTGCAGTGCACTTTTGTGGCTTATCCTATGCTATCCTTTCATTGCTTGTCCAAATGCGCTTTACATGACAACAATTTTTTTCCCTAGCTTGGGTACTCTTGAGGAGTTTGTCTTTGAGGATTTCTTCCCTTCACTCTCCTTCATTCTCAGGTCTTCTATCTTTTCCACCAACTTGCTTATCCATCTTGTCCTTCACCTTACTAGACATTGGGACTGCACGATGTGATCTTGCTTGGGAGTTTGATGCCCATTCTATCTGGGGGCATCCTTTGTATATATCTTATTGATCCTGAAAAAATATCAAAAAAATTGATATATGATGCTGAAAAAATCCTAAAAAGCATATAAAGTCCTGAAAAAATTCCAAAAAAATTCATATATGATGCTGAAAAAATCCTAAAAAGCATAAAAAGTCCTGAAAAAATACACAAAAAATCAAAAATTCAAAAAAATACAAAAAAATTAAAAAATTAAAAAATCCAAAAAAAAAGAAAAAAAATGAAAAAAGAATCCAAGTGGTGAAAACCTGGAAACAGGCGCTACTTGAGGCCTTTGCACCCCTATTTGTTAGCATGCATCCTCGACACTTAGCCACTTTCCATCATGCCTTGACCTTATTTGGCTAAGTCTGGAATTGGTCTTTGTCTTTGTCTAGGGAGCATAACTGTTAGCATTGGTCTTTTAGGTGCGTCTATCTCTTGGGGCATTTCATAACAGGTGTTTTTCAACACCACCCCAAACAGTGTTTTTCAACATTACCCTTGCGTCGAGTGTTTCTCAACACTTATCAGATGTCTTACCTATAGTCTAAGTATGATGCGATATTTCCCATGTGCAGATGCGATACTCAGAATTTGACTCTATGACCAACACACACACACTTAAACAATCAACTCGATAACGACATGATGACTTTATTTTTCTTTGTGTGCTGTCTATGAGGATTTCTTTGATGAGTGATCTCTCCCTGAGAAGTTTTCGATGATGCATAGCTAGAAGACTGAGGGAATGAGAACATGTTTTCTTTCTTTATCTGCTTGTGGGTATATTTTGTTGATCCTAACTGTCATGAGCATTTATGCTGGTCCTACTTGACACTATGGATTGACAAGATATTATCCTTGACTATTTTGCGAGTGCATGCTTTTAGCTATCCTGACTTTCATGTGTCTTGATACAAGCATAATCTCGCTATAACAAATTTAGGTGATCTCACTGCATTAGTCATCTTGACCTATATGTCTTTGATGCCTAGGTGAGATTCCCACATCTCTATCTGATAAAGATCATATTCATATCCACATAGTTATGCTAGTGTGCATTGTATGATCTTATGACGCTACCAATAACGCTCGATGATGATAATTAGATGTCTATAAGCGTTGTGACCTTGCAAGTCAACCACTTTCATAGTAGTTTGCATTTTTAGGTTCATGTTAGTTTAGTGTTGCATTTTGCATACGGAGAGAGCACTCATTTTCATCATTTACGGACTAGTCGGTCAACTGTGTTCATCTTCTAATTCTTCTTGATCATATCTTTCATTTCTAGTCTTTCATATCACATCATTTTCTATCCATTTTCGGACTCGAAATTGAAATCCGAGTCGCATTTCAAAAAAAATTTCCTTCTTCTGAGCAGTTGACTGACCTTTTGAGGCATAATTTGATTTTCGGTGGAATTTCTTCCTTTTCATGTCTCTCAATTTTCTAGTCTTTCATTCGCCCTATCTCTTTTCTTCTAGCTCATCGCTGGGGCATGTTTCATTGCCTAATGGTTATCCTGTTATCATTTACATTCGATTATGATTTCATTATGATTTGGTCAAATCTTTATCAGTTCACTGTCTCTCCTCTACTTGATTTCGATTTCGATTCCGAGGGGGCAGTATTTATGGGATTCTCATCCCTAATTCTCTTGATTTTCCTGATTCAGACATCTTTTGTGAGCTTTTGCTCAAAACTTGAGATTCTTATCTCCCATTTTTAGACATTGATTATTGCCTAGCAGCGACGGTGATAGTTTTGTCTAAAGCTTGATTTGCACCTAGCAGCGACGGTGTTGGTCTAAGATTTTGTTTATGTTTTGTCCAGATGTGATCCCAAATCGACCTCATATCTGAGTTGTTTTGTGATCCCAAATCGATCTCACATTTCAACTTCATTCTTTGACTACATGTGTTCCCAAATCGATCACACATTAGTCAAAGAGGGGCAAATGTATGCACCCTAAAATGGTCACCTAGAGTTTGGGCCCCATTTATTCAATTTATCAATCCTGAATCATTTTGATCATTAATCAATATTTTGAACATTATCAATCTCTTGATCAAATCTTAATTTCGATCATATATTAGATTTTTATCCTTGGGCTAACCATTTATCCTAAGTCTTTATTTAATTAAAAGGAATATTTCCTCCCCTTTTAATAAATAAAAAGCCCTCACTTTTCCTCTTATCCTAAGTTGCACAAATAAAACATTATAAAAGGGAAAAAGCACTTTTTGTCTCACATGAGGCTCAAAAGTCAACACTTCACTCTCATTGGAGGATGTTTGTGCACATGGATTGCTCCTCTTTCAACCTCCACCACTGATTAAGACCTTTTTGCCTCTTAATCTCCATGGTCCATTCCTCCTCATTTCTTATAAAAGGAGAGCTCTCTCCTTCATTTGCATAGATCCTTATTTTTATGCTAATGTTATGCTGCAGGTTTTAGGTGCATTTGGAGTTTGAAGACATTGAAGACTTGCTTCATTACATCATCTAGTTCATATTTTCTTTCATAGTTGCATGATAATGGCATTCTTAGTGTAGATTTCCTTTTTATGCAATAGAATAGATCTCACATAGCTTAATTAGGGGCTTGGAATCTATTGTACTTCTTTTCATAGTTTAGTTTGCACTTCATTTGATAGATTAGTCTTGCACATTCATACTAGTTGCATTTGCATTTCATTTCCATTTAGATTCTTGGAGATATTGGCATTGTTGCCCTTGTCTTCATTGTGAATCTCTCATTGTGTGGTTAACTAGCAAGGTCACTTTCTTGTAGCTCTAGCTGAGAGCAAAACTCATAGTCCCTTGCAACTCCATGCATAGAGAGCTATGAGCCGCTTTGTGAGGCCTCATTCTTGAGCAACCTTGCATGTAATGGTTCATAGAAGTGCATATTTTAGTGTGTACACTAGGACACCTAGGGAGTCCCCGTGACCCCTTTTGACACATTGGAATGCTCAAGTGTGTCTTAAGGGGTCCTAAGACCCCTTAAGACACAGTTGAGCATTCCAATGTGTCAAAAGGGGTCACAGGGACTCCCTAGAGGTCCTAACACATGATAAGCCATACTAGGACCCCTAGGGACTCCCCTAGACCCCTTTTGACACATTAGAATGCTCAAGTGTGTCATAAGGGTTCTTAGGACCCTTTAAGACACACTTGAGCCTTCTAATGTGTCAAATGGGGTCACAGGGACTCCCTAAGGGTTCTAACACATGATCACACATACTAGAACCCCTAGGGAGTCCCTATAACACCTTTTGACAAATTAGAATGCTCAAGTGTGTCTTAAGGGGTCCTATGGGGTCCTAAGACCCCTTAAGAAACACTTGAGCATTCCAATGTGTCAAAAAGGGTAACAGGGACTCCCTAGGGGTCCTAACGTGTGATAAGGCATACCAGGACCCCTAAGGAGTCCTCATGACCCCTTTTGAAACATTGGAAAGCTCAAGTGTGTCTTAAGGGGTCCACACTTGAGTATTCCAATGTGTCAAAATGGGTCACAGGGACTCCCTAGGGGTCCTAGTATGCCTTATCACGTGTTAGGACCCTTAGGGAGTCCACGTCACCCCTTTTGATAGATTGGAATGCTCAAGTGTGTCTTAAGGGACACACTTGAGCATTCGAATCTGTCAAAAGGGGTCCCCTTAAGACACACTTGAGCATTCCAATCTGTCAAAAGGGGTCACGGGGACTCCCTTGGGGTCCTAACACATGATAAGGTATACTAGAACCACTAGGGAGTCCCCGTGACCCCTTTTGATAGATTGGAATGCTCAAGTGTGTCTTAAGGGGTCTTAGGACCCCTTAAGACACACTTGAGCATTCCAATTTGTCAAAAGGGGTGACAGGGAATCCCTAGGGGTCCTAACGCATGATAAGGCGTACTAGGAACCCTAGGGAGTTCCCGTGACCCCTTTTGACACATTGGAATGCTCGAGTGTGTCTTAAGGGGTCATAAGACCCCTTAAGACACACGTGAGCATTCCAATGTGACAAAAGGGGTCACGGGGATGCCCTAGGTGTCCTAACATGTGATAAGGTGTACTAGGACCCCTATGGAGTCCAAGTAACCCCTTTTCAAACATTGGAATGCTCAAGTGTGGAGCCCTTAAGACACAATTGAGCATTCTAATGTGTCAAAAGAGGTGATGGGGACTCCCTAGGGGTCCTAGTATGCCTTATCATGCATTAGGATGCCTAGGGAGTCCCCGTGACCCCTTTTGACACATTGGAATGCTCAAGTGTGTCTCAAGGGGTCTTAGGACCCCTTCAGAAAAACTTGAGCATTCCAATATTTGAAAAGGGGTCATGGTGACTCCCTAGGGGTCCTAACATGTGATAAGGCTTACTAGGACCACTAGGGAGTCCTCGTGACCTCTTTTGACACATTAGAATGCTCAAGTGTGTCTTAAGGGGTGTTAGGACCCCTTAGGACACACTTGAGCATTCTGATTTGTCAAAAGGGGTCATGGGGACTCCCTAGGGGTCCTAACATGTGATAAGGTGTACTAGAACCCCTAGAGAGTCTCTATGACCCCTTTTGACACATTGAAAATGCTCAAGTGTGTCTTAAGGGGTCCTAAAATCCCTTAAGACACACTTGAGCATTCTAATGTGTCAACACACTTGAGCATTCCAATGTGTTAAAAAAGGTCACGATGACTCCCTAGGGGTCCTAACATGTGTTAAGGCATACTAAGACCCCTAGGGAGTCCCCTTGACCCCTTTTGAGACATTCAAATGCTCAAGTGTGTCTTAAGGGGTCCTAAGACCCCTTAAGACATACTTGAGCATTCCAATGTCTCAAAAGGGGTCACGGGGACTCCCCTGGGGTCCTAACATGTGATAAGGCATAATAGGACCCCTAGGGAGTCCCCGTTACCCATTTTGAGACATTTGAATGCTCAAGTGTTTCTTAGGGACACACTTGAGCATCCCAATATCTCAAAAGGTGTCACAAGGACTCCCTAGGGGTTCTAGTATGCCTTATCATGCATTAGGACCCCTAGGCAGTCCCCATGACCCCTTTTGACACATTGGAATGCTCAAATATGTCTTAAGGAGTCTTAAGACCCCTTAAGACACACTTGAGCATTCCAATGTGTCAAAAGGGGTCTACAGAACTCCTTAGGGGTCCTAGTATGCCTTATCACGTGTTAGGATGCTTAGGGAGTCCCCGTGACCCCTTTTGACACATTGGAATGCTCAAGTGTGTCTTAAGGGGTCCTAAGACCCCTTAAGACACACTTGAGCATTCCAATGTGTCAAAAGGGGTCACGAGGACTACCTAGGGGTCAAAAGGGGTCATGAGGACTCCGTAGGGGTCCTAACACATGAAAAGGCATACTAGGACCCCTAAGGAGTCCGCTGGACCCCTTTTGACACATTAGAATGCTGAAGTGTGTTTTAAGGGGTCCAAAGACCCCTTAAGATAAACTTGAGCATTCCAATATTTCAAAAGGGGTCACGAGGACTCCCTAGGGGTCCTAACATGTGATAAGGCATACTAAGACCCCTAGGGAGTCCCCGTCACCCATTTTGACACATTGGAACTCTCATGTGTGTCTTAAGGGGTCCAAAGACACCTTTTGACACATTGGAATGCGCATGTGTGTCTTAAGGGGTCCTAAGACCCATTAAGACACAAATGAGCATTCCAATGTGTCAAAAGGGGTCACAGAGACTCCCTAGGTGTACTAGTATGCCTTATCACACATTAGGACCCCTAGGGAGTCCCTGTGACCCCTTTTCACACATTGAAACTCTCAAAAGTGTCTTAAGGGGTCCTAAGACCCCTTAAGACACACTTAAGCATTCTAATGTGTCAAAAGGGGTCACAGGGACTCCCTAGGGGTCAAAAGGGGTCATGGTGACTCCCTAGGGGTCATAACATATGATAAGGTGTACTAGGACCCATAGGGAGTCCCCGTGAGCCCTTTTGACACATTGAAATGCTCAAGTGTGTCTTAAGGGATCCTAGGAGCCATTAAGACACACTTGAGCATTGCAATATGTCAAAAGGGGTGACTAGGACTCCCTAGGGGTCTTAGTATGGCTTATCATGCATTAGGGCCTCTAGGAAGTCCCCGTCCCCATGACCCCTTTTGACACATTGGAACACTCAAGTGTGTCTTAAGGGGTCTTAGGACCCCTTAAGACACACTTGAGTGTTTCAATGTGTCAAAAGGGGTCACGGGGACTCCCTAGGGGTCCTAGTATGCTTTATCACATGTTAAGACCCTTAGGGTGTCCCCGTGACCCCTTTTGACACATTAAAATGCTCAAGTGTGTCTCAAGGGGTCCTAAGGGGTCACAGGGACTCCCTAGGGGTCCTAACATGTGATAAGGTGTACTAGGATCCCTAGGGAGTCCCCATGACCCCTTTTGACACATTGGAATAGTCAAGTGTGTCTTAAAAGTTCTAAAGACCCTTTAAGACACACTTGAGCATTCCAATGTCTCAAAAGGGGTCACGGGGACTCCCTAGGGGTCCTAACATGTGATAAGTCATACTAGGACCCCTAGGGAAGACCCTTTAAGACACACTTGAGCATTCCAATGTCTCAAAAGGGGTCACGGGGACTCCTTAGGGGTCCTAACATGTGATAAGTCATACTAGGACCCCTAGGGAGTCCCGGTGACCCCTTTTGACACATTGGCATGCTCAAGTGTGTCTTAAGGGGTCCTAAGACCCCTTAAGACACACTTGAGTGTTCCAATGTCTCGAAAGGTGTCACGATGACTCCATAGGGGTGCTAACACATGATAAGGCATACTAGGACCCCTAGGGAGTCCTGGTGACCCCTTTTGACACATTGGAACACTCAAGTGTGTCTTAAGGGGTCTTAGGACCCCTTAAGACACACTTGAGTGTTCCAATGTGTCAAAAGGGGTCACGGGGACTCCTAGGGGTCCTAGTAAGCCTTATCATGTGTTAGAACCCCTAGGGAGTCCCTATTGTAATACCCCCAAAATGGACTATAAGTTCATTAACCTCCTATATCGACATATCGAATGAAATCGACATCGAAGTCCAAACCAAAAGCACATCTGAACATCATCGAATCCTAATTGATTATATCAAATTTTGCATCAGGGAATATTCCTAATTATCTTAATTATCTTTAATTTTATGATTATTTGGTGATAAATCATATTTATCCTAAAGTTTGATTAATTGAATATTTTGAATATTTAATTAATTAGATTTAATTTGCCCACTTAATTATTTAATTGAATTTAATTCCATTATTCCTAATTATGATATTTAATTTTGACAATAAATCCAAAATCTTACAAATAATTGATTAAATATTTTATTTAATTAATTAAATCATTTTGTCCATTTTTAATATTGTAATTTTGAATAAAAGTTTGATTAAATGATTGATTAACCCATAAATCAATTGTTTTACTTTTCAAAAATTAGTTAAGTTGAGAATAAATCACTTTATTTATTTATTAATTCATAATTATCCATGTGCACAATCAAAGAGCAGTTAAACTCCAAATCAAAAAATCAATGCAAGTTATTGAATTTTTGGAACTCAGCATCATTTTTGAGTTTTAAAGTTGATCTAAACTTCTAATTTGAGTTAAAAAGTTGTTTTTGCATGATTTGCATGTTTTTGTGAATTAAATATCCTTTATTTAAAAATAACTCAAAAATCAAGCTGAGTTATTTGAGTGATTTATGGCTTTTCTCATGCACCTCTAAAGCCCTGGATTTCTATAAACTAAGGCTCGACTCTCCATAAATCATCTCATATTTTTGCACAATCACGTTGGATAATTGCAATTGGAAGAATCAAAGCTTCTTGCGAATCAACATTGTTGTGAGATCAATCTTGTTTTTTTTACATTCATTCTAGTTTCACATTTCATATCATTGTTAGCTTAATTTGTATATCATAGATCAATTTCATCTAGCTTAGGATTCATATTAATATTCATCCTATTGCATAGAAAATATAAAAAAAAATAGATTAATTGCATTCATATTTCATATCAGTTTTGCATTCAAATCCTTTGTTTAGGTGTCGTCAAGGTCACTGATCTCGATAACAATCTGAGAACATCATACTTGCACCTATTAGAAGGCAGTAAATGGCTTGGTTAGTTTATCTTTTAATTCATTGCACGATTTCATTTTTGCTAACCTGTAATGGTTTACTGAAGTGTTGTATCTACAGATTAGGTACAATTTTCACACACACATTTTTGGCACCCACCGTGGGGCCCTGAAATGGGTTTCCAATTCAATTCTATCAATTTCTATCTTTTTCTCCTTGGTTTCTATGCAAAATTATGATTTTTAGTTTATGTTCGTACAATCTTCATACGAGTTTCTACCAAAAGTTGTTTCACACTGGACCCACTATCGTACGATAGTATATTAGATTGAGAATCATGCCAGACTGTACACACTATCATCTGGAAAATTCAACTGTCATTTCATCATACACCCAGTGTCGTACGAGTTTTCAGACTGTCATCTGGGAGCATACCCACTATCGTACAAGTTTTGGATTGTCGTCTGGTAACAGACCTACTGTCATATGAGTTTCAGCATTAGATTTCAACTATCATTTCATTTTTCAGGGCAGTTTGTCATATTTGGTTTTTAAATTTTGACTAACAGCTAATCTTAACAATTGAAATTCTCTATTTTTTATTGGAAAAAGTGTAAGAATTGCTAAAAATAGGTAAAATTCTACTAAGCACGGTGCGAGGATTCTAGGCATTCCCCTTAATTTGATAATATTTCAATTTGGATCCTACAATGAATCTCTCTTGTGTTTGGCTTGAGTGTTTTCTTTGCATGCTTTTCTTCAAATTTGCATAATTGAATACTAGGTTGTAACACCTTAAGTATTGATAAACAGTCTTAGATACTTGTGATTGATCTAGATTTCTATCTTGGGTTATTGGACTTGCTAAATCTGTCGGCCCCTCATTCCACCCTGTGGTTGCAATCTTAGCGCCATAAAGGGGAGGGGTCTACAGGAGAGAAGCGTTAATTGTTCCACTAGGCAACCCTTTTGTGCTTTTTAGAACTCACTTATTTTCTAAGTTGTGGACTCATTTTTAGCTTGTGTGAGGGATTAGTTGTTCCACCTTGTGGACTCACCTCATATTCTCTTTAAGCGTTAAGTGTTCCTCTTTCTACTTTTGAATACTTTCAGTAGATTTGCTTTCAGGAATATATATCTGTGCTCACATAGTAATTAGGCCCTATGAACACTATTTGTGATTCTTGAGAGATTGGATTCCTAGCGAAATCCTTCCTTGATGATGGAATCCTTGTAGGTAGGGAGGATGCTTAGTACATTTCACGTTCTACTTGGTTAGTGCATCTTCTCTTATTGATCAATACATTCTCTCTCTGGAGAGGTTAATAGATCACGTGGGGTTAACATCACAGACCTTGGTGAAACAAACTTTGTCTTAAGCATGTTAGATTAATCTGCTTGCTTTGTTTGGGTTAAAAGTGAAAAGGTGTCAAAACCTTGGATCTACAGCCAAGTCCCCTTGTGGTACAATAATGTGAGTCACCTTTAGAGAGGGTTAACCATAGTGGACATTCCCTTCATAAGGAAAACTGCGTTGACGGAACCTCAAGCGGTAATAGCCATTTTTGCCGTGGTAGTGATAGCCGCTATATAAATGTCCTTGTGGAAGAAATCTCCATGGGTATGGTTCATTGTCGGGTTGTCAGATCTCCCTAGTAGCTCTTGATTGATTAAATTCTCAGACTGTGTCAAAACCCTGGTGCATTGGGATTGGAGTTCACCCCTTTCAATCATAAAAATTGCAGAGTCAAACCATTACTAAAAACCCTAGAGAGGCCAAATTTTCATTTTCTAGGAATATGTGCATTATTGCAAAACTTTTTGGAACATACACAATTAGCTCTCTTAGGGATTAGCACAATTCAGTCACTTGATTGTTTATGCACAAGGTTTCTTTTGCCCTTGTTCATTGTTTTCAGACGTGCTTAAAATCACTTGCTTGCTATTCTGTGTGCTTGTTTATCTACTTGGCTATTAAAAATGATCAAATCTGGTATAATCTTCAAATCTGGATAGTACAATTTGCAAACAATCTGAAACTGAAAAACTTAAAATTTGCAAAATTTGAAATGAAATCCTTTCTGGAGTCAAAAGTTATTTTAGGAGGTCAAAAGTCATACGAGTTTTGTCAAGTATCATTTCAATAGTTCCCATTTGTTGTATGATTGAGTACCCAGTGTCGTACGAGTGTTCATGCCAGCAAATTCAACAAGTCAAAATCCTTCTTGCAACTGTCGTATGATATTTTCAACTATTGTATGGTTACCTACCCACTGTCGTATGAGTTTTTCAACTATCGTTTCATTGCCTACCCACTGTCGTACAAGTCTGCAGAGTGTCATTTGGGAAAATTTTGAAAAGTTGTTAGAATATTGTTAGAATTGCCAGATACTTAGCTTTTTCAGCCTAATTCCAGAATCTGTCGAACAAATCACTATGTCAGGAACTGAGTAGTAGCCATTGAGAATCAGTACACATGAGGAAGAAATTCTAATCACAGCTATGATGAAGCAGATGCAAACTATGCAAGTCAAACTTGACAATCTTAAGAAGGAAAAGGAACCTAAAGAGTTCTGCATGGAAGCTCTATGCCCTTTTCCATTTGATAAAGACTTTTACATATCACCATGCCCCTAGACAGAATGTGAGCAGCGTGACAATCCTTATGATGCCTCTTCCATGGAGAGTGACACATCCATTTTTGGAGACTATGATGACTATGATGATGGACAATATAATGATACCTATGACACCTCTGTTCCTAAGAGTCCTCCTCATCATGTGTTCCTGCTTACTAGAAATGGGATGTCACATTAGATAGATCGTGATGGTGATCCATATGATTCTAATTTTGAAAAAGACTTTGATGATTTTTGTGAACAATACCTTTATTATGATCCATCTACTACTGCTGAGGACTATAAAATGCATCGTGCTAGCATGAAGCATTAGTACTACAAGGATCTCTCCTTTAAGAACTCTCAGGCTGATAATAAAGATTACACTCTCAAGCAAGATCATGTTAATGTTGGACCTTTGTCTTGTGATGGTTCCCTTCCATCCCCTACTTCCTCCAATACCCGTACATTTCCTAAAGCTTTCGAGTCTTTCAAATCTTTCATAGAACCTTCATTCAACACAAGCCTTGATACTTTTCATACGGTTCCTTATAGTTATCCTCCAGGGCTACCTATTAAAGAAACTCAAGCTAACCTTCCCCTGGCTGCAAATACTTTCAATAATGCTAAACCTAAAGAGTCTATGCCTTCATATGCTACAATGCCTACTTTAGCTAGTCCTCCACCATCTCTTCCAAAATCTTCCATACAATCCCAACATGCTTCCTTGTCTTTAGAAGTGGCTCCATGTCAAGAGAACTCTAAAAATGATGAAGAAAAGAACATAAAGAAAGATCAAGATCAAGAACCCTCCATGTCATCCAATCTTTTTCATGATGTCTCTTATTTTCTTTAGGGTTCTTTTGATCCTACACATCCTTTTTCATGCATTCCACCATGTCTTAAGTCTTCTCCTAAGCAAGATCAAGTTACTACTTACACCATTGAGCTTATTGACAATCAAAATAACCTTACTACACTTGCGCTTTGCAAAGATGATACTTCCATTAAGGTTGTTAAAAATGGTGTTGTTACTTCTAATGTTAAGCCTATTGAAAATCAAAAAAAAAATTGTGCGCTTATGCTATCCAAAGATCCTTGTCAAGATCAAAGTCTTCCATCTTCTTATTCTACCACTCCATGTTTGTTTCCACTTTCTACTCTTCCTAAGTCTTTGCAAGCTTTGAACAATCCTATCAAAGAAGGTGCTCATATTCAAGATGTCCATGATTCTATTGAAAATTCTAATGCTCACTCTAAAGATGTTGATATCCTTGGTTGTCATATAGATGCTGATGAACTTATTGATTATCTTTTTGTGTCTTCCACTTCCATCCTTGGACCTCCTCCACCACTACTAAGGGCTTCACATCTTCCTTCCATCTTGGGTCCTTATGTCCCTTCACTTTCCCCTCCTAACTCTCCTAATTCGCCATCCATCTTGGGTCCTTACGTCCCTCCATCTCCCATCTTTCCTCAAGATCAACATAGATGCATACCCTTGAATCCTTTTCATCCACTCACCCATCTAAACCAGTCATATCCTCCTTCTTCTTCCACAAGTCCCAAGTCTTTTGAAAGTAACTTGAATGTTCAATACAAGAAAAAGAAGCAATACAAGAATCCATCAAAAAGAGAAGATCACCATGTCTCCTCTAAACAACATGGAGGCATAAAGTCAAAAGAGATATCTAAGAAAAAAATTACAAGACAAGTATGGGTTCCAAAATCCATCATTAAAGATATTCTCTTTAGATCATAAAAAAGAAATGAAAAGCCTATAGCTATATGGATTTCAAAGTCTCTCTTGAAAGAGTCTGGTGTTGAGCAAAAAGTGAAGTTGACATTCAAGCTTCCAAAGACTTCCACTTCATCTTCTTCCAAAAACATTCTTCCATTCCATGCACCTAAACCACAACCTCTACTATCCATTCACCATATTCCTTCATGTATTCCTTCATTCACATTTCCTCCATCCTCTCGCCACCCTTCAAGGTGTGTGTTGATGTTGATCTTTCCTTCCTTTCCATCTATCTTTTCACCATCCTTCCATTCATTATCCTTCTACCTTGTATCCTTTTTTCTCATTTTCCTATTCCTCCTATCTTCCAACCTCACTCACTTTACATAAAACCTTATCCTCCATTTTTCTCTTCCATCTTCCTTTCCTTATCAACATCTTTGAGCATATCATTTTGAATCCTTGGCATATCACAGTTTATCCTTTCAAGGAGCATTATCTAAAAAGCTTGCCTTCTAAAAAATAAAAAAAAATGAAAAAAAAATAAATAATTGAAAATGTGCCTTGGTAGAAAAAGTAAAGAGAAATAAATTCATCCTATGGTGAAAACCACTCCCTTGTGGCACCTTAGATAAGTACTGTAATGAAAACCTAGCAATCAGGCATCATGCATAGTTCTTCTACATATTTCATCCATTTCATCTTCTCTCTTTGATCTTGACAATGTTGATCTATACATGAACATTTGGCTATCTTGTGAGCTATCTTCTGATGATCTTGCTTTCATTCCCTTCCTGCTTAGCCTTCATGTTTACTTTCCTCCATTCATTCTAGCCTTTCGCTATCCTTTTCCCCTTTGGTCTTGATCCAATAAAAAAAAGAGTAGAACATGATGCTTTGAAACCTCTTGACATGTCTACTCCTTTGGACTATATCCTTTCCTTCTTTGGCATTGCACTTTTGTGACTTATCCTATGCTGGCCTTTCATTGCTTGTCCAAAAGTGCTTTTACATGAAAATTTTTCCCTAGCTTGGGTATTCTTGAGGAGTTTTCCCTTGAGGATTTCTCCCCTTCATTTTCTTTCATTCTCTTGTCTTCCATCTCTTCCACCATCTTGCCAATCCCTCTTGTTCTCCAACTTGCTAGACATTGGGATTGCACAATATGATCTTGCTTGGGAGTTTGCAATGGAAAAAGATGCTATCAAGTATACCAAGTATGAGAACAAGCATTAGAATCAGTATCAAAACAAGTATCAGAACAAGTATTAGAACAAGTATCAGAATCAGTATCAGAACAAGTATCAGAACAAGTATTAGAATCAATATCAGAACAAGTATCAGAATTAGTATTAGAACTAGTATCAGAACAAGTATTAGAACCAGTATCAGAACATGTATCAAAACACCTACTGGGGCTACACCTTTTGCTTTAGTTTATGGGTCTGAAGCGGTACTACCTATTGAGGTCAAAATCCCATCACTAAGAATCATAATGCATGGTCTAGTAACTAATGATGACTACAGAGTGTCTAGGTTGCAAGAACTTGAACTACTAGATGAGCATAGAAAAGCAGTGTATGATCATCTCAAAGTATATCAGAAGAGAATGTCTAGAGGCTATAGCAAGAAAGTCAGACATAGAGAATTTCAGGTTGGTGATCTATTCTTGAGAGAAAATCCTAAAAATCAATCACATCGAGAATGCAAAGGGGAAGTTTGAACCCAACTGGTTGGGTCCCTTTGTAATCACTGCTACTTTTGGCTCTGGTGCCTATCAACTCTAAACAACTGAAGGAGAATAGCTCCAAGAACTAATCAACGTTCTCCATCTGAAGAAATTCTATGCCTAAGGCATTCAGTCTATGGTAAAATGTCTTGAAAAAATCTTTAAAATTGGTAAATGTCCTAAAAAAAGTCCTAAAAAAATGAACATCTTGGTGAAAAACTAGCAATGAGCGCCTTGATGGTTCACAAAAAAATCAAAAAAATATCAAAAAAAAATTGAAAAAATGAAAAATACAAAAAAATGAGAAAAAGAAAAAGTACCTTGGTAGCAAAAATAGAATCTTTGCCAAGATGGTGAAAACTTAGCAAACGGGGGCCACTTGTTTCAAAATGCTACATCTATCAATGCAATCTTGGTCTTTCCTAGCTTTTAGTCTTGCTTTAGTTTGTACATATCTCCCGATTTGTTTCTGCATTCTTGTTCTCAATAAGTCGATTTGTACACCAATCAGCTCAAGCGTATGTATCCTATCAATGTTTAACACTTGGGGGAAATCACAGTCATATCCTATGGTCTCTAGTATATCTTAGATGTATCATATCCAATCAGAGTCCTTTGAAGCTTCATGTGAGTCAGTTAGTCAGTCTTGTCTCTAGAAAGGATTTTGCATCAACAATGCAATCAAACATAAAAAATCAAACTGAAAACAAGCTATTCTTTTTACATGCTTTTATCTCCTTGTATGCTTACTGATTTGCATTGAGATTTTTGCATATTGTGTACCTTTGAGCTCTTTGATGATGTCCTTTATAGGATTTAGAGAGTGATGACTGGGGGCATAATCTTTTCTTTATTTTCTTCTTGTATGTGAAAATCCAATAACTTTGGAAATTTTGGATTGAAATGGTATCCGACTGTAAGAGCCTTTATCTCAAATTGGATGGCCATGCGTACCTCGACCATTGATACCTAGAAGATTCAAGGAAGTTTTGATCTAACTATTGTCTTTTTGAGTGAGTTCTTTCTCCTATTGTGAATGCAATCTTACCTAAGGATGTGAACGATAAAGGGTCACTACGGGTAATTCACATTGGATTTAGAATGATCTCTTGACTGCTTGATTTGTTTGTATGCAAGGCATATTTAGGTCATCATGTTGTTTATGTTTTGATGCTTATACAAATTGCTATATCAAAATGGACATGATATTCAGGTCATCCTATCATTTGTGCCTTGGTGCTTATATCTAATCTGACATTCCGAAAACAAAATCAATAATCATATGTCCATGGTTGCCTAGCCAGTGGGTGTTGTATTGATTCTTGTGCATACAAATCGATATTCATATGTCTATGGTTTCATAGCTAGTGGGCATTGTATTGATTTATCCGGTTACCTAAAAGTTCAATGATGATAACAAATTGACATATGATTAGTGAGTAGGTTCTAGGTCTTAGGTTGCATTTCATTCTGCATTTCATTTTTTCATCTTTGCATGATCTCACAATGATTAAATGAACTTTAATGCTTAAATGATTCTTCAAATCGCATCTTCAAATCTAACAAGAGCTGAATCTCACATAAAGGTTCCTCCAATGAAACAACAAGTAGAATCCTTTTTCAGGATCAAAATCAAAATATGAGATTGTTTATATTATTAACTACTTGCATAATCAACCTTCAATCATAGTAGAAATCCATTTTTCAACTTAACTGATTATCTTCCATCAAACTATCAAAATTTCAACCATGGTCAATTCATGGTCAAACCTAGTCAAACTTGGTCATCTGGACCTCTAAACGATGCAGAATGCATTCCTGGACGTGTTTAACCAATTCTCAAATCAATTAACATGCTTCTAAACTATCAACACTAACTTTTCTTGTTAGATTTCAATTTTAATCCCGAAGGGGGCATGGTATTTCACATCATTCAAAGTCTGTAATCTAATTTGAAATCATATCTTTCCTCAGTAATCAAGACAACAACCATTTCTAGTTGCTGATTTATCAAAAGTCCTCATCGCTTGGGGCAAATCTATCATCGCTTGGATCATATCAGATTCATCATCGATCCATATCAATCTGGTATTCTCTTAATCTTGTAAATTGTATCAATTTTTGCAACTATCGGTTCATTAGTGTTATTTCCTTGGTTCTTTGGTAACTGAAGGGTTCATATGTGATACCTACATGGTTCTTCTAAGACAATCAAGTCTGGAATCAATCACTCACTTTTTCACAATCCTAAGGTTCAGAATCAGGTGTTTTGACACTTTTTCACAATCATCAGTTCATTTGCTGTTATAGTTAACATTATCTTTGGTCATTCACGACCTATTATCTTCATATCAAATATTTCAATCAGTCTCATATCAACATCAATTTCAAACATCAGTTTCATATCTTTATCAAACACAGACTGTCTTCGAACCACTGCGCTTCGCACAATAATTCAAAGAGGGGCAAAATGTAATACCCCAAAAGTGGGCTATAAGTTCATTAACCTCCTATATCGACATATCAAATGAAATTGACATCGAAGTCCTAACCAAAGGCACATCTGAACATCATCGAATCCTAATTGATTATCTCAAATTCTGCATCGGGGAATATTCCTAGTAATATTCCTAATTATCTTAATTATCTTTAATTTTATAATTATTTGGCGATAAATCATATTTATCCTAAAGTTTGATTAATTGAATATTCTGAATATTTAATTAATTAGATTTAATTTGGCCACTTAATTATTTAATTGAATTTAATTCCATTATTCCTAATTATGATATTTAATTTTGACAATAAATCTAAAATCTTACAAATAATTGATTAAATATTTTATTTAATTAATTAAATCATTTTGTCCATTTTTAATATTGTAATTTTGAATAAAAGTTTGATTAAATGATTAATTAACCCATAAATCAATTGTTTTATTTTTCAAAAATCAGTTAAGTTGAGAATAAATCACTTTATTTATTTATTAATTCATAATTATCCATGTGCACAATCAAAGAGTAGTTAAACTACAAATCAGAAAATCAATGCAAGTTATTGAGTTTTTGGAACTCAACATCATTTTTGAGTTTTAAAGTTGAGCTAAACTTCTAATTTGAGTTAAAAAGCTATTTTTACATGATTTGCATATTTTTGTGAATTAAATATCCTTTATTTAAAAATAACTCAAAAATTAAGCTGAGTTATTTGAGTGATTTATGGATTTTCTCATGCACCTCTAAAGCCCTGGATTTCTATAAATTAAGGCTCAGCTCGTCATAAATCATCTCATATTTTTGCACAATCACGCTGGAGAATTGCAATTGGAAGAATCAAAGCTTCTTGCGAATCAACATTGTTGTGAGATCAATCTTGTTTTTTTTACATTCATTCTAGTTTCATATTTCATATCATTGTTAGCTTAATTTGTATATCATAGATCAATTTCATCTAGCTTACGATTCATATCAGTTTTCATCTTATTGCATAGAAAATATAAAAAGAAATAGATTAATTGCATTCATATTTCATATTAGTTTTGCATTCAAATCCTTCGTTTAGGTGTCGTCAAGGTCACTGATCTCGATAACAATCTGAGAACATCATAATCGCACCTATTAGAAGGCAGTAAATTGCCTGGTTAGTTTAGCTTTTAATTCATTGCATGATTTTGTTTTTGCTAACCTCTAATGTATTACTAAAGTGTTGTGTCTACAGATCAGGTACAATTTTCACACACACTTGTGACCCCTTTTGACACATTGGAATTCTCAAGTGTGTCTTAAGGGGTCAGAAGACCCCTTAGCACACACTTAAGGGTTCCAATGTGTCAAAAGGGGTCACGGGGACTCCCTAGGGGTCCTAGTACGCCTTATCATGTGTTAGGACCCCTAGGGAGTCCTCATGACCCCTGGGAAGTCTCTCTCTCCACCTCCAGTGAACTATTCTTCAAAGCCTCCATTTCTGCGTAGCTAGGGTTTACGACACCTGTAAAAGGCACATTTAATACAAAGATTTAGCTGACCACCTTTAAAGACCTAAAAGAAATGAGAAAAAAATTTAGGCCAAAAATATATACCGCATTTCTGTATGTAGTACTGTAAGCTTCAACAATCTAGTCGGCTTCCTCTACTAAGGCACGAAGAACTTCATTAATGTATGCTCTAGGAGGAAGATTATAATTTCCATATTTCTACAAGAGATTCTCCAAAATTTGTAATATTATATATAATATATTAGTATACATTAGTATATGTATTATATATATATATATATATATATATATATATATATATATATATATATATATATATATATATATATATATATATATATATATATATATATATATATATATATATATATATATATATATATATATATATATATATATATATATATGTTAGTATATATAATACATTAGTATATTATAATACATTAGTATATATATAATATACATTATATATATCATATGCGTCTTTTATTTATATCTATTATATACATCAATATATGTAAAATTTAAATTTTTTTCATTTGCTCCCGCCTTTTTTTCATCAGCCTGAGAATATCGGGTACCCGACATGAAATCGGATACCCAATTTTTGCCAGGTAATATTTGACCAAAATATTCCCTGTCCCCACAGACCAAACAATCACTGGATTTGATACTTTTTTCATGCCTTGTGAAAAAAAAAATGTGATTTGGGGCCCATTGTTTGATTTTTGTCGACTTGTGGTCTCACCATGGGAAGAAACAGTCGTCGAAAGGCTAAACGCAAGAGGAAGTTGACAAATGATGAAATTCAAGCATATAGGGAAAAAGATAAGGAATATCACCGAAGAAGGAGAGAAGGTATATTAAACATTAATCAAGGTGACCCCGCAAATGTAGTTGTAAGTGAAGAGGATGTTCAATTTGAAAATGCACAAATGGAGATTGAAAATGTAGATGTTGGGAACGAAAATGTTGCACAAGAACCACATGAACGTTATACATCTCCAAATTATATGTGAAATGAAGTCCATTGCAATAAAGATAATCAATCTTCAAATTTGGGGCTTTCAAGAACACCTAAATGGTTAATTGAAATTGAGGAGAACATTATGAATAATTGGGAAGGAAAGAGGTCACATAGAACCCTTAGGTTGTGGGCTTCAAGACTTTATGATCAATTTTTTCGAAACAAGACATTGGTTGAGCAATGTCAAATTTTTGTGCAATTGTTAAAGATGCAAAACATGAGACCTGTGCTTGTGAAATTGAAGATTCATGTGAACAAGAAAATGGAGAGAAATGCCATTGTTGTGAAGAATATTTTCAATGCTTTCAATAGCATTGGGAAGACTAGCAGAGAAAAAGACAAGAGAGTTGCTCAGAGGGTTATTACAACCTCCTTAGCAAGTCATCAGTTGAGAAATGCTCGTTTGATGAGACAAACTTGTGTTGACTTCAATATAGACCATAAAACTTTGGGTAGAGCACTTGCAAGAAGAGAAAGACTTGATGATCTGCTTCAAATTGATACATGGGCTTATGGTGGGAGACTTCCATGTTTCGATAAGAAGCTAATAGATGTTGTCAAGGATGAAATTTAACAATTTTGGGATGCTAACTCAAGAGTGTCACCAAATGTGAAGGATGTCTTGAAGTTGAGAGTTTGAAATGGAGACCGCACTCCACATCCTAAACATTATGTGGAGATAAGTCAAACAATGTTGTATAAAAAATTTTTTGAGACACATCCAACATTGAAAATATCACAAAGGTCTTTTGAATATGTGAAACCATTTTATTGTGTACCCCTTAAGATTTGAAATACATGTTGTTGCAAATATCATGTTGAGTTTTCAATGCATCATGAATTATTATGGTCCATTCATTCTACTTTTCATACTAATGAAATGCTAGAGGATTGTGGTGCAAGTGGTCTTCCCAAATCATCAAGAGACTTGCTAGATCAATTTTTATGTCATAAAGATGATGGTTGTTTATTTTATAAAAAAGATTGCTTAAATGCCAAGTGCTCAGAATGTGGTGGCTTGTCCAAGTTTAGCACATGTTTTCATGAGGGTTTGGAACACAATTTTGGAAAGACACTCATCCAAAAAAAGGTATATGAAACAATGAAATATACATTGAAGAGTGGAGGTGAAGGCTCTAGATGTGAGTTAGTTGCAAAAGAATACAATGTTGCTGATTTTATCTTAGATTTCAAGACAAATCTTTTTTACAAGTATGCAAGGCATAGTCATAGGTCTCAATGGTTGGATCAACAATTCAGGACATGTAAGGACACTTTCCCCACTAGAACTATTATATCCGTTGTAGACTTTGCAGAGAATTATACATTGCAGCCCCAAAATGTGACTCAAGCTCAATATTACAATTCCATTCAAGTTGCTATTTTTGTACACATCACATATAGACATTCCCCTGAAAGCATAAAAGATGAGCCAAAGATAATCAGAGAGTATCATTTTTATATGAGCGATGACAGGTCTCACTCTCATGAGTTTGTTCAACATTGTTTCCAAAACTATTTTGACTTCTTGCAGGAAAATGGTATTGCTATGGATAGGCATCTCATTTGGTTGGATAATTGCACCGGTCAATTTAAGAATGCAAGAATGTTTTATTGGTTGTGTAGAATGCATGTGCAAAGAGGTGTACCTCATATTTGGAGTTTTTTTGAGTCAAGGCATGGGAAAGGGGAGCATGACGGAGTAGGTGCATGTGTGAAGAGAGCTCTAGTTAAGGAGCAATTGAGGATTTCAGGTGCTGTACTTCTTGATGCTTGTTCTATTGTGGATTGGTGTACTTTAGCATTGTCACAAGGGGGGACTCTTGATTCTATAGTGGGTAGATTATTTTGGTTGGTTGAGGAGGGAACTATAGGAGATAGATTGGATTGTCAAATAGTGAAAGACTCTTAAAAAATGCATTCATTCTAAAGCTCCAATAGTAGTACATGGACCATTTGGACACGAGAGTTGGTTTGTTTTTGCACCATGTGTTTTTAGTATGATTGGGATCATTGCGAGTCAAGTGAGTGGGTGGATACATGGGTTCCATAGTATCTAACTCTTTTATCTTTGACACTCTCTATAAGAAATGATGACATGGACACTTCAGTTGACTATGACCATCTTTCAGATCTTTTGAAGGTAGGAGATGTTTTTGCATTGGTTGCACCACAAGGGAATGATGAGAGGTCAGATTATTGGTTAGCACATTATGTACAAGGTAAACAAAAGCTTGTACAACTGATGACAGATGGTGATGGGTTCACATATCCTACTGGTTTAGTTGTTATTGTGGGAACATGGCTACGAACATACATGATTAGAAAGAATGGAGTTCTCGCAGTTGAAGACTATGAGAAGCACAAAACTATTCTCATGTATTCACACCTTGTTATAGCAACAAATGTCAAGTTGTCAAAGCATCAAGGAAGACCAAAGACAAAAGAACTTTGGACTATTACTACTACTGATCATGAAGCACTATTGGAGACCCTGAAGCAAAGAGATGACCCTTCAGGAACACTTGACTAGGTAATAAGTTAACTCAGTGCATTATTTTCTAAGTTCGTTAAGCTTAATTTCAATACATTAATTTGACCTTTCTTAGATTATATTTTGAGTCAATAAACTTGGTTTTGTATGTGGATTGTAACTTGTGCAGGAGTACCTATGAAGACACCTATGGTCACCATGGATCCAATCAGAGATAGAAGGACAAAAGGATCCTTAATGGTTAATTAAGATCTTTTGAAGCCTATAATGGCAATTTGTAACAATCAATTTGATTTAAAAGTTAAATGTCCTAAAACTCTTCATAAGGACTTATGAACAAAATCATGTATGGGTGGCCAACAGTGCCAAGAAGAGATCTTACATGTCATATACTTATGTCATTTGCATGGTTAGAATTCTTACATGTTTGATTGTTGTTTCTAATGCTTTAAGGATATTATTTTTTAGCATTTCAAACAATCTATAAAAGTTAAACCTCAAACATAATAAGCTCCATAGTTCAAATTTCACAAGCTTAATCATGATTAATTTCACAGTTCAAATTTCAAACATACCACTAATAGTCAGTTGAAAGTAGCTCAGCAACGTATCTTTCAAACTGGTAGTGATCTTCCAGGGCTCGTATCTCAGACTTCGTGAGAGCTATTGAAAAATTGTCAAGTGCTACGGGATCATGTTTTCAAGGTCTACAATAACCTCTCTTATTTTTTAATGATTCGACTTCATTTTCATTTGGCAAGGTGATCTCAATCGATGCCAGAACTTGCAGTGAGGGTCAGTTGAAAGTGGCTCAGCAGCATATCTTTCAAACCATCTAATGTGGAATTGAACCATCTACTCCATTGGCTCTGGTTGGCTAGGTAAATGCCAGTGACAACCCCATTCTACCCACAGAGTCACCAGAATGCTTGTGACCACGCTCGACCCAAGTGACCCCAAGGTGCACTAAGCATGATTGGGTAGCAATCTTTCAGGGCTCGTATCTTAGACTTCATGAGAGTTATCAAAAAACCATTAGGTGCTATAGGATCATGTTTTTGAGGTCTAGAATAAACTCTCTCAATTTTGGGTGATTCGACTTAGTTTGCATTTGGCAAGGTGATCTCAGTCGATGCCAAAACTTGCTGTGAGGGTCAGTTGAAAGTGGCTCAGTAGTGTATATCTCAAACCGTCTAACCTGGCATTGAATCATCTACTCCATCAGCTTTGGTTGGCCAGGTAAACACCAATGGAAATCTTTTTCTGCCCACAGAGTCACTAGAACGCTCGCGACCACGCTTGACCCAAGTGACCCCAAGGTGCACTAAGCACGATTGGGCAATGATCTTTCGTGGCTTGTATCTCAGACTTCATGAGAAGTATTGACAAATTGTTAGGTGATACAAGATCATGTTTTTGAGGTATACAATAACCTCTCTCAGTTTTGGGTGATTTGACTTCGTTTGCATTTGGCAAGGTGATCTCAGTCGATGTCAAAACTTGCAGTCAGGGTTAGTTGAAAGTGGCTCAGCAGTGTATCTTTCAAACCATCTGACCTAGCATCAAACCATTTTCTCCATCAGCTTTGATTGGCTAGGTAAAAACCATTAACAACCCCATTCTACCCACAGAGTCATCAGAACGCTCGCGACCATGCTGGACCCAAGTGACCCCAAGGTGCACCAAGCATGATTTGGTAGTGATCTTCTGAGGCTTATATCTTGAACTTCGTGAGAGGTATTGACAAACTGTTAGGTGCTACAAGATCATGTTTTTGGGGTCTACAATAACCTCTCTCAATTTTGGGCGATTAGACTTCATTTGCATTTGGCAAGATGATCTTAGTTGATGCCAAAACTTGTAGTGCGGGTCAGTTTAAAGTGGCTCAGTAGCATATCTTTCAAACCATTTGACCTGGCATCAAACTGTCTACTCCATCAGCTCCATTTTCCAAGGTAAATGCCAGTGAAAACATCATTCTACCCATAGAGTCACCAGAATGCTCACGACCACGCTTGACCCAAGTGACCCCAAGGTGCACTAAGCATGATTGGGCAGAAATCTTCCGGGGCTCGTATCTCAGACTTTGTGAGAGGTATCAAAAAACCCTCAAGTGCTATGATATCCTATTTTTGAGGTCTACAATAACCTCTCTTAGTTTTGGGTGATTCAACTTCATTTGCATTTGGAAAGGTGATCTCAGTCGATGCCAAAACTTGCAGTGAGGTTCAGTTGAAAGTGGCTCAGCAGTGTATCTTTCAAACCATCTAACCTGGCATCAAACCATCTACTCCATCAGCTCCAGTTGGCTGGTTAAACACTAGTGACAACCCTATTCTTCCCATAGAGTCACCGGAATGCTCGCGACCATGCTCGACCCAAGTGACTCCAAGGTGCACTAAGCACGATTGGGCAGCGATCTTTCGGGGCTCGTATCTCAAACTTTGTGAGAGGTATCAACAAATCATCAGGTGCTACAAGATCCTATTTTTGAGGTCTACAATAACCTCTCTTAGTTTTTGGCGATTCAACTTCATTTGCATTTGGCAAGGTGATCTCAGTCGATGCCAAAACTTGCAGTGAGGGTCAGTTGAAAGTGGCTCAGCAGTGTATCTTTCAAACCGTCTAACCTGGCATCAAACAGTTTACTCCATTGGCTTCGATTGGCTAGGTAAACACTAGTGACAACCCCTTTCTACCCACAGAGTCATCGGAATGCTCACAACCATGCTTGACCCAAGTGACCCCAAGGTGCACTAAGCATGATTGGGCAGTGATCTTCTGGGGCTCATATCTCAGACTTCATGAGAGGTATCAACAAACCATTAGGTGCTATGGGATCTTGTTTTTGAGGTCTACAATAACCTCTCTTAGTTTTGGGTGATTCAACTTCATTTGCATTTGGCAAGGCGATATCAGTCGATGCCAAAACTTGCAGTGAGGGTCAGTTGAAAGTGGCTCAACAGCGTATCTTTCAAACCATCTGACCTGGCATTGAACCAACTTCTCCATTGGCTCTGGTTGTCTAGGTAAATGCTAATGACAACCCCATTGTGCCCACAGAGTCACTGGAATGCTCGTGACCACACTCGACCCAAGTGACCCCAAGGTGCACTAAGCATGATTGGGCAGCGATCTTCTGGGGCTCGTATCTCAAACTTCATGAGAGGAATTGAAAAATCATTAGGTGATATGGGATCTTGTTTTCAAGGTATACAATAACCTCTCTCAATTTTGGGTGATTCGACTTCATTTTCATTTGGCAAGGCTATCTCAGTCGATGCCAAAACTTGTAGTGAGGGTTAGTTGAAAGTGGCTCAGTAGTGCATCTTTCAAACCATTTGACCTTGCATCAAACCATCTACTCCATCAGCTTTGGTTGGATGGGTAAATTCTGGTGACAACCCCGTTCTACCCACAAAGTCACCGGAACGCTCGTGACCACGCTTGACCCAAGTGACCCCAAGGTGCACTAAGCATGATTGGGCAGTGATCTTCCAGGGCTCGTATCTTGAACTTCGTCAGAGCTATCGAAAAACTATTAGGTGCTATAGGATCATATTTTTGAGGTCTACAATAACCTCTCTCATTTTTTGGTGATTTGACTTCCTTTGCATTTGGCAAGGTGATCTCAGTCGATGCTAAAACTTGCAGTGAGGGTCAGTTGAAAGTGGCTCAGTAGCGTATCTTTCAAACCATCTAACCTAGCATCAAACCATCAACTCCATTAGCTCTGGTTGGCCAGGTAAATGCTAGTGATAACCCCTTTCTACCCATAGAGTTAGTGGAATGCTCGCGACCATGCTCGACCCAAGTGACCCCAAGGTGCACTAAGCACGATTGGGCAGCGATCTTCTGGGGCTGGTGCAGGGCACCCTCCACTAGTAGGAATTTGAATTTCATTGTTATGTTTGTAATAAAAAAGATGGATCTAAATAGATCATCCTGATTTTGGTTTGGAATCCCTAATGTGTGATCAAGGATCTTTTGGCAATGTTATAAGCCTAAGATACCTTAGGTCATGGGGTTCACCTAGTTAGTGATAATTTGCTAGGTTAGGCTTATGGAGTCTTAAAGGTTGATTTTAGATTATTTTCACTTGAAAAATCATGTTGATAGGTTTTTATCTCAAAAATAAATCATAAACTCTATCGAGTTCATAAAATGGCATATTTTGCAAAATTGCAAAAATGCAATAAAATTTATTGTTGCAACTTTCTAAAATTTCTCGAGAGATTGGAATTGGAAACCCAAGAGTCAAATGGGTTCTCCAATCGATATAACTTCATTTTGAAGGTTATATATGCTCATCACTTCGAACCATAATGGTAAGAATTTGATTTTTGTAAACTGATGCCATAAAGGAGGAATACAAACTATTTTTGAGCCATTTCTTAGAGTTGTATGGGTGTGTACGGACTTACAAGGTCATGATTTAAATGTGGGAATATTTTATTGCATGTTAGTGAACATTTTCATTGATTTGAAGAAGTTTTAGTTTCATTTTTTAAAGTTATTTCAATTCTTTTCAAAACAATCCAGGAGGCAAGCTTTTCTAGGGCCTTGAACACTAATGGAGGCCTAACTTGCATTCTAGATGTGGGTTTAACCTAAGAATCTGGAAAATGCAAGTCAGGTCTATGTATAAATGGATTCTAAAGGCTCATTGAGTGGCTCAAAGGGCAAGGCCTTCATGCATCAAGCCCTAGTCTGAATTTTTGAGAGGATTCAGTCTAGAAAGTAGAAGAAAGTTGTAAAGAAGTGCATAGAATAGATAAGTGAGTGAAGTAAAGGTGTTTTTGAGTCATTTGGGGTTGGAGAAGAATATCTAAAGCACTATAGAAATTCCATGAATCCTATACCTCATACTTGCTTTGTAAACCAAGCTTAATTAGGCCAATTAGGTCTGTGTCCAAGGTGGGTGTTAGGTGGCACCGGAGTGGAGTTGGAAGGCAAGGCTTTGGGATCTTAAATAACTTCCAAATGGGTGGTTGAAAATGCCCTGAGTGTATCAAGATACTTAGTTGTGCAAAAGTTAGAGTAGAAAACATCTATTGAGAAGGCTATAAGGAAATTGGCGTCCAGGTCTAGTTTTCCATGGTATGGTTTTGGTGGGAATATACCAAGTGTTATTTCAAAGGCCTTAGGTCATATGAGGACCATCTAAATGCTTGGGAGTGGTCAGGAAGTCCACTGGTGAAGAGTTCTATCAATAAGTTAGTTTTAGGCCTAGTGTCCCTAAAGCCAAAAAGGCATTGAAGTTTGATTGAGTGTGTAACTTTGCAAAGGGAGTTTATTGGGATAGAAATACATTTTTTTGGTTGTGTTATACCATCAAAAGAGTTAGGGATTACCCTTAAGCCTTTGTGGTTGGTTGGTGAGTTATGGGAGGTAGTAGAAGGGAACTCCACTTTCTTGATGTAACCTCTACATTAGGGGCTCGTATATGTAAATTGTTTGACAGAATGCCCGCAAGCAGAGCATGACATATGGAATTATAGATAGGAGTAGTAGAACTAGTAAAAGGTATCCAAAAATGAAGTTTCCAAATCTTTTTTAGGTTAGACTGGTCGATGACAATGAGAATTGGTTTTGCACATCAACAGTATTGGCATTCGAGAACATGATAATCTATAACGCAATTTCAATATTAAGACATTATCATTTCCTAAGAATGCCCCAACACCGAATGTCAAGAAGGACCTGACATCTTCCCTGATGGACAGAACCTTGTTTCATGCTCAGTTGTTGGATTCATAGAGGTTTGGGACTATATCAGTGGGAAACTTAAGAGCAATTTTCAATACCAAGTTGATGATGCCTTCATGATGCATGATAATGTAGTTCTTTGTGTTGACATCAGTCATGATTTAGAGATGTTGGCTTTAGTTATATAGGGTGGGAAAATTGAGGAGGACGTGCTCGCAATTGAATCCCAAAATATGTATGTATGATGGCTTCGACAAAATGTTTCTTGGTGTCACTTGCATGAAGCGATATGTGTGTGGAGAGGCAGAAATGACACACTCTAGTTATAGCACCAAGCATCCAATCAAAACATAGAGGCATTAACACTTGTGTTGCAATAAGATCTAGATGGCACTATTCTATAGGAATAGATCCATTTTGAAAGATGTAGAGCGCCGAGTAACATGGACTTTCATAACAAAATATTACTAAGGCACTCACAAAGGGAGACTTTAATGTATTCAAGAAAGAAGATGTGGATAGACACATCCTCAAGAATTAGTTATTATAATAGGAAAGAAACTGACCAAAAGGGGAAAATAAATAAGGCTCGTAGAGGAGATTTTGGGGGTTCTGGATTCTGCCTGACCCGAGAGACTTTGTGCCAGGGGAGGGATTTATTATGATTTTTATTGTAATGTAGGGAAAGAGTGATTTTATTTTTAGATACTGATTAATGTACAGGAACAACAAAATCTTTTTTGTTTTGCTGTGTTCAAAGAAGGATATGTCAGCATATTAAAACTTTGATTTTAGATGCTCACTTTCTGATTGATATTCATCTTTGAATGATATTGGTTTCTTCTGAATGTGTATCTATTACGTCTGATCATCAACATGATCATCTATGGACTTTGTGCTATAGTTTTTCATGTATTTGGAAAGAACCATTTGTCTTTCTCTCTTAGTTTCTTTTTGTAATGCATTGTTTAGGCAAATCAAATTTGTAGCATTTACTGTCCTTTTCTTTTTGGTAAATTAGTCCCTTCGTGTCTATCTCATGTTTACGAATAGATGTTTGTAAGCCTTTATTGCTTTCAGGTTAAAAGCATTATCATTTATAGTTTAGTTGATTCATTGTAAATCCTGCACGGGGAGCTGTACTCGGATAATTTAGAGGGTGCTTACGCTTCTCAATAGCGAAGTAACCCAATTTTTGGTGTTGGTTGAGTCTTTTTGTTTGGGCTTTAAGGGTCATTTTGTAAGCATTTCTTTGGAAGACAAATCTGTTCACCAACAAGAAGTTAAACCTCAAACATAATAAGCTCCATGAACAGGGTATTACAAAGTAAAGAAAAACAAATGTAACTTCAACAAGATATAATTTAAATCATAATGATAATCATAGTCAAGATATAACTTCACCATTCAATTCCATAAACATGAATAATAAATATGTATATACAAAAGATGATGCAAATATAACATATAAATGAACATGTTCTATATATGTATCAAATGTATCAACAGTATGTCCATATACAAATATGGCACATGCCATTTCAAAATGTCTACAAAATCAATGTTTTAAGGTGTACAATGTGGCATATATGCCATCTCAAAATGTGTCAAGTGTCATCTCTAAATGACCACAAAACTAAAACTGCATCCTATGTTGTAGGGGGATCATCAAAATGTCGCCTCTTTGAAGAAGTGTTGGGCTCTAATTGATCTTGCACAAAAAATGAGTTCAAACCAAAGTTAGATTGCTTACTTTATATAATTCATAATTTTCAAACACTAATTCAATTAAAATTATAACTAAATACAAATATTTGTACCTGATCTCTCGATCACCTACCATGATCAGGTGTCCTAGCATAAGTCCTGGGTAGTGAAGGGAACATGCCAGCAATACCAACTCTGACCTATAAATATATATTTGCAATAATGAGATTAGTAGAGTGGTGCAACATAGAGTAATAAATCTACAAAATAGGATGATAGCATAATAAAATTACAAATTGATTGAACTAAAATTAAAACTTACATCTGGTGATCCCTCCTCTAGAATAGTGGGCTGGGTCAACAAAGAAATGAAGGATTCTCATGGGCCCTCCCTCATAGTCGGAGTAACCTATAAGAGTAAAAAGATTGTCAATTATATATCAATGTACTTCATCATAGCAAACCTAGTTACAAAATACAAATAACAATATGTAAAAGTCTACGTACAATCGGGCTATCACTCCAAATTGAGACGCCTGTAACACTACGTTGTCAAACCAGTGTTGGGACATCATCAATAGCCACACCCTATACAATAAAGTGCAAGTAAAATATTAATTACTACACACAAGTGGCATACATATGCATGCATAATTAATCTTAAACAATTAACTACCTTTCCTTTGTCAACACCTGATGAAGGAACCCCCTTATGCCCCCCACTAACATCGGATGTAGCCTACAAGAACACAATAAGATGACAATATATATTAGTAAATGTATGAATTTTATTTCTCTAATTGATAGAGATTTAAGCATGTACACCAAATGATATAAAAAAAAACTAATGGGTACATAATTTATAATATACCATATAGTCATCAAGGCCAAATGAAATGGCCGAAATTGTGGACTCATCCACCTGTCTCACCTCCTCCTGTGTCATTGACTGAACATAAATGGAAAAAATATATATACATAAGTGCATGCAATCATTAAAACTAATCTAAATAAATAAATTATTTTTAAATTAAATAAGTCATGTGACAAATTTATTTATAATGTTTACTCTTATGGTATCAATAGGAGTCAATGGCTTTGCCTGCACCTCCTGAGCACTCTCATGAGATGTAGATGCTCCATGAGGTGTTGTAGCCTCTGTAGCTGCGTCTCTTGTATCCCCCTCATCAATATAATGAAACTGATATATATGAGAATCAGTAAGCGGTCCGAGGCACATATGTCTACATGTAATGCACATATGGGGCTCGCATACATGTGAACTCTGACGAGCTGTTGATGTGCCAGTAGCATCCAAAGGAGGCAACACTGACCTAGTCTGAGTGATCAACTGATCACTCAATAAATGAATGGCCCTAATAGTCTATGAGGTAGCCTCTGCAATGATATCGGGATGTTGCACTGGAGGAGGGGGTGCAACACCAGTGGGGGGGACAAAGGTAGTGGCCTTTCGATGTTGGGAAGATGACCTAGTCTGAGGAGCTCCTCTACCATTGCCCATGTTGGGCCTCATACTCCAATAATCAACATGGTGACCAAGCACAAACTCAACATACAATTTTTTAAGGAAATAAAATGGGACCTCCAAATTGCTATGGGGTGGTTTATCAAAAACCATCCACGAGAAATCCCAAAAGTTTGTGCGCATTGCTTCATTTGTGCACCATTTTATTGATAATTTGGGCTTTTTGGGGTCAACTGGTATTCCAGTTTTAGGATCGACAAAAAGGGCAGCTATATCTTCCTTACTTATATTAAGGGCCACAATCCCATCATGGTCAAGCCTGTCATCAAATTGGGCATGCATATCATCATGCCAATGAAGAGTAGCATTATGTTGTTGCGTGAGTGTGTCAATGTTTCCAACAATTGTATTTAGTGTGGCAAGCATGGGGCCTAATGTAGGTATAGTTTGATATGTGTTTTGGAAACCCCATATTTTGTTCAAATTTTCTTGTATCAAATCTTGTAAAGATGGAGGGTTTTGATGTGGGGGATTGTTTTTGGGATCGTTATTTGGTGCGGGAGGGTTATTTTCTTCATTGTTGTTAGCCATGCTGATTAAATAAAAAAATATCTAAATTTCAATCTAATTTCATATATTATTACAAATATAAATACAAAACTCTATTTAAAAAAAAATGCTACATTTAGCATGAAAATGAAATAAATTAATAAAAATAATATAAATAACTACTTACTGAATATGCTTGGAGTTGAATTTTTTGTTTCTAATATCAGGTATCCGAAAATATATCGGTTATCTAAAAATTGTGAAAAGAACTTGAAGAAAATCACCCAAGGAAATGAGGAAAAGGGCTCGCAGGTTTTGGATTTATGCCACAGTTATCGGGTACCTGATTAGGCCTGTGCTTTGGTGGTAGGTTTTCCCAGGTGTACTAACACCTAGGCCTACTAAAAAGTCAACAAGCACTTTCATGCACTTTTGGATGAGTGAAAAGTGAATGTTTTTCACATCGCCACTTTTTGTCCCCTCATGATCTTGCACATACCCAAGTCCCCACAAATACCATCATGGACTTCCTCTAACGCACGTTGAGACTCTTCCCATTCTAAAGATCTAAGTAGCATACCATCTAGACCTCATTTGTATAGATCATGACCAATGATGACATATTGGGAGGCATTACAGATAAGGCATCTCTTTTCATGATGGTTAAACATATCGGGAATGATTTGGTCTTGGAGATAGGAGAATAGGTTTTTGTATCTGGATGAATCATGACCAACAATAGTGCAGATTGTGTGGGTTTTAGGAGAATCATATGCAGGATAAGATAGTGCTTCCACTGAGAACTCGTAGCGTAACTCATGTTTAGGCTGCTATAATAGATTGGATAGCATTGCCATTGCATCGACAGCCTTGTTCTATATTCTAGGAATTTTCTCAAATGTGATAGATATGAAATACTTCTTTAGATCATCTATGGTTCTCTTGTAAGGAATGAGTTTTTCATCTTTAGTTTGGTACACATCATTGACTTGATGGATAACAAGTTGCGAGTCACCATGAATGTGTAGTTCTGTTACTCTCCACTAAGTTGTTATTTTCGTACCATTCAAAAGGGCTTCATATTCAGCAATATTGTTTGTGCAAGGAAACTTTAATCTGAATGCTTTGGGTAGTGAGTATGCTTGAGGAGTTATGAACAATATGCCTACTCAAGATCCATTATGTGTATAGGAGCCATCAAAGAACAACTACCATTCTCTAGAAGAAAGATTCATGATAGAGAAATCTAGAAATTCCATTTGCATAGGTGTGTTATCAAACAAAGGTGAATTTGCTAATTGATCAGCAATTACCTATCCTTTTATAGCTTTTCTTTCCACATATTCAATGTCAAATTCACTTAAGAGCATGACCCATTTGGCTAATCTACCCATGAGGGCAGCTTTTCTTAGTAGGTACTTTAGTGGATCAATTTTAGCTACCAATTGAGTGGTATGAGCTAACATGTAATGTCCCAATTTTTGTGATGCAAAGATCACAGCTAGACAAGCTTTCTCAATCATTGAATAGTTCTTTTCCTATGCAACCAATGTTCTACTAATATAGTATATAACTCTTTCCTTTTTATTCTCATCATGTTGTGCAAGAAATGCCCCCAATGATGTATCTGTTGTGGAGACATATAAGATCAATGGCTTCCCTTGAATGGGAGGCATCAAGATAGGAGGATTTGATAGATATTGTTTGATATTGTCAAAGTTCTTTGCACATTCTTCATTCCATGCAAAGGTCACACCTTTATGTAATGTTTTTGTAAAAGGTTGTGATATGTCCGCAAGTTGTGATATGGATCTTTTGATAGATTGAACTCTCCCTTGCAATGTCCTCATTTGACTGATGTTTTTGAGAGGTTGCATCTCCATTATAGCCTTTACTTTAGCTGGATCAACTTCAATGTCTTTCTTTGAGACTATGTACCCTAAGAGCTTTCTAGAAGTGACACCAAAAGCACACTTCTTAGGATTTAGTCTGAGTCTAAATTTTTCCATTCTGTCTAGTATCTTGCTCAAGTCATTTAGATGTTCAGTTCTAATCATAGATTTTGCTAAAGTATCATCAACATAATCCTCCATAGTCCTATGCATCATGTCATGAAAAATAGAGGTCATAGCTCTCTGATATGTAGCACCGGCATTCTTAAGCCTGAATGGCATGACATTCCAACAAAAGGTACCCCATGCACATGTGAAAGTAGTTTTCTCTTGATCCTCAGGAGCAATTTTTATTTGATTATATCTAGAAAAACCATCCATTAACGAATACATCTCGAAACCCGCACTCATGTCCACTATCATATCAATGTTAGGTAGTGGGAAATCATCCTTAGGGCATGCTTTGGTCACATCTCTAAAGTTTGTGCACACTCTAATTGATTTGTCTGGTTTAGAAATAGGTACAATGTTAGAGATCCATTCTGCATAATCAATAACTTGGATGAATCCAACTTTTAAGAGATTCTCTAATTCAGCTTTTACCAAGAGTGCAACATGAGGATGCATCTTTCTCAATTTTTACTTAACAGGTTTGAAATTTGGAGCTATAGATAAATGATGCATTATAAGATTAGGATCTAGCCCTAGCATATCTAAATATTTCCATGCAAAGTTGATCTTCTTTTCTGTTAAGAATGTTGTAAAGTTTTTCTTCTCTTCTTCTGATAAAGATTGTGCTACATGAATCAACTGTGGTTCGTCTGTTGTTCCCAAATTGATAGATTGAATGGGCTCAATTAGAACTAGAGATTTTTCCTATAAATTACTTAGAAGGACATCAAATATCTCATCCTTAGGTGCCTCAAAGAGGTTTTTACCTTTGGATACATCTTTTATTTTTACTTTTGCAGGTTCTGAGATTGCCACAAAGTGGTTTTCACCCTCAGAACTCCTTTTCTTTTTATTCTTATTCTTATTTTTCTGACTAAGATACTTGATGTCCAACTTAGTCATGCTAATGTTCAATTCACTAATAGAAGTCCTCATGGGCTCAACTGCATTTAGGTAGAAAGCAAGGGCATAGTCATTCAGGAAGGTATAAATACATGGCTCGGATTCATGGAGGTTTGATCAAGAAGTTCAGGATGTTGGATAGTCAAAATGGGGAAGGATTAGGAGATAGTGTTTATGGATATGGATCTGTCATCATTGGTCCTAACCCAATGGTTAAGTTCAAAGGTGATATTACAAATTAAGACATTCAATTCGTGAATAGGCTTAATTTCATTGTGGGAGTCCAATTCAACCATAGGTGGATTAGACTCGTTAAGTTCATTACTTCACTCTAGAATTACGTTGGGTTTAGGTGTATATTGGTGAATAACATCAACATGTTTTTTTGTGATAAGCTCATCTTCTTTTGGAATGGCTTCCCATTCATAGTCATGAGATTCTTCATCTATGCCTCTAGGAAATCTAAGAACATGAGTAAAGTCAGGATGAATACCCCAAGAAGGGTTACCCTCAGATTCTGGTTTGAACTCATACTCATGGGAATCTATCTTAGAATAACTACCACCTTCTTCTTTGTCCATTTGATTAGTTTCAAGATTAGCAGGTTCTTTTGTTGCAACTATCTCTGACTCCATAGTAGGTTCTTGTGTTTCTACTACATTGATTCTTTTTATTGGATCATCTTCAACTTCAAGGAGCTCTTTTATTTCTTTAGGAAAACATTCATAGGGAATGAGCTCTAAGCTATCTGAATCACTATATGATGGTTCAGTTTCTCCCTTCTTAAGAAGAGCCTCTCCTGGTGTGATCTTCTCTATGACTTGAGAACAATTACCTTTGAGGTGGAAGGGTTTCTTTTTAAAGCCTAGGCCAACAATATCTTTGTTTTCCTTACCTATATGTGAAATAGGTGTTATAAGACCTTTTCCTCTGACTCCTAGAGGTCCTTTATCTGGATATCCAATATTAGCTATCAATTTATCTCCTAAACCATATGACTTAGAAGGGATTTTGGATACTGTAGAGTCACTAGTTTGAACAGCTTGAGATTCAGGTTCATCCTTGTATAGCCATGCAAGCACAACTTCATCTTCTTCAAATTCTTGCTTGGAGACTTTTTCTGCCACAAAATTCTTTTTATACACCTCAAGGGGTTCTTTGGAATCTGGTTTAGATTTTTTTAAAGACTATCCATACGACTTAGGTGAGATAGGGAGAGATGTCAAAGATAAGACTGGCTCTATAGTAGATTCTCCCATACCATTTTCTTTGATATTGACCTCTTTTGCAATGTCTTCCATTTTAGATGTGGATGCTTCTTCTATTGGCGTAATGGAAGATTCTCTATTATTAGGTATAAGTTTATCCACACTTTCCTTCAATGTATTGCAAGTGGTAGATATGTCTGCTGGAACAGTGACCTCTACTCCTTCATAAGGAAATTTCAAACATTGGTGGGATGTAGAAGGAATAGCTTTCATTTCATGTATCCATGGTCTCCCTAGAAGAATGTTGTAAGCCAAAGGTAGATCAAGAACTTAACATATAGTATCTCTGATAATTGGACTTGCTCTAATAGGTAAGACAATGGTGCCTTTAGAAGATCTTTCTTGTTCATCATAGGCTTTTATAGTTATTTTCTTTCTAGGATCAATAGCCAATTCTGAAAATCCCAATTATGTGACCAAGCTGTAAGAACAAATGTTTAGGCCAATGCCCCCATCTATCAACACATGTTTGACTCTATGGTTCTGGATCAAGACTTCTATATGCAAGGGCTGGTTATGTGGGTGACTCAAGGAGTTGTCATCTTCCTCTGAAAAGGAGATATATTGTGGAGATGTAAGATGTCCAACCATAGTTTGGAACCTGTCTAAATCAAGGTCATCAAGAACATTGGATAGAGCAAAGCTTTGTCTAGAATAGCTCTATGAGCTGGACATATGCGAAGCAACTCAAACATGGAGATTTTTGCATTAGGGTGTTAGAGTTTTTGAACAATGCTATAAGATGTTGGCCTCGTGTCTTTAGACTTGGAAGAATTAGAAGCATCCTTTTGTTTGGAAGCAGATGAAAGATTGAAGGGTATCTTAGGGACATTTGATGAATCTGGGATTTGTCCTTTCAGATGTGCCTGAGCTTGTGATTGAGTAATTGCATTGGCTAAAGGATGATCTCTATTTCTTTGAACAATTGTGATGACATTGCAATGCTCAGAGAGACAGGGTTCAATCATATTTATAACAACATTATTTCCAGGGTAAGCATAATTGACCTTTGCCCCCATATTAGGCTGAGAAGATGAAACTTCTTGACCATGTTTTGGAAATGGATCTGTGAATGCTGTATGATCATTATTGTTCTTATGATTGTCAATCATGATGTCTCCCTTATCAATCAGATCTTGAATAGTATGTTTCAAGCATAAGCAGTTATTAGTTTTGTAACCTTTACCTCGATGGAAATCACATAATTCATTCTCTCTCCACCACTTTGGTTTAGGGTCAGGATCAGATTGTTAGATCTTAGGCAAAGAGATGATGTTATTAGCTAGCAGAGTCCTCATAGCTGATTCCAAAGATTCTCCAAGAGGAGTGAACTTTCATTTATTATCAGAAGACCAAGATTTGTATTCTAGCTTCTTTTGAGATGGTTCAGACACCTTTTGTTCTGAAGCTTTGATGGCTTGGGTGCCAATGGTTAGTGTTACACACTGAGTTTTGGACCTTTGTTTCAAGCTCTATTGGTCTTGATAACTTAGTATAACATGGGAATCATCTCAAGGTTGTGGGACCTCTACTAACTAAGATGAAACCTCCAGGTTCTAGGCTAGTTCCTCTTGGATAATCACCCTGATTTGCTTCTTAACATGAAAGTAAATCTTTGAAGGGAAAGGGTTAGAAGGAGTGCATGAAAAGGGAAATGACTGAAAGAAAATCTTACCTACTAGATGATGCACCGAAACTAGGGTTTGGATATCAGTATAGAGGGATGAAACCAGTGAAAGGCTTAGGTCTAGCAGGTCTTAGCTCTTTGAATAGGCTTGCATAAGTATTTCATAAAAGGAGTCTATAACAGAAAGAGGCTATTTAGGGGAAAGAGGATTTTCACACACAATAGCATTACTAAAGATTCAGACACAATTTATGACCTGCAAACAACATCCACTTCTACAATTGGGCATAGGAATGAGACATGATTGTTAAGAGGTTAAAGTATACCCACAAAGACATTCACATCCAATCACCCACAACAATGCACAATATTTGCAGAAAAAGGGAAGGACCAAGAACCCTAAGCTCTCACTGAGAAACATGTAAAAATACTGAAAACCAATAAGAGATAACTCACACAAGAAGGCATAGGGACAAGAAAAATGTCACAAAATATCTTCAGTATCTGAATTATCAATGAAAATTAGAATTGTAGAAAGCCAAAAGGGCAAAAAATGCCACAAATCACTCTCCGAGGAAGAAACTTTCCTTTTTTTACAATTGATCGATTCTCTGCATCAAAAGCTCCAAAAAAACAATATATACAACACTCCCTGCATGCAGGTAGGAGTCAAAATCTAACCTAACAAGGGTTACATAGCTATTCAATTCTTTACCAGACCCTAGAGGTACAAACCCTCAAAAACTCTAAGGAAAGTCAACAAATAGGTCCAAAATCTCATGATTGCATATCTTTCTATACCAGGACCACCTGCAAAGATGCCATCCCTGATCAACCAACTCACCTACAAGTCCACTAAGCCATTAAGGCTCCAGGTTTGATCTTCGCAGAAATTTGAATTTAAAATACGGATGGTGCTAGCTCTTTAATGTTTCATTGGCGTAAGAACACCACATTGTACCCTACAAAATCCATGGCATCATCAACTACATCATGCTTACAACCAAAAAATGTCCGGATGATATCAATTCTGAGCTACCTCGCCACTTGCAAACATTCTCAGAAGAAAAGCTCATAAAAATGTTGCACCACCTTGAAAATGTCATTGGTCGCATGATCGCATGAGCTCAAAAAGCTGCATGTGATCATGCGACAAGCCCCTTAGAACCTATCTCTACCTCGCACATGTAAACCAGATCCAACACTGGTGAAAACCCCTACAGAAGACTTCAAATTTGGGCCCCAAAGGTTACTAGTTCTTCATTTAAAACTCGGCTGTTGATCACATTTTTCATGGAAAATCGGATGATCTGGATCATCCCCAAAATAGTCGCAAGCCCCTATGAAAGGTCAAAGTCCACATCACCAGTCAAGAGCCAATTGGAAGTGAGCATACCAACATGTCAACACATTCAGACCCACCATGAGCCTTACTACAAACTTAACACTAAGTTAACCCTGGGTTCATTCCTCCTCTTAGTTGCCAAGTCATTTGATGTTTTCCTTAACTTTGGCTCCATCCAGTGACCACGCGAAACCATCAACTATGCAACCACGCAAAGCTTTTCCAACCTTGGGCCCACTTACACCACTTGGCATTCTGTTATTCATCCAAGTCGCTCGGTCATCAACACCTCGACAACCCTCTAAAAATGGACCCACTGCAACCTACAAATTCCCATCTAATGGCAAGCCTAAGATCACATGGCCAAAGAATATACCTTACGCTTTTATGCCAACCATAGATCTCCTTTCAACTAGGACCCCACTGACACATCGGCCCACCTACAAAAATAGCATCAGATGGTTGTCGCTATACCATGATGCTAAAAGTTGAGCATCTTGGATCTTTGATACAATGACAACCGCCAGATCAAACCAGATGTTAAGCTCTTTAGAAATCCCTAACCCCATAGACCCACTGACAACTACCATGTAGCATACCAACCAGCCAATCAAACGCTACCAAATGGATACATTGAAGACCCTTCTGACAACAGGACCCACGACAAACTAAGATCACATCAGACGGTTGTCGTTATACCGCTAGCTTAAAAAGGCATTAACTTTCCTTAGCGATGTAGTGACAACCACAAGATTTTTCCAAGCTTTAACCTTTGTAGATGAAGAATGGGCCCGTCGACAGGTGTCATCCTATTGCATGATCGCAAGGGCAAGGAATATTCCTTGTGAACACGCGAGAACCGCAAGATTTTTGAGGAAAGCCAGCCACTAGGCCCCACTTGTCAGAGTTGCACGCTTATGAAATGAATGTCACGAGAGGAAGAAGTCCAAAACATAGAAAGGGTCAAAAGCATAGAGGGTTTTCAAGTGAAGGTCAAAAACACACTAAGCTTTTGGACCAAAATGCAGAAAACATACAGGGTTTTCAGGACTTTGACAACTTTTTTGAAACCCTGCAACAATATTTCCTGCAACCATTCAAACTTGAATAACTTTGAGGGTTTTGCAAATTAAGTGATGTGATCTGGACTGGGGCATGGTGAAACATTGAAGAACATGGGGTTCAGATCACAAAGCATGAAACTTTGTGGACCTATTTCACAAGCTAAAATGAGTTGCAGTAGGGACTTAAACATTCACAGAGGCCAGAGGACATATCATACAACCACAAAAATTTTAGGAGTGTCTGGCAAGACAAAAACAGAGACCTGAGAATGAGTTTGGTCAAATTGTATAGAATAGGCAATTTTGGGCAACAATTTTGGTGATTTCTGCTGGATGTTAGCCTGCTAGACATGGATCAGTGGCCTTGACATATCCATTGGGCATGGGGTCTTTCTGAACACAAATCTTCGATAGAGACAAAACTAGACCAGCAAGACAAACTGTGCACGGGCACTTCTTGGAAAGCAGGGAACTGACCTAGAAAATAGGGAAAGAAAGTAAGAAACACATATTTATAGAATTTACAAGAACACTTACAGAGAGGGATTAACCTCAAAGCAAAGCTTCAAGTGGAAACCATTCACCGAGATTGGTAGGGCATCTCCCTCAAGAGTTGAAAGCTGAAAGGCATTATATCCTCTGCACTCTGTTATAACAAATGGTCCACCCCAAAATGAATCAAACTTTGTATGTCTGCCAGGCCTTGACTTGAATTCATCCCATTTGAGGACAACGTCACCAACCTTGAAATTCCTGATCCTAGCTCTTTTTTCAAAACTCTTCTTTGTTTGATTTTGATGGAATTCCATATCCTATATTGATTTGTCTCTGATCTCCTCTAGCTCCATCAACTGGGCATATCTGATTTGCATAGGATCACTTTCTTCAAATAGGGCATACTGAGTGGCTAAGTCTAGAGTTGGTAATTCAGTTGAAATAGATAACTTAGCCTCCTTGCCATACACCAACATGTATGAGGAATTACCAATGATTTTCTTTGGAGTAATTCTATCTAACCACAAGGTAGATCTCAATTTAGTATGCCAGTCCCTTTGATTGTCCTGCAGGGTCTTTTTGATTATTCTAATCAGATTCTTATTTATTGACTCTACCAAACCATTCCCTTTAGGATAGTAATTGGAACTTGTATTCAAATAGATGCCATTTTTGACTACCCACTCTGAGACTTTGAGGCCTATGAATGCTAATGCATTATTTGAAATGATGGAATTAGGAGTGCCAAACCTATGAATTAAATCATCATAAAAACTCAATATGACACCCTCATTTGCTTCTTTTAAAGCCACCACCTATGTCCATCTAGTGAAATAATCAGTTGCAATGATTATCCATTTGTGTCCTACACTAGATGGATGGTTAATCATTCCTATGAAATCTATACCCCACTTCATGAAAGGTTGATCTACTTTGATTGGTTGAAGGGGTAGAGTAGCAAGCCTCTCTTTGCCTAAAAACATAGCACACTTGACACATTTCTTGACATAATCATGACTATCCTTAAAGATAGATGGCCAATAGTATCTAGCCCTCATGATTTTATAAGCAGTAGTCCTAGGAGAAAAGTGGCCACTAGAGGGACCATCATGAAATTCAAATAGGACCTCACCTACCTTTTCTGAATGAATGCATCTTAAAAGGACACCATTGTGATCCTTTCTAAAAAGAACATTATCTATCAACACAAAAGGAACAGATTGCAATCTATAATACCTCCTTTTTGCTAAATCCAAACCTACAGGACATTGTCCTGTCTTCAAGTAATTAATCATGTTGGACAACCAGCTTGTTGCCTTATCTTGCTCTTCAATAGAATGCACCACCAGAGATGCATCCATGTATTCCAATTTCTTTGAACTTTCATCCTCTATCAGACGCTCACAAAGACCTCTTCCTCTAACCAGCTTGGTAGTCTGAATATCTATGTCATATTCCATCACCTTAGTGATCCAACCAGCTCTTTTCTCATTGAGGTCTTTGGAAAGAAAAAATTCTTTGACACTTGGATGAGTAACCATCAAATGCACCTTGCTATGGGTCAGAAAATGTCTGAATTTTTGAGGCTCCTTACCACAACAAGTACATGTTTCTCTACAAAGGAGTACCTTTGTTCATACCCTTCTAAACCTTTGCTAAAGAAAGCAATAGTTTATTCCAATCCTTCAGCATTCTCTTGGGTCAACATTGCAGATATAGCATCTGAACCTCCATAAGCATAAAGGATAAAATCTTTATTGAAATTTGGGTTTAACAGGGTAGGAGCTTCTGTTAAGGCTTCTTTAATAGCTTGGAAGTTAACTTTTCCCTCTTTAGTCCAACTAAAAGCTGAACCTTTCTTCAACATGGCTATCAAAGACTTGAGTAAATCTACAATGTTAGGCAAGAATCTCCTAAAAAAATTTATCTTCCCTTTGAAAGATTGGAGACCTTTCTTGTGATGTGGTAATGGTAGTTCCAAGATGGCTACAATTCTCTCAGGATCCACTGTAATTCCTTCTTTGGATACTACATATCCCAATAGTTTTCCTTCATGAACTGCAAACACACACTTCTTGGGATTAAGGGATATCCCAAATTCTCTACACCTTTCAAAAATATGCCTCAAATGTTTGATATGGTCTGCTGCATGCTTTGAATAAATAGTTATGTCATCAATGTAGACCAACACAAACTTGTACATGAGGCTTTTAAAGGCCATATCCATTGCCTTTTGAAATGTAGCACCTGCATTTGATAGACCAAAGGGCATCTTCTGATATGCCATGGTTCCCCACTTGGTTGTAAATGCAGTCTTATATTGATCCTCTTCTTTTAATAAGATTTGATTGTATCCTAAATAGCCATCCAACAATGAGAATCTCTTGGATCCAAAGACACATTGTAAAATTTGTTCCATAGAGGGTAGTGGATGACAGTCTTTTAATGAGGCTCTGTTCAAATCTCTAAAGTCAACACATAACCTCAGCTCCCCATTCTTCTTCCTGACAGGAACAAGGTTGGAAACCGAACTAGTATGCTTGATGGGGTATATGATGCCACTTTCTATTAGTTTGAGCACTTCCTTATGCATGAGTGGCTCAAGATTAAGATTAACAGGCCTTTTCTTTTGCCTTACTCATTTGGCATTAGGCTCTAATTCAATGGTGTGCTGAGCAAGGGCAGGATCAAAACCTTTGAGATCTTCATAATGCCAAGAAAAAATATCACTAAATTCTTTGAATAATTGAGTGTAAGCTTGCTTTTCCAATTCAGTATTCACTTTTCCAAATTGTAGGCTCTTACCTCATTTGAACTCTAACTCAACACAATGTTCTTGTTGGACTACCAGGCCAGATTTTCTCTTCTTGACTTCATCATCCTTGTTGAAGACAGTCTCTAAGGTGACAAGACCTTTAGGCATCTTATTAGATCTAAGTTGCATCACTTGATCACCATAGTTCTATGATAACCTCTTTTGATTGTGCCTTGAAAAGACATCTTCTTCAAAAAAGAATTGCAAAATTTTCTCATCACTATCAAACACTTGCCAATTGACATCATTGTCAGGAATAGAAGGTCTGACAATAATCTTGATGTGTTGCTAATCTATTTCTTTCAAAATGCTATTGGGGATGTCAAACTAAGACCCAATAGCAGCTAACCTATCTGCATTTTGATTTAACCTTCTAGGGATAACAACAATATTGAAAGCATGGAAATCTTCAATTGCATCCCAAACTCTATGTTTGTATTCTTTCAAAGTATCATTTTTTTTTGCAGTTATCCCTCTTACTTGGCTGACAACAAGTTCACTATCACCATAAAATTTCAAGGCCTTAAGCCCTCTTTTTCTAGCCCATTCTAGTCCATTGACTAGACTTTCATATTCCGCAGTATTGCTAGTGTAGGAAAAACTAAATCTAAAGGTAGTATAATACCTTTCTCCTTTTGGGGACACTAGCATAGCACCACCACTAGAACCATGTCTACTTCTAGCTCCATCAAACTATAGTTCCCAAACCTAACTGTCCTGATCTTCTGAGTCAGCCTCCTTGAAAAGGTTGGGCTCTATAGCATCATTTTCTTGTAACAAGTAGTTTCCCAAAACAGCATTCCAAACAACATGCTCTGATTCTCTTTCATCCAAGAAAATATCAGGGATATCTCCTATCTTAGTGCTTGTTTCACTAAAGGTTTGGAAATCACTGTTATCAAATATGGGGCAGTTTACATTGATTGCATTAGACACATAAGGTTCTACATGGTGTGCTGCCAACTTTTCTAACTTAATGGTAACCTTGGTACCATATCTTGTGTGAAATAACATGTGAGACCAATCAGAAGATAGATAACCACCTATCTTGGCTATGAATTCTCTTGATAAACATATAGAAAATAATGCAGGGAGATCTATGATATATATGTCAAGGAGGATGGAAAAATTAGGACTAGCATGTAAGATCAGACTGGTATTTTTAGCCACACCTATAGTACTGACTGATGATCCATCAAGTTGGGTGACATTCTTTTGGAAGGGTTCATATTTCAGTCCTAACTAGTCAGCCACCTTCTTGGGCATTACAGTACTAGTAGCCCCACTATCTACCATGCAATTATGTACTAAAGAATCTCCAATAATTAAAGATACATAAAAGGGAGGCAGATTTAAATTCCTACCTTGCATGGCATTAGCTTTGGAGTTTCTACTTGGAGTCTCCTTTTCTTGATTAGTGTTAACCAACACTGGCTTTGTAGTTTCTTTTGTAGGTTGAGGAGTTGTTGCTTCTGACATAGCCTTCTTCAAAATCTCAGGTTGTCCTAGAATAGACAAAGAGTCCCACATGGACATGGTGACACTCACCTTCTTCATGCTGTGTATAATGTTATAAGGTGCCACAGTGTGTATCTTTTGTTGTGCCTTTACTATGATGGGCTCTACCTCTTTTGGAACTTGGCTGTCTTTGCTTGTGATGACAAGAACCTCCTTAGATGTGGCAAGGGCAGCTTGTTGTAGTGGCTCTGCAGATGTAGTGGCCTTAGTACCAAAATCTGCTCTCTCCATGTCTTGGGCTCTCCTCTTTGCTCTTGTGTAGGCAACAAATGCAACATCATCATTGACTCCATTGAAGTCTGGTTGCTCCCAATTGAAGAGAGCAGTCTCATTCTCTTGTGTTTCTTGTTGAGGAATTATCCCACTAGATGAAGGCTCTGATTGAATATACGAGGCACTTTGGGCCATCAGAGCATGATTCATTAATCCATTTGAACATGTAGCCTGATCGTGAGGTTGATTGCAAGGGGAACACCATTCATAATCCATAGCCATATTATTTTGGCTAGGAACCATATCCCTCACTGGATTTGCAGAATTGAGAGGTGCAGGGTTATATGGTTGAAATGGTATCTGATTAAAATTTTGTCTTTTCCCTTGATAGCCTCCTTGGTATGGTGGCCTATTTTGTTGATAAGGTTGTCCTTGATTTTGGTATTGCTGATTAGGACCTTGGCCTTGTTGTTGGAAGGGTGGCCTGATGCCTTGATTTTGTTTCTTCAAATTTGTGACCTCTTTGGTTAGAGTCTGCATCAAGTTTTCCATTTCCTACATATGAGTTTGCATACTAGTTTGCTGACTACTCTTCATCTCTTGCGGCTCTTGAGAGAAATTTGTTGTTAACTCTTGACCACTAGTACTAGCTTGAGGTGCTGATATTGTGGGAATAGGGATAAATGGGGGTACTTGTGCAGGTGCAATGGGCTGGAGACTAGGGAAGATAGGCATGGGAGGTCTTCTTTGTATCATGCCTGCCTAGATCAAACAATTTTCAGCCCTGATAGTAGTGTCAAAGGCTTGGGGTAAAATGGTACCACCCATAGACTAGATCATGATAGAAATTTGTTTATTTAGACTTTGCTAGTATAGGAAGGCATGGTCAGCTAATGGCCTTACAAAGAATAGGATTCTATTCCATGTCTTAAGGAACCTACTATTGAAATATGTCATTTTTTCTTGAGGGTCTCTCTTAATGGTTGTTAACTACTCAACCAGAGACAAATTATCTGATTTATCCTCAAAATGTTTGCTTAATGCATCCCCTAATCTATCCCATGAAGTGATAGAACCAACAGTTAAAGTTCTAAACCACTCTAGAGCCTTACCTTTCAGAGATGCTACTAATAATTTGGTGGCCACATCCTCTTGTGTAATGTTGTGTATGCTGCAGATGGTGGTCACATCTCTTATGTGCTCAAAGGTTGTAGTCTGCCCTTCACCAGTGAAATCAGGAATACTCTTTAGCACCACCAAGGGCACATCATGATGTACTAAAAAATTTAATGGACTCCCTTGATTGAAAGGTGCAAAGGCAAAATTTCTAGCCATTCCATGAGCTGGAAATTGAAGATTAACAACTATATGAGCTGTATTTGCTGCTAAATTTAAATCCTCTTCTAGATCTCAGGTTAGAGATCTGCCTCTTCTTCTAGAATGAAAGGGAGAGGCTCTCCTTTCTAATGTATCAGGAGGTGTAGATTGAACTCTCCTTGTAGGGGATGTTCTTTGAGTTGACCTGCTTTTGTAACTTCTTCTTGAGGGCAACTCTAAAAAAATGGTGGGTTTTGAGCTTCTAGTCTCAATCTTTCTCATAAGCCTTGAACAAGGCTGGCTTGAATCTTTGAAACTAGTGGAGTTGCCAGATATACTTGATAAAACAACCTCTAAAGGTCTGTATTATGCAATCTGCATATCAAAGATGACATAACTTCAACAAATGAACTTCTTTTATGGTCCCACCGGGCGTGCTAGAATTGTTACACACTGAGTTTTGTACCTTTGTTTCAAGCTCTCTTGGTCTTGATAACTCAGTATAACATGGGAATCATCTCAAGGTTGTGGGACCTCTGCTAACTAAGATGAAACCTCCAGGTTCTAGGCTGGTTCCTCTTGGATAATCACCCTGATTTGCTTCTTAACATGAAAGTAAATCTTTGAAGGGAAAGGGTTAGAAGGAGTGCATGAAAAGGGAAATGACTAAAAGCAAATCTATCCTACTAGGTGATGCACCGAAACTAGGGTTTGGATCTTAGTATAGAGGGATGAAACCAGTGAAAGGCTTAGGTCTAGAAGGTCTTAGCTCTCTGAATAGGCTTGCATAAGTATTTCATAAAAGGAGTCTATAACAAAAAGAGGCTATTTAGGGGAAAGAGGATTTTCACACACAATAGCATTACTGAAGATTCAAACATAATTTATGACTTGCAAACAACATCCACTTCTACAACTGGGCATAGGAATGAGACATGATTGTTAAGAGGTTAAAGTATACCCACAAAGACATTCACATCCAGTCACCCACAACAATGCATATTTTCATAAAAAGGGAAGGACCAAGAACCCTAAGCTCTCACTGAGAAACATGTAAAAATACTAAAAACCAATAAGAGATAACTCACACAAGAAGGCATAGGGATAAGAAAAATGTCACAAAATATCTTAAGTATCTAAATTATCAATGAAAATTAGAATTGTAGAAAGCCAAAAGGGCAAAAATTGCCACAAATCACTCTCTAAGGAAGAAACTTTCCTTTTTTTACAATTGCTTGATTCTCTGCATCAAAAGTTCCAAAAAAAAAATATATACAACACTCCCTACACGCAGGCACGAGTCAAAATCTAACCTTACTAGGGTTACATAGTTATTTAATTCTTTACGAGACCCTAGAGGTACAAACCCTCAAAAACTTTGAGAAAAGTCGACAAACAGGTCCAAAATCTCATGATTGCATATCTTTCTGTACCAGGACCACCTACAGACACACCATCCCTGATCAACCAACTCACCTACAAGTCCACTAAGCCTTTAAGGCTCTAGGTTTGATCTTCATAGAAATTTGAATTTAAAATACGGATGGTGCCAACCCTTTAATGTTTCATCGGCGTAAGAACACCGCACTGTACCCTACAAAATCCATGGTGCCATTGACCAGATCATCCATCATCATGCTTGCAACCAAAAAATGTCCGGACAACATCAATTCTAAGCTACCCCACCACTTGCAAACATTCTCAGAAGAAAAGCCCACAAAAATGTTGCACCACCTTGAAAATGTCATTGGTCGCATGATCGCATGAGCTCAAAAAGCTGCATGTGATCATACAACAAGCCCCTTAGAACCTATCTTTGCCTCACACATGTAAACCAGATCCAACACTAGTGAAAACCCCTGCAGAAGACTTCAAATTAAGGCCCCAATGGTTCAGAGTTCTTCATTTAAAACTTAGTTGTTGATCACATTTTTCATGGAAAATCAGACAATCTGGATCATCCCCAAAATAGTCGCAAGCCCCTATGAAAGGTCAAAGTCCACATCACCAATCAAGAGCCAATCGGAAGTGAGCATACTGACATATCAGCACATTTGGACCCACCGCGAGCCTTACTGCATACTTAACACTAAGTTAACACTGGGTTCATTCCTCCTCTTAGTTGCCAAGTCATTTGATCTTTTCCTTAACTCTGGCTCCATCTAGCGACCACGTGAAACCATCAACCATGCAACCACACAAAGCTTTTCCAACCCTGGGTCCACTGATGCCACTTGGCATTCTATTATTCATCCCAGTTGCTCGGTCATCAACACCTCAACAACACTCTAACAATGGACCCACTGCAACCTCCAAATTCCCATCTAATGGTGGGCGTAAGATCGCATGGCTGAAGAATATACCTTATGCTTTTATGCCAACCACACATCTCCTTTCAACTAGGACCCCACTGACACATCGGCCCACCTACAAAAAGTGCATTGGATGGTTGTCGCTATACCGTGATGCTAAAAGTTGAGCATCTTGGATCCCCGGTATAACGACAACCGCCGAATCAAACCAGACATTAAGCTCTTTAGAAATCCTTGACCCCATGGACCCACTGACAACCACCACGTAGCATACCAACCAGCCAATCAAACACTACCAAACTGATACGTTGTAGACCCTTCAGACAACAAGACCCACGATAGACTAAGATCACATCAGACAGTTGTCATTATACTGCTAGCTTAAAAAGGTATTAACTTTCCTTAGCAGTGTAGCGACAACCACAAGATTTTGCCAAGCTTTAACCTTTGCAGATGAAGAATGGGCCTGTCGACAGGTGTCATCCTATCGTATGATCGCAAGGGAAAGGAATATTCCTTGTGAACATGTGAAAACCACAAGATTTTTGAAAGCCAGCCACCAAGCCCCACTGGTCAGAGTTGCATGCTTATGAAATGAATGCTGCGAGAGGAAGAACTCTGAAACACAGAAAGGGTCGAAAACATAGAGGGTTTTTTAGCGAATGTCGAAAACACATTGAGCTTTCGGACCAAAAGGCAGAAAACATAGAGGGTTTTTGGGACTTTGACAACTTTTTTGAAACCCTGCAATAGTATTTCCTGCAACCATTCAAACTTGAATAACTCTAAGGGTTTTGTGAATTAATTGATGCGATCTGGGCTGGGGCATGGTGAAACATTGAAGAACATGGGGTTTAGATCGCAAAGCATGAAACTTCGTGGATCTATTTCACAAGCTAAAATGAGTTGCAGTAGGGACTTAAACATTCGTAGAGGGTAGAGGACATATCATACAGCCATGAAAATTTTAGGAGTGTCTGGCAAGACAGAAATAGAGACCTGGGAATGAGTCTGGCCAAATTGTATAGAATAGGCAATTTTGGGAAACAATTAGATTGAAAGCTGGTGCCTTAGATGGGGCATAGATAGTATCAACATTGCCATCTGTAATGATGCCTTTATTCTTTTTCTAGTTTTTGTTCTTGTCTTTAGAATTGTATCCTGATTCATACTTATCTTTTTGAAGTGTGATGTCTCCTTTTTTCACAATTACTTTTTCAATTTTGATCACATTGTCTACCATCTTATCAAAAGATGTATGATCTTGCATTTGTAAAGGGTAGTTGATCTCTAGGACAAGATTACTGATGAAGATTTCTAGTTTCTTAGTTTTTAGAATAGGCCTAGCATATAGAGAGAATTTCTTCCTCCATCTCTTGAGAAATGTCAGGAATGGTTCTCCTAGATATTGTTTGAGATTGCAGATATCAATCATGGTGACTGGATGTTGGATATTGTAGGAGTATTGCTAATAGAAAAATTTGATCAACTCCTCAAAATTTTTGGTAGTAGAAGGCAATCTAGAGAACCAATGAATGGTTGCTCCCCCCAGAGATCGAGGAAAGAGATGCATCACATAGGTGGGTTCGTGCATGAACTCCATAGGTTGTGTAAATAATTCTTTGACATGATCTTGAGGTTCAGAGTGTCCATCATACTTATCATATTTAGGCATCTCCACTCTTTTTGGGAATGGTGACATGTACAACTCTTTGTCAAATGGAAAAGGACATAGGGCCTCCATGGAGAACTCCTTGGGTTCCTTTTCTTTCTCAAGTTTATTAAGTTTGAATTGCATGGCATGCATCTGTTTCAGCATAGCTATGAGTGGAGTTTCTTCCTCATGCATAATGATATCTTCAACATTAAATTTAGGAGGAAGTTTAGCTCCTTGATGAGCTAATTGTAAGAAATATGTTTCTCTATCTTCTTTCAAGAAATGCTTCATCATTCTTTTGAAGTCATTGTCATTTTGATACTGTGCAATCTCTTCAGGTGTGGGTTCCTAATCTGTGCCATGTCGAGATTGAGCTCTTTGAGAGCCAAGGTTTGTCCCTTCTTGAGACATGGTAGGAGTTTTAGGACTCCCCGGGATAGATCAAGGAGGAGTTTGTTGATTACCTCTATGAGTTGATGGTGGAGGTATGTAACCAGTTTTTAATCAAAAGTTGCCAAGACCGTCATCTTCGTAAAGACCAGAATTTTAGAGTTGTTCAAGAGTTGGACCCTGGATATGAGTCAAAGGTAAGGTATGAGATGCTTCTCCTGATTTCTTGTGTGAGGAAGCTCTAGTTTCCACCATTAACCTTGGTTGAAGCAAAAGAATAAAATGAAGACAACTGAAGAATGAATTGATTCAAGAAGATCAGATGACGCAACCTTGTCAAGGTTTGATTGATTGAAGCTTAGATTGGACTTAGATGAAGGATACTATGCCCTACATGTATGGGTAAATGCCCAAAAGATAGTGGACACAAGTTCACAACACTTAGCCATTTTGAAGATTGATTGAAGATTGATAGTTATGACAAGGTTTCGACACAAGATGAAAAAGATTCAAATCGATTAAACAAAAGACTGAATCAGATTCAAAAGACCACTTAAGGAAAATGATTGGATTCTTAGTAGTTGCTGCTCTATTCCTGACACAGTGATTTGTTTGAAAGATTCTAGAAATAGGCTGAAAAAGCTAGGTATCTGGCAATTCTGACAACTTTTTGGCAATTTTTCAAAATTTCTCAAATGACTTTCTGCAGGCTCGTACAATAGTGGGTATAGCATGAAATGACAATTGGAAAAATCGTACAACTATTGCAAAACTTGCATGACAGTTGATAGCAGGGTTTTTGACTTTTTGAATTGACTGGCAACAAAACTCGTACGACACCAGACAAGTTATCATACAAAAATCTGGGGGTTCTGAAATGACAATAGCAAAAATTCATACGACTTTTTGACTTTACAAGATGACTTTTGACTCCAGAAAGGAATTTCACTTCAATTTTTGCAAATTTTGTGTTTTCAATTTCAAATTGTTTGCAATTTTCACTGTCCAGATTTGAAGGTTGTACCAGATTTGTTCGTTCATAATAACTAGATAGATAAGCAAGCACACAAAATAGCAAGCAAGTGATTTCAAGCACATTTGAAAATAATGAACAGGGGACAAAGCAACCCTACGCATGAACAATCAAGTGACTGAATGTGCTAATCCCTAGGAGTGCTAACAGTGTATGTTCCAAAAAGTTTTGCAATAACGCACATATTGCTAGAAAATGAAAATTTGGCCTCACTAGGGTTTTTAGGAATGGTCTAACTCTGCAACTTTTGTGATCTCAAGAGGGAAAACTCCAATCTAGGCAACGGGGTTTTGACACAGTCTGAGAAATTAATCAATCAAGAGCTGTGATGAAGGGTGCTCACCTTGATGAAGGGTGCTCCCCTTAATACCACAAACACATAACAGAAACAGAGAAATAACAACAATATGCAAGAATAAAAAATTGGCTTCTTATTATCTCCACAAATGTGGAATTACAAACTTTCAAAATTACAATATGCAAAGCCACATGGACATTCCCTTACAATATTCTGTAGGACAAAGCCTTGAATCAATACCCAGATCTACTACCTAGAACTATCCCGAACTGCCTAATACAACACTACAGCCTTCCTTATATAGGAAATTTTCCACCGCCTGGGAAGGTTCCAGAATTTTTAGCCAACAAGGCTGACCAAACTTAGAATTATTTTATTTTTCATTTTATTACATCAAAGTTGGCTCAAAATAACTTTTGAAACCCAAATAGAAATTTTGAAGGAAAATCATTTTCTACCATTTTAGTTGACCCAACTTTCGAAGACCATAAGTCATCACCCGTTGACCCGATTGACTATTATAACCCCATTTCGGAAAGGGCACAAGGAGCTCTACAACACTTAAATCAAGCAAGCTTTATTCAGCCAAAAATTTGACCTCATTTGGGGCCTCTAAAGCCTTCAAAATTGAGTTCAAAGTTTTTGTACCCTATTTTCAAAACTAAAAAGTTTCAATATGTTCAAAACTAGACTTGATCTAGCAATGAAACTTTACAGATAGGCTAATATGACTAAGATGAACCTCCAACTGTGAAATCAGAACATTTCAAGATCGTATGACCAACTTACTAAAAATAGCAAGTTTCCATAAATAGTAGCTCTACACAAGATAACCCTTATTGAAAAGAAACCAGAAATATTTTTGGGTGATGCAAGATTTCTCTTACACCCAAGATGATCCTACATCAGACACCCGAGGTAGTTTGAGAAGTGACCCGTCATGACTTAGGTGTGAAGAGGGAAACCAAGATGGTTAACCTCCTGCTTTTTCAGCCATGATGAATCTTAAACAAGTTGTCCTTTCCACTTGACTAGTTATTCTTCATATGTCCTATTCCTTGTGCTTCTGTCAACATGACTATCTAGTATATCCTCAATCTCCTTAGTATTTGAACTAGTTGCTGGAATACTCCATTGTGCTGCTATGATCTCATCTTCAACACCTCCTTCATGATACTTTGTCAAATATGAAATGTTAAACATTGGTGAAATATTCAGCTCAGTAGGCAATTCTACCTCATATGTATTTCCTAAATCATGCTTCTTTAGTATCTTACATGGCCCAAACTTTTTCATTTTCAGCTTGTTGTATGTACTAACTAGAAATCGCTCCTTCCGCAAATGAACCATGACTTCATCTCCAACTTGAAATTCCTTATGCCTCCTTTTCTCATCTGCCTTAGTCTTATACTGTGCATTCATCTTGGTAATGTGCTTCCTCACCTCCTCATGGATGTTCTTCAAATGTTCTGCAAAATCCTCAACTTCAACACTAATTTCTCCTTTATCTATCTTCCTCAGCTCTGATGCATTTCTGGGACTACTTCCATATACAATCTAGAATGGTGATTTACCAGAGCTCCTATTGACAGAATTATTATATGCAAATTCTGCCTGTGGTAAAATCAAATCCCATCCTGTTGGCTTATCTCCAACCAAACATCTCAGTAAACTTTCCAAACTCCTATTCACCACCTCTGTTTGTCCATCAGTTTGTGGATGATGTGATGAACTGAACTTCAAATCTATCTTCAACTTCTTCCACAATGTACACCAGAAATATCTAACAAACTTAGTGTCTCGATATGAAACTATGGTCTTTGGCAAACCATGTAGTCTCACTACTTCTTTGAAAAATAATTCTACTACATGAACAACATCATTAGTCTTCTTGCAGGGAATAAAATGTGTCATCTTTGAAAATTTGTCAACTACCACAAAAATTGAATCATGTCCCCGCTATGTCCTTGGTAAACCAAGAACAAAGTCCATATTGATATCCTCCCAAGGCTTCTCTAGTATAGGTAATGGCTGATACAACTCTATATTCTGCTTCACTCCTTTCACCATCTGACATACTCTGCAACTTTGTACAAACTTCTTGACATCTTGGTGCAACTATGGCCAATAATAATTCTCACTAACCAAAGCAAGGGTTTTGTCTTGACCAAAATGTCTAGCCAATCCTACGCTATGCTTCTCTTTGATGAGATCTCCCTCATAGAACTTTGTGGAATGCACAACTGACTCCCCCTGAATATCATATCATCCTGAATGATAAAATCCAACCACTTCGTTCTATCTAGAGTAAAAGGTTCTTTACAAGCTTTCCAAGCTTCACCAAAATTAGGATCCTCTGGATACAAATTCTTGAGTTTCTTGAACCCAACCACCTCAATCTGCATCACTGTCAGCAATAGTTTCCTTCTGCTAAGCACATCTGCAACCTTGTTGGAATTTCCACTTCTGTGTTTCAAAATAAATGTATAACTCTGCAAAAAATCAACCCATTTCAAATGCCTCTGATTCAACTTTCCTTGACTATTCAAATATTGCAAAGCTTGATGATCAGTATACAAAACAAACTCCTTAGGAAGTAGATCATGTCTCCACTTCAATGCTTGAACTATAGCATAAAATTTCTGATCATAAACAGAATATTTTCTCTTGGCATCATTCAAATTCTCACTGAAATAAGCAATAGGTTTAACTTCTTGGCTCATAACAGCTCCTATTGCAGTACCACTAGCATCACAGTCTACTTGAAACACCTTATTAAAATCTAGAAGTGCTAAAATAGGCTGTTATGTAACTTTCTATTTCAATAGTTTAAAACTCTTATCTGCCCCATTAGTCCACTTGAACTCTTTTCTATCCCCTCTCATTGTTTCAGTCAAGGGTCTACAAATACTGCTAAAATTTCTAATAAATTTTCTGTAAAAGCTAGCCAAACCATGAAAAGATCTTACCTTAGTAGCACTTCTTGGAGTAGGCCATTCAAGGATAGCCTGTACTTTCTTTGGATCCATTTTCAGACCTTCTACTCAAACTACAAATCCCAAATACACTAACTCTTTCTTCACAAAACTGCACTTCTTTAAATTAATCAATAATTTCTCATCTCTTAACTTCTCAAACATCATATGAATATGAAACATATGCTCTTCTAATGTCTTACTAAAGATCAAAATATCATCTAGGTACACAATGATGAATTTACCCAGAAATTCTTTCAAAACCTCATTCATGAGTAGCATGAAAGTGCTTGGTTAATTGGTTAGCCCAAAAGGCATGACTAACCACTCATATAGTCCTTCTTTTGTCTTAAAGGAAGTCTTCCATTCATCTACTTCTCTGATCTGAATCTGGTGATGTCCGCTCTTCAGATCTATCTTTGAGAAATACACAGCCCCACTCAAATAGTCCATAATATCATCCATTCATGGCAATGGAAATCGGTACTTGATTGTGATCTTGTTTATTGCTCTAGAATCTGTACACATCCTCCATTCTCCATTCTTCTTTGGTGCTAATACCGCTGGCATAGCACAGGGACTCAGACTCTCGAATCAACCCCTTCTGCAATAACTCATGTACTTGTTTGTTCAACTCTTCACTTTCTACTGGTGTCATTCTGTGTGCTACCTTGTTTGGAAAACTGGCTTCTGGAATCAAATCCATCTGATGACTGATCTTCCTTACTGATGGTAATCCATCAGGTACTTTATTAGATAAAATATCCTGAAACTCATTCAACAAATCTACAACCTCTGTAGGTACATCCTCCATTTCCTTTTTACCAGCTTTTGGAATTAAAGCAAAACATGCTCATGCCTCATACCATCTAGAAATTTTCTTCCATCAACAAAATTTATTCTTGCATTACCACATACCTTTTTTTCGGTCTCCTTCAATGGCTTTAGCTTATTTCGTACTCCATCCTTTATCAGGGAATAGGTATTCACACGACCATCATGTACAGCACATCCATCAAACTGCCATGGCCTACCCAACAACATGTGACATGCATCCATAGGTATGATATCACATAGTACCTCATCATGGTACCTGCTAATCTTGAACTTTACTAGGCACTATTCACTGACCTTGACCTTGTGGTCATCCTACAGCCAGGCAATCCGATATGGATGTGGGTGTTTCTGTCTCTTGAGCTTCAACTTTGTCACCATCTCTTATGACACCAAATTGTCAGTGCTTCCACTATCAATAATCACATCACATCATTTACCCTCACACTTGCATCTAGTGCGAAATAGGCTCCTCCTTTGTTTAGGTTCATTCTCACCACTCAGTAGGACTCTTCTATTAATCAATGTTTCTCCTCTTTCAGCATCTTCAAAATTTGAGGATCTGGCATCTTCATCTACATGTGCCACTCTGGCCTGGCCTTCATTCCTCCTATCCATCCTTCCTTGGTGTTGAGGACATTCAAATGCCCTGTGACCTTCTTCTCCACAATGAAAACATGTTCCATGGAAACCTCCTCTTCCCGAACCTTGTCCTCTTCCTCTTCCTCTCTGATCTCTATGGTTCTGATCTTGGAAATGATTGGAGTTGTTTCCTCTCTGATTTTGACTGCTACTGGCCTCATCCTTCTTTTTTAGATCTTCATTTCATCCTCCATATGACCATCCACCAAATCATCCATCGCAACCTCTTCCATTTTGTCTACTCTCTAACTTCTTGTTCAAATTTTCCTCTACTTTTAGGGCAAACTGGTATGCCTCTTCAATACTGTTCATTAAAACCAGATTCAACTCCTTCTAAATCCTTGGCCTCAACCCATTAAGGTAACAGGAAACTTTCTCCTTATTAACTTTTGCATGGCCTGTTTTGATGAGGATTCAATAGAACTCCTCTATATACTCCTGAATAGATCATCCCGCTTGCTTCAAACTTTGCATTTTCTTCAGTAGGTCAAGCTTATAATCAATAGGGATGAACTGTCACTTCAATTTATCCACCATCCGATCCCATCTTGTGATTTTATCTTTCCCTCTTCTATTTCACTCCAATTGAATCTCTTGCCACCAGATCTTCGCATGACCTTTCAGTCAGGCCTTCGTGAATTTGACCCTATCAGGATCCTCAATATCTTCATACTCAAAATATTCTTCACATTCATTAATCCAATCGATCAACTCCTCTGGGTTAAGATTTCCTAAAAATGTAGGAACCTCAATCTTAGGTCTTTTTCCTATCTTGGAAATGGCCTGAAAAAGTCTTTCTTCCTCCTGGTTTACAACTTTGACTTCTCCTTCTTGATCTTCTTCTTTGGCTTCATCCTCGCTTTCATCTCTGACATTAAGATTCATTCCTCTGCGAATCTCTTCTTGCAATGCTTGCACTTGTCTCTAGAGTGCTCTAACCTTAGGTGTTACAACGTCAGCTCTTCCGCCATGCTCCCTTCATGGAGGCATTTTCACAATGCGCACTGAAACCCTAACCATGTTTCTAGTGCAAATTGCTTCAGAGTCGGTGATTTGTTTACACAAAAACCCTAACCCACGGTCTTGGTGCAAACTGCCTCATAATCGGTGATCTGTTTACACACTCAGGAAAACCTGGCTCTGATACCACTTGATGAAGGGTGCTCCCCTTAATACCACAAACACATAACAAAAATAGAGAAATAACAACAATATGCAAGAACATAAAATTGGCTTCTTATTATCTCCACAAATGTGGAATTAAAAATTTTCAGAATTACAATATGCAAAGCCACATGGGCATTCCCTTACAATATTCTGTAGGACAAAGCCTTGAATCAATACCCAGATCTTCTACCCAAAACTATCCCGAACTGCCTAAGACAACACTACAACCTTCCTTATATAGGAAATTTTCCACCGCCTAGGAAGGTTCCAGAATTTTTAGCCAACAAAGCTGATCAAACTTAGAATTATTTTATTTTTCATTTTATTACATCAAAGTCGGCTCAAAATAACTTTTGAAACCCAAACAAATTTTTTGAAGGAAAATCATTTTTCACCATTTCAGGTGACCCAACTTCTGGAGACCATAAGTCATCACCCGTTGACCCGATTGACTATTATAACCCCATTTCGGAAAGGGCACGAGGAGCTCTACAATGCCTAAATCAATCAAGCTTCATTCAACCAAAAATTTGACCTCATCCGGGGCCTCTAAAGCCTTCAAAATTGAGTTCAAAGTTTCTGTACCCTCTTTTCAAAACCAAAAAGTTTCAATATCTTCAAAACCGGACTTGATCTAGCAATGAAACTTTACAGGTAGGCTGATATGACTAAGATGAACCTCCAACTGTGAAATCAAAACATTCTGAGATCATATGACCAACTTACTAAAAATAGCAAGTTTCCATAAATAGCAGCTCTACACAAGATAGCCCTTATTGAAAAGAAACTAGAAATATTTTTGGGTGATGCAAGATTGCTCTTACACCTAGGATGCTCCTGCATCAAGATGCTAGGGAGATCTGACAAGCCAACAAGAGACCACACCTATGAAGATTTCCTCCACAAGGACATTTATATAGCAGCTGCTGCTACCACGACAAAAATGGCTATTATCGCTTGAGGTTCCATTAACGTGGTTGACCCAATTAAAGGAATGTCCACTATGGTTAACCCTCTCTAAAGGTGACTCACAAAATATACCACATGGAGACTGGTTCTAGATTCAAGGATCTAAGTTTCTGATACTACCCAAAAAGGGAGTAGAGCATAGTCCTCTAGCCTTTTCACTTTTAACCAAAACAAAGTAGATAGATTAATCTGACATGCTAAGACTAAGATTATCTCACAAAGATCTATGACTTCAACCGCTTATGATCTATCAACGCCTCTGGAGAGAGAATGTATCAATCAAAAGTTGAACACACAAATCTAGTAGAACGTGAGACGCTCTCAGTATCCTCCCTACCTACAAGGGTTCCTTCATTGAGAAGAGTTTCACTAGAAACCCACTCTCTCAAGAACCATGAATAGTGTTCATAGGGCCTATTTACTATGTGTAACAAAGATGCTGAAAAGCAAATCTATGTTCATTTTTAATAGCCCAAAATGAAATCTATGATATGAAAGCAATAAAAGGTCACACAAGCCAAACACGTGAGATGTTCATTTTAGTCCAAATCGAAACATTATCAGCTAAGAAGATTACCTAAATTCGTCGCAATGTGCTTAGTAGATTTTTTTTACCTATTTTTAGCAACTCTCACGCTTTTCCCAATCAAAATTTGTAGAAATCAATCAGAAATAGCAAATTTCAATTGTTAATGTTAGCCATCAGTCCAAATTTGGAAAAAAATCTAGAAAACTGGCTGAAAAAGTGAAACCACAATTGAAACCTGGCACTGAAACTCATACGATAGTGGGTCACCTCCCAGACGACAGTCCAGAAACTCGTACGACAATAGGTATTAGATCATACAATAATCGGGCTTCCAAATGACACTATATTTATGATGGTACGATCCTTGATCAAATCAACTGTCGTACGACAGTGGGTATCTCCTGGCACAAATTTCTAACAAAACTTGTACGAAAATTATACAGATAGAAATTAAAAATTGTAGCTTGGAATAGAAAATGACAAGATAATAAAAATTGATAAAAATTGAATGGAAACCCGTTTTAGGGCCCCATGGTGGGTGCCAAAAATGCGTGTGTAAATTTTGTACCTAGCTATAGATAACACTTTAGTAAAACATTAGAGGCTAGCTAAAATCAAAATCATGTAGTGAAATGGAAACTAATCTAACCAGGTGATTTATTGACTTCTAGTAGATGTGAGTATGTATTCTCAGATTGGACCGAGATCAGTGACCTTGACGACACCTAAATGAAGGATTTGAATGCAGAATCTAGATATGAGACGAATGCAAATTAATCTATATTTTTGGTTTTTTGTGCAATAAGATGAAATAAACTGATATAAATCTATGCTAGATGAAAAAATGATATGCAATGCAATTAATCTAACAATGATATGCTAAATATGAAACTAAAAATGATTAGAAACAAGATTGATCTCACAAGAGTTGTTGATTTGCAAGAAACTTCAATTCTTTAGATATTAATTCACCAATGTGATTGTGCAATTCGAGAATGATTTTGGCAGAGTAAGTATGCAAATTTGTGAGATCTGAGATTGAAGAGCCGAGCCTTGATTTTATAGAAATCCAGGGCTTTGGGGATGCATGGAAAAGCCATAAATCACTCTTGATAAACTCAGGTTGATTTTTGAGTTTTCAAAAATAAAAGATAATTAACTCACAAAAATCATGCAAAAAGCCAGGTTTAACTCAAAATAGAGTTTAGATTAAATTCCAACTCATCATCAAATGTTGAGTTTAAATTTAAAATTGATTGTTAATTTCTAGTTGCCTACTTTTTTGATTGTGCATGATTTAATTATAAATTAATTAAAAAATAAAGTGATTTATTCTCAACTTAACTGATTTTAAAAATAAAATAATTAATTTATAGGTTAATCAATTATTAAATCAAACTTTTATTCAAAAAATTATATTATTAAATATGACAACTTGTTTTAATTAATTAAATAAGAATTTAATCAATTAATGATAGGAATTTTGATATATTGTCAAATTTTAATAATAATTAGGAATAAATAAAATTAAATTCAATTTAATAATTAAGTGGCAGAATTAAATCTAATTAATTAAATATTCAGAACATTCAATTAATCAAACTTTAGGATAAATAAGATTTATCGCCAAATAATCATTAAATTAAAGATAATTAAGATAATTAGGAATATTGCTAAGAATATTCTCTGATGCAGATTTTAAGATAATCAATTAGGATTCGATGATGTTCAGATGTGCCTTAGGTTAGGACTTTGATGTCGATTTCTTTCGATGTGTCGATATAGGAGGTTAATGAACCTATAGCCCATTTTTGGCTATTACAGGTCTGAAGTTGAATCTAACCGACCTACCAGCGCTAACTGAAAGTTTGCCATTGTTTTGTTTACTACAAAATTAGGAAGAGAGAGTTCGGAGCCTTCCTTAGTTTGGATGAAGTCAACCAGAGTGTTCTCAGTCTTGCCAACAAGAGCACCTTTCCAATTTATTTTTGGAGGGGGTGGAGGGGCATCGACAGAAGAGGACACCTGGTGGGATCCATCTATTGACTACTTCGCAGACTGCACCAAGCCAAAGGTAGCAGTCTCGAGACCAGCATGGGTTCCAGGTTGGGGCCCTACAAGGGAGGAAGATTCCCCCCATGAGAACTAGGCATGGTATTTGAAAGTTTGAGTGGGAGTTGGAGAGTAGGAATGTTAAATTTTTAACTTTATCATATAAAAAAATTATTTAATAAAAATTTGATTAGCTAAATAATTTGAAGTGTTATACACAAATTTTCAAAATTTAATTCTATTTCTTTAAATAAATAAATAAATTATTCTAATTGCCTAGTTATGGTGTTCCATAAGTCCCTCATTATTATTTTTATTATAGATTATTAAATTTTAAATAATTTATATTTAATAATTATATTTTTAATTTTTACAATTATGACTATTGAAATAAATTTTTGAAATTTTTTTTTTTTTTTATTAATTTAAAAATTAAATTCCTTTAAGATATATTTAATTAATTTAAAGTATATAATAAAAAATTTAAAACTATTTTTAAACTAAGATTTGAGTTGTTAAATTAAAAACAGAATAAAAATTTTAAAACTAAATGACACAAGAATGCTAATTCTATTATAAATTATTTAATATATAATATTATATTTATTAATAATATTGTTATATAAATATAACTATTATAAAATGTTAATATTGTACATCATATATATACATTATTAAGTATTCAATATATGAAAATGAATTATGATTATTATTTATGTTAAAATTTTCTTTTAAAGATAAATTATATTTATAACTAATTACAAAATTAAAGGCAATTACTAGCCACTAAGTGGCTTTTGTTGAATAATGTTTCCATCATTAATCCTATAGCTAAATATAAATATCATCATTTTTAATTTTTAAATTTATTTAATTTAATTTATTTCTATTTATATAGATTAATTTTTTTCTTACATTTATTTACTCAACCTATATGAGTTAAAAAAAATAATGTATGTACTTTACATCTTTCCAAACTTAATAACTTTTTTTTTTTTAAATAATTTTTTTTGGTTATTTATATGGTCTTATCCAATGCACTTATTTTATTAGATTACTTAAAGTGTGCCAAGGACAAATTCTTCTTGAAGAGCTCAATAATTATTAGTACTTGCCACTAAGGCATAGTACTATTGTAATGAATTAAGTTTCACTTGAAACTTTGGATTTAAAATAAATATTAAATAAGAAACATTTGAGAAAGTAAAATTGTTAGTGTTTTATTTTTACTAAATCTTTACAATGTTTCTCCATTTATATGTTTGTAAGGTAGAATGCTTTAGAAATTTCAAAATATTTTTAAACTAATGAATATAAGATTTATTAATGTGTGAGAAATCTGTTTTAAGCATGTTGAATAGTGATAAAACTTTAAATATAATCACAACTCTTTAAATATTAATTATGATAAATATCAATTATGATAGAGTTGACAAGATTTAAATGCAAGCTTCAAGATATTGTTAGCAAGGAACATAATAAAATAGAAAACACATTAATGAAATTTAAATAAATTGAAAATCTTGTGTGAGCTTAAAAATCTACACCAATTTTTCTAGAATGACCTTTAGTTTGTTGTGAATATACTAAAGTAAATTTGTTTCTATTTAAATATGTGATAATTTAATTAATTTAATTTTTATGATTCAACAATATAAAAAAATTTCATCTACAATTATACAATACCAACACTTTCTTCCAAAAAAAATTTAATGTAATATTAAATAAAACATGTAAATTTATGTGAATGTGCTAGAATGTCTTAGAAGTTAGAAATAAAACTTAGAAGAGGTATGATTCTTATTTGAAAAATAAGTCAAAATATGTCTAATATAACTACTAATTAAAAGATTGTGTGGCATTTTAGTTTGTAATATGAAAATAGAATAAAATAGAAAATTTTCAACCTTCATTCATGAAATTGAATGCTATGTAACAATATAATATGAAAAGTAAAATAGAATAAAATAGAAAACTTTTAACTTCCATGAAATCCAAAAGAATTGTATACAATCTTACAATGTAATATGAAAGAAATTGTATACAATTTTACAATATAATATGAAAGTAGAATGAGATAGAATAAAAGACCTTAAATCTCCATACAAGTAAGATAAAAACGATCAGCTAATGGCCCAAAACAGCTTTATTATAATCGGTAGAGCCCTAAACTTGCATTCCCTCATTACCATCCAAGTAGAGCTCTTCAGTTACACGGCCCGTAGCAATTTACAGGTGGTTTAGGGGGACAGCCCCTGCCGCAACTTGTCGGATCTCCATATGTTGCCTGGGCTACCACGCTGTCAAAAAGGGTCAATGCAAAGATAAATGCCAACACAACACACCATATTATCTTCGAACCAGACTCCATACTAAACCACGCTAGGAAATGGCAAACAACTCAACGTTGAGAAAATGAAGTATGGAATTGTCTATTTATAGATCGTCTTGTTCAAGGAATGATTGTTTATATTGTTTTAACTGTCAAAGATAAAGTTTAGTAAAAACAATAAAAACTGTTTGAACGTCATTCAAATAATTAGGGTGTCCAGCCGGGGATGAACTGCTACGTGTCCCGATATGAAAACGCGTGGGGCCAAAATTCCATGATTATTTAAAGAAGACTGGTGCCAAATTTAGTACTCAACACATGAATGTCCCCAAAAGTTATCCTACCTTCCCACTCTAAGCGGTAGACTTATCTGTATAGTCTCGATTATTAACACCACAGACTAATTCTATCTACATTCTTTACTAAAATTTCACGACAAATTCAGCACTTTATCACAATATTGTTTCTAATGAATTTCATTATTTATATTATCATTTTTTTCAGATTCTACCTATATTGTTTTTAAATAGTGAGAGTTGGCCCAATTTAACAATTTACAATAATCTTGTTTCTAATTAATTTTAGTTTTATATTACTAACTTTCTCATAGATTCTACCTATTTTTTAAAAGAAATTGAGAAACTTGGACCAATTCAACAATGTTCAGTTGTGTTGTTTCTAATGAATTTCATTTTTTATATGCTAACCATTTTATTGATTCTATCTACCTTTAAAAAATAATAATAATAAGACTTGGACCAACTCAACAATTTACAATAGTGTTGTTTGTAATGTATTTCATTTTTATATTACTAACTTTGTCATAGATTCTACCTCCATTTCTTTTGTAAATAAGATCCTTGGACCAATTCAACAATTTACAATAATGTTGTTTCTAATGATTTTATTTTTTATATACTAAATTTTTTATTTACAATAGTAACGTTTCTAATAGATTTCAATTTTTATATACTATCATTTTTATAGATTCTATCTACTTTTTAAAAAATTTTGAGACTTTGACTAATTTAACAATTGATAGCAGTATTGTTTTTAATGAATTTTATTTTTATATTGCTAACATTTGCATTGATTCTACCTAAACTTTTTTTAAATAATCAGACTTTGACCAATTCAATATTTTGCAATAGTCCTATCTCTAATGAATTTCATTTTTTTATTAAGCGAGAGGCTTTCTACAGTAGCATCATTCATCATTGTAAACATTTCGACATTTTGAAAAAAAATTGACGTTCATATGACTGTATTATGGTGAGTTGGCAAAATCGTGAGTTGGCATATTAGAATACTGGCGGTTGTAATTGGCATGGAGTTACAAACTATGTGGAATTGGAGAGTCACATGAATCGGCGGATAAAAAATAGCAATGAGAAAACGGAAAGTCACAGCACAGAGTAAAAGAAACGATGGAAAGTTACAAACCTTTCGTCTACTTCTAAAGGGTTTTCATTATTTACACACTCAGGAATCTTCATCATTCAGAGGAAGGCTTCGATACAAAGGTCTATATAATTTTATGTGCATTGACATGCTCGCAGGTGGAGGACATCACAAAAAGGGAGATCACCTGGAAACAGGCTACAGTTGGTATTCACGTCTATGAAGGACAGAGACCATTTACCGCACAAAACAATTTGTTGGGTGAATTTGAATTGCTCGGGATTCTGTCGGCAGATGCGGGTTGTCGAATGTTAAGGTCTTCTTCAAAATAAGAGAGGATGGCATTCTCGCTGTCTCTGCAGAGGATGTGGGCCACGGAGCAATTAAAGACATTACAATAACCAACGCGGGTGGAAGACTTAACAAAGAGGAGATCGATAAAATGATAGCTGAAGAACAAAATTTTTGAGAGAATGATGAAAAAGCTAAACAAAAGAATCTGGCCAGAAACAGTCTGGAGACGTATTTTTACAACATGAAAAACAGGGTAAACGAGGCCAAGAGGAAACGTAATATCAAGAATGGTTGGATGAGAATGAGGCGGAGGCAGAAGCTTCTAAATTTGGAAACGAGCTAAAAAAGCTCGAGTTGGATTGGTTGCCCCCTTTTACCAGGGACCTGTGAGGTATGTCGATTTCTAAAGATGAAAATGTTATTAAATTCTAGCGATGAAAGAGTTTCTTTATTCGAATGTTTTTTCAAACCTCCATAGATCAAAGTCTGACTTTAGAATCTAATTTATCAAATTTAAAGGTTTATTGATTTGTTTTTTTAAAGTTTGGAGGTTAAATAGTATATATTTTTTATGAGGATTAATTTTAAGTTGATTGTTAAGATTGTTTTTAATTAAAGATTAAACTTGTTTCTAAGATTATTATAATTATTTTAAATTTATCTTTAAAAACTTCAAAATATCAATTTTAGATTATTTAATATATCTTTTTATTTTAATATTATTTTGTAGTTTTAATTATTAAAATATTGTCACGACATATTCTTCTATGATTAGTTTGTTGATATAAATTTAGTATTCTTGGAACCCTAATCAAATCTATATTATGGGCAATATGTATATTACGAAGTAGGTCAAATATAGATTTTGTGGAATATGTATTTTATTCTGGTTGTGTAATGATTTGAAATCGGAATTTGTAATTTTCTTTTACGCTTTACCAATGTAACAGGCTACAAGAAGGATTTATATTTGTTTCTTTAATTGATATTTTTGCATTTTGACACCACTCATATTTACTTTGTTTTCTTCTTATCTTTTGGCTTATAGGTTCTCCGTAGGTGAAAATATTGATATGTTGGGGATTATGGGAGTTAGTGGTGCAATGGCATGCATGAAATTAATTATTGGTGTTTTTAGAAAGGGCTTCATTTTTTCCTTCCATTCCCACATTGTCTCTCATTTAGAGATGCAAATTTCTTTCTATAAATTCTCTTCCTTGATTAAAGATTTTTAATTGATTTTGATGGAATGCAGTTAATTTTTTTTTTAATTTATTTTGCAATAGAATTAATAAATATAAGAGATGATAATTAGGGATTTAATTGAGTTTTAACTTTTTTTTATTCATGTAAAAACAAGAATGTGCTTTTTTCATAATTTGTCTAGATTTATTCACACACACAAATTTGTTTAAGATAAATTGTAAATAGATTTATTCATGCAACTTGATTTATTCATGGTTGAAATCTAAACAATCAGATTTGTTCATGATTAGAATCTAAGTAATTTAGCAACCAAATTTGTTCATAATTGTAATCTAAGTAATTTGTGCAACCAAGATTTGTTTATGATTGCAATCTAAGTAATTTGTGTTACCAAGATCGATTTGAAAATTGAAATTTATTTTGATTCTTCTATATTAGATTTTAAAAATATAACCCTAACCCTAACCCTAACCATGGTACTAATCCTAACTCTAAACCCTAGACACTAATATTAATATAATATTATATATTTAATAATTATAAATTACTATTCTACATTTAAAATAATATTAAACATAACCTAAGTCTAATATTATATTATTAATATATTATAATTAAAATAATAAAATACACTAAGAAATTATAATAATAATGTCTTTCATGTTGCCATGTGATTGCTACTAGCTTATATATACTTTATATATATATAATAAGCTGAGAGATATCCTTCTCGAGGCGCCTATTTTCATAATATCTCTTAGTGCAATAGGCGCCCCGAGAAGGATATCTCTCGACTTATTATATATATATATATATATATATATATATATATATATATATATATAAAGTATATATAAGCTAGTATTATTTACTAATGTATAGATTCCACCTACATTCTTTTTAAAATAGTGAAATTTTGACCAATTCAACATATTTACAAGGTTATTTGAAATGATTTGTTTTTAAAATTACGCCCAAAAGCGTAAACCTACAGTGGCATCAAAACCATAACCACCACCTAAACTCTAACCCTAACCATAACCCAAATATATCTTAGGATTACTAATTGGTGCGTAATATAATTAAGGTTAGAAATAGTAATTATATTATAATAATATTATATTAAATTCTATTTAAAAAATATATATTATATAATTATTTATTAATTTATTCAATATGCTATATTTAAATACGCCTCGATACATCTCAGAGTAGATCATCTTAAAAAGTGGTGTAAGAAAAAAGAAACCCTTCAGATTCTAGTGCCAGCTCACATTTTTCTATCCACACATTGAGAAAAGCCGAAAATAACAACGGAAGTAACAAATGCATCAGTAATAATACGAACAACAAAAACAATGGAATACGAACTGTACAACCACGGTAACAGAAATCAAATACGAATGAGGAAATAAGAGTGGCTTTTTTTAGCAATTTTAATTATAGAATGTGATTGACACGCGTGACTGCAGCGTTTTTTAACAATTCAAGAAACTTTTTTTAAAGAAAAATCTGGCAACGCCATGTGGAAAAATCTGTAAAGTGGGGGATGAGGTGCCATTGTATGCTAATAAGGTCGGTCCATTTTAGAATCCCAGGTTTTTTTCACTCTTTTCCTGCATTTGTGTTTCGATCTCTATATTTTCCTCATGAATGTTGCAAATTTGAAGACATGTATAGTCTTAAGAATCTGTTGGACATTGCAATCTGAATCGTAAGTATTTCCAAATTTTTTCAGTTTTGAAAGTATTGATTGAAGAGAAAATTGTTATATTTGTTGAGATCGATTCTTTTACAGTATTTTTGTTCAATCTGTTTTTGAGATTTATATTAGTGAATTTATAAAAATTATTTTATAAATAATTTTGTTTCCAGAAGCAGCCTCCACGAGACTTACTGTATAAAGACGCACATGGGCTTTCAATGATAGAGATTGGGGGCTCTTCAAATATCTCTTGGTGTTTATGATGAACAAGTATTCAAGGCTTTAAGATTTCAGGATAAGGGAGGCAGAGAAGAATAAAATTTGGTTGATATTGGGTGTGGTCAACAACTGGGATGATTATGGGAGGAAGCACAATATGTAAGTTGGGGGAGAAATGCTGACTTAAAGCTGCATTCAGATGATGCATTCTTCTTAGATTCAATTATTCATAGTTACATCAAAGCCCATATTAGGCATGTTAACCTGGGTCAATAAATTCACAAATAAGGCTTATCTTTTCTAAAAGTTTTTTGAATTTAGAAATTCATTCACAGCAAATCTCACAATCAACATTTTGTGTGAAGACATGTCTTCAAACATTCTATCGAAAAGTATTGTTCTTGGTTTGTGCTTCTAAATCTTGCATGCATGTCTACCACACCATTCTTCACGAAAATCCCTCACACCATTATTCTTTGATACATTTATTTGTTGGATATACATTCAATAATCATGATGTTTGTATAATTTTATTATTTAAAATAAATTAAGATAATATAAAAATTAACTACCTTTAATTAAGAATAGAAATGTTTTTATATTTTCTTTATTTTTTCAATTAAAAATATTTTTATTTTCAATTAGAAAAGTAGATTATTAAAAAAGTATAAACATAATATAGAAACATTCTATTTTTCTAATTGAGATTAAAGTTGTTTATTAGAAAAGTAGAATATTAAAAAGGTATAAACATAATATAGAAACATCTTATTTTCTAATTGAAATTAAAGATATTTTAAAGTATCTTACTTTTCTAATTGTCATTATAGATATTCCTAAAATAATTAGAAACATTTTACTTTTCTAATGAGAATAGTAGAAAACTATCTCTTCATATTTTTAAATATAAATATACAAACAAAATTATTATTTTTAAAATAAGAAAGATTTATTGGGTGGCTAAATTAGAAAAATATGCAAAAAAGTAAGATGTTTCTATATTTTTTCGATTGCATGATATTTAAATAGATTAAGGTTATGTGAATAGTATTTTTCATGTTTACAATAATAATAAAATTATTTTTAAAAAATATTTATTTTTAATTAACAAAATTATTATTTTGAAATTTTTTATAAATTTTTTTTGCTTTCTATTATTGATAATATTTTATGAGGTCTTTGAAAGTCAATCAATATGATTAGCACAAAAGGGAGAATTATATCTATATCTTCGCATGAACAAAAACCACTTTGAACCTTAAATCAATATAAAATCGAACCCTAACCTTACCACTAAACCAATAATAACTCCAACACTAAACCAAATAGAATTGCAACTCTAATTCTAATCTAAATTTTACCCCAAATCAAATCTAAACTTAACAATGTATACCAAATTGAACCCAAACCCTAAATCAAATTAGACCTAAATATTTAGGTCATGGAGAAACCTATTGAAGAAATAGAAACATATGACCTTGAAAACCAAATTAAACATTAAACTAGATTGAACCCTAACCTTAACTCTAAATTTAATTACACATTAAACTAAGTTCAACGCTAATCTTAACACTCAATCAAATTCAATGCCAACCCTAAACCTTGAATTGAGGCTTATACTAACCCTATTTTAGAAATTTTTAAATTAAATGTCAACCTTAATTAGTGTAACCCTCAAACTTAAAGCCATCATCATTAAGCTTATATGCTCTAAAATTTAGATTATTTGGCTTTCCAAAATCTACTTACATGTTGGACTAATTTTTAGTCATCATCATAGTGATCTATCTTGATAAATTAAACATTAACCCTCTATCCATTATATAAACCATATCCTTAATGTTAACCATGATATAAAGCCTAACCCTAAATGTGAATCCTAATCATAACCCTAATCCTAACCATGATGTAAAACTTAACCCTAAACACATTAGTAACCATAAGCCTAAATAGTGACCCTAGCATATTAATAAATACTATTTTATCTTAATTTGCAAATAAATAATAATATAATATAGTTATAATCTTATTTAATATGGTTTTATATTATAATAATATTTGACTAATAATAAAATATAATTTTACTATTATATATAGTTGGAGTAAAATTATGGTTTGGTTTAAAGTAAAGTAATTATTAAAAATGATAATGTCATAATATAATATTATATAAACTCTCTTTAATAAAAGGATTTTATATATAATTATATATTAATCTACTACTAGCTTATATATTTATATATAAAATATGTCGAGATATATCATGGCTTTTAATTTTTTCATCATTCAAATTTAATAAAAATATTAAATTAAAACATAACCATAGTTCTACTTGTAACCATGACCATAAACCCAACCTTAATAGTAAACCCTAACCTAATTATTATGAAAAATTTAACACAAACTCTAACCCTAATGCTAACCCTAACCATGATATAAATTGTAACACTAAACAACACATTAAACCATAGCCATGGCACATTAATGCTAATCCTAATATTGGACTTTTAAACATACCATAACTATTATTCTATCATAATTATAACAATAATCATAATTTTAAACTTAATCCCTACCCTAGCTCTAAGTTTGATGTAAACCCTAAACATAATCCGAAGCATAACACAAAATTCTAACCCTAACCATGATGTAAATATTAACCCTAATTCTAATTATATTAATTTATTTAACTTATACACGGGTTAAAGCACAATAAGCTGTCACCCTTTTACAAAGGAAGGGGCTAACAAAATCAAAGCTGCTCAACTTCAATAGTATAAAAATGACATTTATGTTTGGAATTTTAAGATGATGTAAACTAATTAAATGTGATAAAATGGATGAAGTTTATGATTAATATTTTTAATAATTTTTTTGAATAAGAATTGATATGTTTTTTTAATTTTTAAAGATGATTTTTTAGTTGTGAAAAATGCTAAAAATTAGGGTTCTAGTTCCCACCAAAAAATTATATGTAAATAAACATTTTTTCCCGCAATTTTAAAATATGTCATAGATGACATATATAGCTAGTGCATGAACAAATAAAAATTATTTTGTGACCTATATTTTCTCTTTCATAACAATTCAAATTCCAACTCACTAAAATCGACAGTTTTCGCAACATATTTTTCATAACAAATCTATCCCAATCAAAAAAAGAAATATATATTCTTGAAGAGGACTCTCTCCTCTAGTGCACCATATGTTTTTAAAATTTATTTAATATGATTTACTATTTTTTTCTTTCTCCTAATCAACATCTCCCTGACTATTAAAATACCTACTTGCAATATTTTTTAATTACAATAAACTATGTCTAATTAAAACACTATAAAATCTATATGAGGATATTCTTGACTATGATCTTTACAAAAGGGTATTTTTTTATTTTTAAAAAAATATCATTAAAAGGATAAGGAGTTGTTGAAATACCACTTTTCTGAAATAATTTTATTTTTATGGTATATGGACCCAAAGTGGTATAAAACATGCATTTAATAGATATTTTCAATTGGAAAAGTTAAAGAACTTGTCTAACTTAGCTATAATGAATCTAGCTAGACCATATGTTTGACCAAAATTAATTTTTAGTTAGAAATACTAAAATTCAGCAGTGCTGATAAGTTAGCCTAAAAGGTGACACCTGATTGTGCTTTTACCCACACCGAATCTTAACATGAAATCCTAACCTTAATATTAACCCTAATGATAATCATAAACCTAAACCAAATCCTAACAGTAATGCTAATTTTAACCTTAATCCTAAACTTGACCCTAAACCTAAGCCAAACCATAGCCCTAATGAAAATGCGGTTGTAAAGAAAGTGGGTATAACCATTCTGATATAAATTGTAACACTAAACAACACATTAAACCATAGCCATGGCACATTAATGCTAATCCTAATATTGGACTTTTAAACATACCATAATTATCATTCTATCATAATCATAATAATAGTAATAATTTTAAACTTAATCCCTACCCTAACCCTAACTTTGATGTAAACCCTAAACATAATTTGAAGCATAACACAAAATTCTAACCCTAGCCATGATGTAATGTTAACCCTAATCTTAATTATATTAATTTGTTTAACTTATACATTGAATCTTAACACGAAATCCTAACCCTAATATTAACCATAACAATAATCATAAACGTAAACCAAATCCTAACAGTAATGCTAATTTTAACCTTAATCCTAAACTTGACCTTAAACCTAAGCCAAACCATAACCCTAACAAAAATGAGGTTGTAAACAAAGTGGGTTTAACCATTCTGATATAAATTGTAACACTAAACAACACATTAAACCATAGCCATGGCACATTAATGCTAATCCTAATATTGGACTTTTAAACATACCATAACTATTATTCTATCATAATCATAACAATAATCATAATTTTAAACTTAATCCCTACCCTAAACCTAACTTTGATGTAAACCCTAAACATAATCCGAAGCATAACACAAAATTATAACCCTAACCATGATGTAAATGTTAACCCTAATCCTAATTATATTAATTTATAATTTAACTTATACATTGATTCTTAACATGAAATCCTAACCCTAATATTAACCCTAACAATAATCATAAACCTAAACCAAATCCTAGCAGTAATGCTAATTTTAACCTTAATCCTAAACTTGACCCTAAACCTAAGCCAAACCATAACATTAACCAAATCTAAATCTTTACCCTTAACCTAATTATAATTCCAATCCCAACCCTAATAGTAATTTCAACCTTGCTCTTAAACCATATTCCTAACCTAAAACCTATTATAAATATAATAAAAAACCTAACTCCAACCCTAACCCTAACCATAATTTTCTCCTCGTAACCATGACCACACCCAACCTTAACACTAAGCCCTAACCCTAATCATAATAATAAGTCTAAACCAAACTCTAATGCTAACACTAATCAAATTAATTAATTCAATGTGTTACGCGTGTTGTGGCTGCTACTAGCTAATATATACTCTATATTTAAAATACGTCGAGATGCATCGAGGCATTGAATTTTTTCATCATTCACCTTTAATAAGAAAATTAAAGTTGAAAAATTCAACGTCTCGGTTCATCTTGGCGTATTTTAAATAGAGAGTATATATTAGCTAGTTAGTAGCTTTCTAATAGATTTGGCATTCTTCTTAAAATAGTAAAATAGAATTAGTTCAACCATTTACTTGACAGGCTGTTTCCAATGAATTATATTTTTATATTTATAACATTGTGAAAGATTCTATTTTTTAAACAACTGTAGAGTGTTGCACTACGAGCCAAATTTTATCCTCACCTATGGTCGTCTCTAAAAATAATCCTAACTCACCACCCCTACGATAACACTCTGTAAATGTCCTTTATTGACGCTAGAGATGTGTGTTCACTGATTCAATATGATTGGTGTCAGGGAGTGTTGAATGATTTACACTATGCAACTCAAACAAATGACTCGAAATGAGCAGTGACAATTGTAATGCTGATGGAACAAATAACTTGATTTCAATTAGTTGCATTGTTCGTTAAAGTTGAAAGGATATGTTTGTAACCTACTATCTGTGAGCCAATTTGTTGGTACAAAAGTGTAAAATAGGTTCAAAAGAAAATTATAAAACAAACTAACAACATGTTAGTTTTCAATGGTTCATTCTTTTCTTAATTATTAAAGACATTTAAGATGAAAGATGGCGTTGGATAACTAAAATCAAGATACGTTCTTTTATATAGTTTGGCTATGTTATCTATGAGGTGATGATGAGAGGCAGTGATTGCTATCGAGTGTAGATTTTGACTTAGATGACTTGTACTATATGCACATTGTGTTAGTTTCTTGTATAGTCATCTAATTGACATATTGATTTTCTATACAACTTTAACAAACTTTAAAACCCTCCAATTCATAGATACTACTCTAATGTCTCCACCAACCTTGAAGATGCTCCATCTAATCATGAAGATGCATGCTACCATATTGGTAAATGCAAATACCTTGAGGACAATGGGACCATTAATTGGCCTAATCGATATGAAACTGATAAAGAGAATTCTGATTATGTGCTAGATTTTCTTGCCCTAGCTCTGCTAAGAAAGGTAAATTCTAGGTGGGCTAATCCTCCAAATCCTCTAAATACAGAAAGGGTGAAGAAAATATTAAAAAAACCTAAACTATTTGTTCCTATGGTTGGGGACAAAAGGAAAACTAGCTCCTCCTGTGCAAAGAAGCCTTTACAGAAATTGTGTGTCAAAAAGTAAATTGATTTGGAAGTAGGGGACAAAGTTAACATGCCACATTCAGGTATGGATGCAAAGAGAATGGCTTTCCACATAGGGATTCCCATTAAAATAGAGAAAGGCACCCATAAGGATATGGAAAAGGGTTCCTTTGCCACTGGTGTAACACCCTACCAAGAAACCCAGAAGGCTAAGGCTAATATACTAACTAATTTTCTTTTTCAAACTTTACTTACTTAAATAGGTATATCACATTTTAAAATTAGGTTAAGATCAGACATCCCTCAAGTTTCCCTAACGTTACTACCAACATTATTTTCAAAATTTATCCAATCCTTTGCTACTTGATTATATACATACATGAAGACATCAATTTAGAGTTACATAAGTTACTTATGCCTTAAGTATACAAGTTACATGGTTTACTTTTATCCATTCATCTTATCCTATTATTACTGTTATTTGCTAACATCTTTAACATGAGTATATGTCTATGCATCACATATAGGTGAATAGTTTACAACAATGTTTAAACTTTTAAATCACATCTTATGACTACGACTACCTCCCCACATCCTTCAAACACGCCAAGAAGAATATACACCAAAACATTATGGGTTAGCAAGGTTAGCCCAAATCATAAACATAATCAAATAAATTCAGTAATCAAATAAATTGATCTTTAAGCACAAGAAAGTAAACGTGTACATAAAATGATATAAAAATGTTATCCTTTAAACTACAGAAAGGTACTCTTTGAACATATATGTAGCTGATATTCACGATAGTTAAAACACAATAAATAGTATCATCACATGTATTACAAGAAGAAATTCTTCATGTAGACATGTGATCATAAAAAATTAGAATAAAATATTTGTACTACATGTAATATTCAAGATCCTAATCAGAAAACATATTATCAAGAAAAATCTTAGAATATATCATCCTCTTAGTCAAGGAACCCTAAAAGTGTGTGTGTGTGTGTGTACACACCATTGTCAAGCTAGATCACACAATATAACAAATAGAACCAAGAAACTCAAACAAATTGCACATTCGTTAACTAATTAAACCCAAAGTTTAGATTGCATCTCCATTTATTCAAAATACTTGTGAGGGTTAGTGGGACATTACATCCTCCCCCCTAGAACTTGACTAACTCCTGGAAGTCACCATTTTATTCATTACTAACTCAAACAATTGCCCTATCATAATAGGACATAGTTTCTCTTTTGGATTTAGCATCACAATTTTGCAAAAGAGGTTATAATATGTGAATAAATTCTCATAATGTTAAACACCTAGACATTTATAATCAAACATGACCTTGTTTTAACTCCATATTCATTTCGCTAGAACATGATCTAATAAAATCCTTCTTTTCCTTAACATTCATGGTCCAATTAAGAAAATGATTAATGTTTGAGGATAAATATTTAAGTAGATATCCCTAAATGACCCACAAGAATATATATCCTTGAGATAAATTAATATTTATATACAACCATTATTATAAATAATTAACTTCTAGCTATCTTTTAAACAAGATAAGAGGCATAATACTTATGTACAGATTTATGGTTCATGGTTCTTAGAAGCTAAAATGAAAATTATGTAGAACATTAGTAAACCTTTCACACTAAGACACTAAAACATAATAGACACATACTTTTGAAAAAAATGTTTTGGCAAACACAATCCAACTTTTTATAGATAGTTTCCTTAGATACAAACATGGTCATTGGTCTTTCATAAATTACATATACACGCTTTTACAAGAGTAGTCTAATACATATTTTCTAAGAGTTGTTCATACAATATTCCTGTTACTCTAATTTACAGCATGCAGGATGATGAACATAAATAGGAAAAAAATGCATTTTTTAGGAGTCCATTCAACACTACATTTAGGTGATGTTTATTAACATTTTATTATTGCATTCAATATTAATTTTTATATTGTACTCTAAGTATTGATCATGTTCAAATTTTTTAAATTTATAATTGATACTTACATTGTGCATTCAAATAGAATGTAATATACAAATGTTCTTTCATATTTCATTTTTCATGCCAATAAAGAGTATAATTTGCAAAAAAAGAAAGCATGATAGAAGTATGAGTAGGGTCCCATACATTTCCTTGGTCATCTATATAATGTTGGATAGTTGTCTGTCAGGTCCTCAGGTCCATTGTCCAGGTCTTCATCTCCTAGGGGTCTTTAGGATTGTCCTGCATCATGAGAGAGAGAATATTGTTAGATCCAGTTGGATCTAAGCAATGCATAAAACAAAACATCATACAACAATCAATCTTTCAGAGCTGCATATCTATCTGGTATTTCAATACAATAAGGAAATGTGCATCCATATAAACTGAAAGGTAGTATTAAAGGGACATGTTTACATGAAACATTTAACTATTTATGGTCATCATTATGCATGTTGTTTTTATATTTAAACCAGATATCTGAATTAAAGGGACTTAGTACTTGTGACTGAGAAACCTTTTTCAGAAATTAGCAGGATCTTGTTAGGTTAGTGAACACCATTACTTTGCTGGTATTGATTCATATATGTCACCATTTTTGGCATTTTCATAGAACTGATGTGTTAATCATGTTCACTAACCTAATAGGATGAGTTTGTTACTATTTTAAAGCTTGACAGAGTAAAAGATGCAATGCTCAATTGACTAGTTTTCATATCATAGTCAGAAGAAAATGATGCAGTATCAAGTGCATTAAAATATGCTACAACATGTGCTTTCAAAGATGGTGAATTTACAAGTACAAGATACAAAAAAATCCATGCTATAAATGCGAAAAATCCTACAGGATAATGACTGGTAACATTGTTATTGAAATTCCATGTCCATATGATAATGCTGATTACAAAATGCTATAGGATCTATTAACAAATGACAGTGGGAAGAACAAGTACATATTCAAAGTGTATTGTTGAAGAAATGCTTCAAGAATTCTATTTCAAAGAGTCAAAGAATGTTTACATAGTGTCTTGATGGTTGTCACGAGCCCGTGCTCGAACTCCATCAAGTTCAGATTCTATTGTTTTTGAGTGTCACGAGCCTGTTCTTGAACCTCTTGAACAAATAATTAAACATTTTTTCATTTTGTTGCATTTCATTTTAGTAAAGATCATAAGCACTATTCACTATTATTGCATTACAGAGCAATGAAAAAACTAGTCATTCACTAGTTATATGCAAATATTTTCAACCAGTAAAAGATTCATGTTCAGTAACAAAGGAAGAGTGTATAAGAGTATGTATTTACAAAATACTGGTTATATTCAAGTATTTTCAACCAGTGATATAAAAGCCATGGTCAATTTTTTTTTTTAAAACCAGATGGCAACACATAAGTAAACATTTTTTTTGCAGTCAAGTATTGTGCACATATTATTGTCATTGTTTATAGCATTATCAAATATGGTGGCTTCAGTTTTTGAGAGAGGATAGGTTCAAAGGCAACAGGCATAGTCACGGTGGTAAAGCTCAAACAATGGACTCAACAGTGAACACCATTAAAATGCCCGAGTTGAAGATATGGTAGAAATTTTAATGAAGACTGAGCTGAGCCGAAAACATCAAGAAAGGACATAAAAAAACCCTTAGTAGGCCAAGCTAAGTGAGCTAGATGCAAAATAATGGTGTATACAGACTACGACTGAAGATGGGTTACAAAAATAAAGACTGGTGTATTCAAAGTGCATATGAAAATAATAGACAACATTGATAGAAATGACTGGTATGCAAAAAAGTGTTGGTAATGACTGGTGTGCATTAGACAATGGTGATATTTTGTAGGCAAAAGTCACTGCAATCAGTCCTAACAGTGGACACTGACACAACATGAAACTCAAGTCAACTTCAAATAGGTGTGTCATAAAGCTCGGGTTGGAAATAAAGACTGGTGTATATGAGGTGCAAGTTGAAGACATTGAATAATGATTGGTGTATTAAAAAGAAGACACAACAAGAAAAGTAAACCCATAAATCATTGCCATAAAATAACAAAGAACTCAGAAAAAAAAATTATTCAGAGTTCGGTCTAAAGTTGTGACTGAAATATGCTAGGTCTCAACCCTAATCACAACTTAGACCGAGCCATATCCTCATGTTCTAGTCACAGCTCAGCCCAAATTTCATGCTAGTATTCAGAGGCCAAGTTCACTATTTCAAGTCAAAGCCGAGTTCACACTCATGATGTGTGCAAAAGAGGTAGGAAGGGATCAAGCTCAGGATGCTTCACTATAGTTCATGTCCACTATTGTAGCCTGAACTCAAGCTTACAGATCTAAAGCCCAAGTTTCGTAAAGAATAACTATCAATGTCTAAAGCCAAGCTCAAAGGAGAACTTGATGTCTAAATGGAGTCAGAGCCCGAACTTCATGCCGTGGGTTGCACTAAATGAAAAAGCTAGGCTTGATCCCAAAACAAGAGTTCCAACCTTCGCAACTTGGGTCCACAGTCAATAAGGTTCCAGTAAGTTAAGGTGAGCTCAGGTTTCACAACAGTGCTTAGCCTGAGTTTTGCAATTACAGATTTTATGCAATAAAGCCCCAACTCTAGTATTACAAGCCAAGCTGTATGCTCAAGATCATGCCAGATAAAGAGCCCATTCACAGTCAAGTCCAAACCCGAGAGCATAACAAGCATAATATAAGCTCACAGTCACAACAAGTTTACTGCCAGAGGCCTTAAACGCATAGATTACCTTCATTATACTAGTAAGAAATCATGGAAAGTGCCATAATTTTCTTAGAATACCTCCATATTCTAGGGTTTTTCCCTAATATTTTCTTCAAAACACAAATGATATACGAAAACTGAGGATCACACTGAGTTTTGGAAAATTTGGAGTCTACTGATAGGCATATTCAATGCATTAATTCCAGCCCTGTACACATAGCCAGAGCTCAAATTCCCAACATGCCACCTCATTGCCTTGAGATGTTTCATATAGCTAGCAGATTGCTTAGTGGTCATGTTGACCCTTTTCAATTTGCAATTAGTTTAGACTAAGGTTTTATCTAGATTTAGATTTTACATAAGTGGTATATTGAGTTTATCTCAATTCATTTTTTGTAAATGTTGGTATATTTTGTAAAAGATTTTTATCTTTAAAAACCAACATTTAGGGATGGATTAGTGGCACTATTATGGGCTTATTTTTAGGGTTTTTGGCAAGAATTATAGAGCAAATTGGAGTGATTTAGGGATAAATTAGGGGGCATGGTTTTCAAATTTAGAGCTTAGGGAGTCTATAAGACTAATTTTTTGAATCAGTTGAGGGGGTTCAAGATTCTGGAGAGGAGGCCTTAGTGAGCTATTTTGTTCCTTTGTGCCTTAGCTTATGTTTTGTAACCTACATTTGATATTTTTGAGGAAAATAAAGAAAATGATCCATATTTTCTCATATTGTGAGTATTGAATTCAGCTCTTTTCATCATTCTACATAAGTGTTTATCTATTTTGGTAACAAAGAGAAGTGAATTATTTCTATTCCTCCTCTAAGTGAATAAAATCCAAACCTTGTGCAGAATATGTATGTTTGTTAACGGATTTTACTATTTGTGGTCTATACCCTAGTAGTAAAATCCAGATTAACCTATATGTTGACCAGTGAATGATAGCACCAGTCTCATTAATATGTGCATTGTGGATGCTGTTTTTGGTTCCAAGTAAATATGAGTCCATTTTTGGTGTACCACCCCATTTTTTTATTCAATTTTCAAAAGCATTTCTTTCCTAGACCTTTTTGCAACCAAAGTTTAGTTTAGGTGATATTCCAAATCAAATAGGAACCGACCTAGAATCCAGAGACTCCTTCTTAATCATAATCCACCCACAACTCGAGAAGGTTTCCATTGTTAGGATGAAATATCTTTGAACCCTAATGCCTGAGTTAGCGTGATATTTTAAAACCTATGCAATTCCTACTGAGGGATTATAATTATACTAGATTACTTATAATATCAAGATACCATCCCAAGATTGTTTCTCTGGGCACATGTCTTATTTTACTCTAGGTTTCAAACTGAATAAGAAGAGGTCATTTAAACTTGTTGTTTACCAAAATAAATTTGTTACGAAAAAGAGTGTCCTACTTATTCCATCTAATATTTTCATGAAAATTTGAATGTAATTATTTCTTCTAGTTATCTCAAGTAAATCAAATTGAAACACATTAAATTACCACATAATCTCTTTGTGGCACACTAGAAAATCAAAATTCATCTTTTAATACATGTTCCTAATATTGTTCAATGAAATTACATACATTTTCTTCACTATTAGTAAGGTTTACTCTCTTGCACACTATTATAGTTAACCATCCACAATAAATAGTTGGTTCTATACAACTAAAGTAATAAATTTATATTTTCCATTAAGCATCAACTCTTTTTCCACAATCTTTATTCGACCTATTCCAAGTTTTAATTAAAAGACGTATTTGATCAAATTCCATAGGAAACATTCCCTAATTGTACTCTAAACAATCTTGCACACACAATTCCTTACGATGTTGATTACCTAGATATGTTGATAACAATCAAAGTATTAGTAATAGAGCTTATTATCTTGTCTTCTGATTGGTTACATGGTCAAGGAAGAAGCAAGATTTCCCATCATTATGTAGTGTTGAAGCTAAATACATTGTAGCATCTTCATGTTGAACTCAAGTGCTATGGATGAAACAAAATATGGAGGGCATTGGCATAACATTTGAAAAAATGATCTAAATTAGGTGTGATAATATTAGTGCTATAAATATTTTCAAGAATTCGGTACAAAAATCCATAACCAAACATATTTCTATCAAATATCATTTCTTAAGAGAGAAGGTTTTGGTTAATGAGGTAAGAGTCAAATTTGTACCTACAAAAGAGAAGACTCAATATAACTTAAAAAAACTATTGTGCATGGATACTTTTGAGTATCTCAGGTAGAAGTTGGGGTTTCTTCCAGTTCCTAGTGTATAGTAAATGCACCAGTGTGTGTGCATTGGTCTAGGGTATTATATGGTCATTCTTTTTCTAGATTAATGCTTAGTGATTTCCTCTTAGGGGGATTAGATTAAGTTTGTTAGGGGGAGTTTTTCCATTTCTCATTATTTTCAAAGGGGGACAAGATTAGAGGTTTTGATATTGATATTATTTGATATTGAGTTTTTTTCTTTGTTATTGATGAATGTTACCATCAATACAAATGGGAGGGATTGTTGGAATGTGATGATGATTGACACAAGAGAGGATGGTGGAGAGGAGCCAAAGGAACACCCTAACCAGATTCCCCTTGCAGAGATCACATGCAAAAGCAATAAATACACAAGTGAGAGAGAGAATGCATATATCTTTCATATATTTATTCCAATTGATTCATACATGACGGCCTATAAGGCCTTCCCGGTTTAGGCCAGATATTACAATTCAAGTAGAGAATTCCTCCAATATGTGAGGATCTGAAACAATCTTCAATCTTATAGCTTCTATCTCTGATGTCCTAATTCATCTCCTAAAACTACAAACAAAGATTACATTATATACAAGAGGCTACCAAACAAGTCAGTCTTCAAATCCACCATCAACGGAAGGAACGACCAGATATAGGTCCACATGCTTCCCAATGATAGATACCGACATTAAATCTATGACCATAATTAATTGCAAGAGTCGGCCTCAACTGGAAACAAAAACAAACAACTCGGTAAGAAAGGATAACTAAGTGCCAGACAAGTATCACCGAGTACCAAATAATTAATCGAGCACCAAAGAGATAACTGAGCAACTTGGTAAACAAAGGAAACCGAGCAACTACCGAGCCAACTCGGTCAAAGCAGGAACCGAGCAACACAAGAAAACACACACATGTTTTTGGTGACATAGGATTGCCAAGGACCTGAGATGCTCTTGCATCAATGATACTATTATTATTGTAAATAATGGTTTTCATTGATGTCACCATACTTGGTTATTTGGATGTGGATTTGATAATTTGGTGATTCGATGATTCAGTGTACCGTGATCTTGTCTTGAGCTTAAAAATATACCCCAATTATTCTAGATCTACCTTTAGTTTGTTGTGAATATAATGAAGTAAATTTGTTTCTATTTAAATATATGTTTTATCAACAATTAATTAATATTTTTGTATTTATAACTTTAAAATTTTATTTTTTATGTTTTATTTTTAAAAATCTATTTATTTGTTGATAATGTGGTTTAGATATGTGACAAGTTAATTAATCTAACTTTGATGAATCAACAATATAAAAAATTTCATCTACAATTATACAATACTAACACTTTCTTCCAAAAAATAATATAATATTAAATAAAACATGTAAATTTATGTGAATGTGCTAGAATGTCTTATAAACTAGAAATAGAATAAATTTTTAATTAACAGATATTTAGGAAAGAAAACTTTGGAGGGGTATGATTCTTATTTGAAAAATTAGTCAAAATGTGTCTAATATAACTACTAATTAAATAAATTGTGTGTCATTTTAGTTTGTAATATGAAAATAGAATAAAATAGAAGATTTTTAACCTTCATCCATGAAATTATGTGCAATTTAACAATATAATATGAAAAATAAAATAGAATAAAATGGAAAACTTTTAACTTCCATGAAATCCCAAAGAATTGTATACAATTTTACAATGTAATATGAAAGAAATTGTATACAATCTTACAATGTAATATAAAAGCAAAATGAGATAGAATAAAAGACTTTTAATCTCCATAAAATTAACTAAGATAAAAATAATCAGCTAATGGCCAAAAAAAAACTTTATTATAATCAGTAGAGCTCTAAAATTGCATTCCATCATTACCATCCAAGTATATGTCTATGTATCACTTATAGGTGAATATATGTCTATGTATCACATATAGGTGAATAGTTTACAAAAAGGTTTAAAATTTTAAATCACATCTTATGACCAAGTATTTGATTATCCACTTTTCCTAAAATTACATGTGTGAATATTTAACTTATTTCTTTATAGATTAACATTCGTAATAAGGAACCATTATTCCATTTATTGAATTCCACACTTACTTAAGATTACATCATGAACATGCTATAGTATTCAAGCATATAAACCACAACATACAAGGAATTTATAACATACATTATTTTAGATTGAACATCAAATAGGACTTGCAAGACATTTCCTTGGAAAATTGCATCTTTAAAGATAACACTTTTAAAACTATTTCCTTCCTCCTAAAGATACCCTTTTTCGTATCTTTACAAATTACATAGAGTCTCTAGTCTCCTTTAGGAGCTCACAAAATCAGTATATAAGATATCATTATTTTGGAAGCTACATAGAATCATCACTTTTGTAATACAACATTTTGAAATGAAAGATATAATGAAATGATCTTCAAAATCTTCAGGAAGGTATTGAATGCATGTCATCCTTGAGACCATGAACAATACCTTGATATATTGCCACCTAGCCACATGGATACACAAAAGTACACTCCCCTGTGCTAGGAGATAGAACCAAAGTCCACACACCAAATCTAGGTTTGTTTAAGGATGTGGGATATACCTTCCCAACACAACAAATAAATTGAAGCCCGAAAAATTTGTAAATAAACAAACATAAATTTCAAAGTATAATTAACAAAGCACCAATATCACAACACAAATATCAAAGTATAAGAGGAGAGTTCTTTAGACTAGAACCTAGGTGAGTGTTATCGCATAGTCCTTTATGTTAGGATCTTTCCTAGTAGTCATGATGTACTTTGGCACCTTTATACGACTTGACCCAACAGTTATAATGACCCCGGTACTCAACATAACTTATGTGAACTATTAATCAATATTTTATCTTATGAATAAATTTTATTAAACCCTTACCTATTCCCAGCCATTTAAATTAATGTTAGGTTTCCTTTACACATATCTCACACAAAGGCTATCCTAGCAACCTCCATGGCCATGTATCCTACAGTGAGCCACTCACCTAGTGTACCTCGAAACCCTAATCATACAAAATCCATCTAGGGGTTTTGGGATTATAAAACAAAACATCCCTCCCTTGGGTTTTCAGGTGTTTTCCTATGATCCACATCATCAAGAAAAACCATGACCCTAGACATGTATAAATGATATAAAAGAAAGTAATAATATCTCAAAAAATCCTTTTGCATATTCTACTCTACACATTTCCATAACAGAGAGAAACATAAACAAATTCAAATAAAAACCTCAAAATACAAATTTAGATACCCTCCCGAGATTCCACATCAATAGGTTGATTTAAACACATCAAAAAGAATAAAAAAGCACCATTTATAATATCAACATACTATAAGCCAAAATAAACGGTCCATAAAAGGTTGGAAGCATAAGGGACACTTTTTTGTGTGTGATTTTAGTGATTATCTCATTGATATATTGGATATGTTGCCAATAACCTAATTTCACACATTCTCACTAGAGCGATTTTCATACTAATGTCAGGTTCAAAAGTTATTGACAATAGAGTACAAGTCTAGGAAAATAAACTAGTAAGTTTCTCAGAAGATCAACACAATAAACATTCATAGAGATAATATACTTTCCATTTTTCCTCTTGAAAACATAAAGGTTCCAAACCCTAATAAATAATAAAATCAATTCATAATCCACAGAACATGATACCACAAAGAACCATATATTTTCACAAGTCCAACAAGGCCAATCCTTTTCAAAGATATAACTCCTTTTTTTAGAAAACAAACACATACTATGCAAACCAAAACAATTTATCCATTTCCAATTATAATTTTTCATTATCATCCTAATTATATTAAATCCCTCAACTCTATTATATTTCAAGTATACACACACAAAAAATTTAAGATTACTCGCATATACATATATATTTCTACTTATAGGAAGTTATGTGGATTCTAGACCATACCTGAGATCCTGTAGAGACATTCTATAATGCCCAAAAAATAGAGAAAAACACAACCACAAATTTTTTCTAAAACCTACTAACCATCTACTAACATTCTAACATTCACAACCAAGAAGGGAAACTAAACTGACACAAGTTGTTACGTGCACGCAAAATGGTGCAGATAGAGAATGGAAGACTAGATCAAATGTAGTGTCTAGAAACACCCCAAGGGTCAAATCCTATAAGGTTGACCAAGTTTGACCAAAATTAAAACTTTATCAAATGACTATAAAATCTACTATAGGGTTTCCTAGGCTGCTAGCCTCGACCAACATGCAAATTGAGATAGTTGACTAAAAGTCAACTAGAGTTGACCAAAAGTCAACTATGCAGTGAAGTACGTGCGATCAAGAAAAAAGAAATCAAACACACCTAGGGATACTAGGGTACAAAAATTGAGGTGATTTAACCTTGGTTGACTAAGGTTGGCCCAAAGTCAACCGTCCCTAAATCTAGTCAACAAGAATCAAAAGACTAATTAGGTTTAAGTGAACATATAAGAAATTGCTAAGTAATCCCATCAATCAATTACGTTCGATTGGATTTAATAATGAAGTTGACCAATTAATCTCGTTAGCGGGTGACCCCACAATAGTGGGTTACACTTTTTTAGACATGCTGATTTTTGCTGAAATGACACATTTTTAATAAAATATGATTATTTAAGCCTTGAGAGGTTTAATTTGAAGGAATTAATTAAAAATGGTTAGCTCAAAGCCTCTTAGATAAAAAAATCATTGATATAACATATATACTCCTCATTCATACCTACAATGGAGTCTCCTTCGCACCTATTAAAATGCTGGTAAAAAATCACTTCGACTTTATCTTTTGGTAGATCAAATGAATCCATTCGAAAAACCTATCTATGTAGTAAGGTACTACTGAGAAAAATCTTTCCAATTATTATAATGTTAATATATATTAAGTTTATTATGACTTTGTATTTTTAGTTTTACTAACCATAGATATTTCACTGTATCTCCACCTCTATGTTCGATGCTTATGAAAAAATAGTAAATGAGAGAAAAAAAATTCTAAAAAATATCTATGCCCTAGGTATTGAAGTTATCTTTCTATCAAAAAAAAAATTAAAAAAAATTGGACAAATACACAAAAAGTTATAAGCTATGTAGTTAAGGTATGTCAAAATTACGGGTTAGTCAACTTCAAACGTTAATACAATATGAAATAATTATGATAATGTCATAAAACCAATTGCATGCCCTCTATGTGGATGTTAAAAAACTAAATTTGAAAGAATCACATTGATATCTATTTTAGAAAAAAAGTTATGCTCTACAAAAATAATGTAACTCTTTGAAAATGACATTTTTAGCAACATACCAATTTTTGTGGGAGAAAGAAAAAACCAATCAAATAAATTTAAAAAAAAATTAAAAAAAATATTTAGAATCTAGATAGAAAATCTTAAAAGACTCTAATTTACTTCATCTTCTGATTCTTAACGGTTTAACGACAATATGCATTCAAATCTAAAAGTTTTATTCAAAATTTAGAGTACAGTGTTCGTTCAGGCAAAAAAGTGCAACCCACTATTGTGGGTTCACCCTAGCACACTCCAATTTTAACTTAAAATAAACCATCTCTAGCTATTTAATTAAATCAACAAAATTAATTATATTCTAAGTGTAAATCAAATCTTTAATAATAAGTCCCTAACTTACTCTTGGTAGTGAATCAATTAAAACAATAATAACTTTAGCCTTAATGCTAAAATTTATAATCAATATAATTAATTAATAAAATTGACTTAAATTAATTACTATGCTTTAAGAATTATTTAAATGAGCTTATAAAAAAACAATTAAATTTAATAAATCAATTTCTAACAAGATCCTTCTAGAAAATCCTAGAAGTCTCATCTTCTAGAATTATTGGCTTAAAGCCAAATAAATCCAAATAGTAAGAATTTAATAATTTTTTGAAGTCCATATTAATCTATACATGTATATTTCTTCTCAACCTTATAAATACCCCTATAAGCTTAAAGAGGATTTGGATTTAAAATCCCATAGGAGAATTTATATGATTATTAAATTTAGATTTCATTAGCTTATTAATATATATATATATATATATATATATATATATATATATATATATATATATATATATATATATATATATATATATATATATATATATATATATATATATATATATATATATATATATATGTATATATATATATATATATATATATATATATATATATATATATATATTTACCTAACCCTACATATATTTTTGAAATAATTTTTTTTTAAATACATGTTTACCTCTGTATTTTTTGCAGACCCGTGTTGGGTTTAGCAGAGGTGGCTGAGCAAGAGGGAGGGCTAAGCGGATGGCAAAGGGGGGACACACACATGGACGGGCGACAGTGGCACTGAGCCCCCTCCCCACTATGATAACACAGTGGGTCGGCTTCAGCCACCCCACAATGTTATTACAGTGGGTGGGGCGTGTGCCTTCTGTAGCACCTGGCCATTGTGTGTGGGGCAGGGTGAGCTTCGGCCCCCGTCCCACCACAGAACAGGGCCACGCAAAAATCGCTAGCCTTTGGGTCGGCAAAAATAAATAAATTTCAAATGCATTTTTTTTAAAGAAACAAAATAAATACAGTTCTTATAATGCTGCTTTTTGTTTATGAAAGTTCAATTTTATATTATACACACACACACACACACACTTTGTCTCTGAATAAAATACAAAGAGTTTATTTATGAAATCTATTGTTTTTAAAAGAAACAAAAAAATAGTTCGAGTATAAGATTATTTTAAATAATAAGATGCATATGTATTTATACAAATTTTCATAACTTTGTATAACTATATATTTATCTTTTATTTTAGTTTTCATCTTAGGAATCTAATGGTTTATTATATTTTTATTTTTAAAAGAGTTAACCAAAAGATTGAAATGATAACTAATAAATTAATATATAAGTTATTTATTGAAATATATAATAATCTCACCTAATCCCTAAGTTGGCTTCCATTCAATTCATCTTCTAAGTATTTAACATCAATACTAGGTTTAATAATTTAATATAAAAACATAATATCACTTTTAAAGGAATTATTTAAAATCTATTTACAAAGGAATTACCATTGATCTATCTAAGATCTCTTTAAGTTAATATAAGGGTTTCGTTTTCTAATCCATCTAAATTTATTTTAAGAAACATATTACTTAAATAAATCCAATGAATTCAATTAACTTTAGGATTAATGCTTCCTTTGAAATTTATCGATTAATTCCTATAGCACTAATTTTAAGTTTTTAACTTTATTAACTTTGACATTTAATAGAAAAATTATACTTTAATATTTAAAGGAACATTACACTTTTTAATCATTATTTAGCCTATGAAATTTGCAAAGTAAACTTCAATGAATAGAGTAAATTCCCTCAATTAGAACTTAACTATCTACATAAGGTAATATTTTAGTAAAGGCCTATTTTCATGATACTTGTAAATAACTAAACTTTTCATCTTTATTAAGATAACACTTGCAAATTTACAACTTAAAAATTATATTTTTCCTTTCTTCAAAACAAGGGGATTACAACCTTTTCCCAATAGTTTACAAAAGAGGTATTATGAATATCATAAGGAGACCATAATCTCCCAAACATGTTTGATCCTCCAAGAGCTCCATAGACCTATAATATAACCTGGTAGGTTGACCAAGGAGATCACCACCCAACCTAGGCCTTTTAGGCCACCCCCGAGCTAGGGGTTTCAGATAACTAACAAGTTCAAGTTCAGTCACAAAGGAAAAGAGACACTCAAGAAAACATAATCCCAACCAAGTTTACTAGGCCTCAAAAATAGGTCCTAAAATAAGGGGAGAAGAGGGCTTACACATGTGGAGATAGCCAACCTTTAAATAATGCAAAACTTGGAGTAATCCACACATGGGCTCTCAAACCAATTTTTACAAAACATACAAATACATATTCACGGCTCAAAAACCATCAAACTATCCCTTATAACCCCAATGCCCTTGGCATGGTTGGCATCATGGGGACATACTCACCCATGTTCTTCCCTCCACACATGGGAGACTCTTCACAACATGGAAGCCTCTAAAACTTCACCCCATCTAGGTTACTCTTCCCTCCCAAGGGTGAGTATAGCTTGATGATTCCCACAAAAAGATATGCAACACAAAAAAGAAGAACAACAATTTGCATACCTCCATGGAAACCCATGGAGTTGAAATCAAATACATATAAACTCCATGAATCTACCTTAAGATTTTTTTACAAGCATAATGAAATACACTACAAGTTCTAAAGAAATTCCAACCTCAAGTCCAAGTTTAAGGTGAAATGGTGAATTTTTGAAGCCTTCTCCTCTTCATGCCTCTTTTCCTCCTCCAAAACTAGTGGTCTCTAAGAATAGAGAGTGGGTGAACAACCTCACTTTCCTCCACAACTCTCCCTATAAAGGTCCTAGCCAAGGAATATCTGATTCCTGCATTGATGAGGAAGCCTCTAGGGTCTTCTCCTTCTTTCCTAAGTCAAGGCCCTAATAAATGGCATTGATGGATCACATGGGAAGGTTTGAAAATTTTGCTCAAAATTCTCAAACTCTCCAATTTTCTCCACTTTGAAGATGAGATATTTTAGGGGGGTCATAAATGAGTTTCAAGGCTCTTAATGGGTTGAAAATGACCCCTAACCCCTAAGGTACCAAGTAGGGTGGTCAAAACTAACCCTAACTACCTTCTGGAAGTCTATATGGTCCTCCTAAACTCCACTTGAAGTCAACATCCGAATTTCAACTCTCTTGACCCAATCTAATCTTCACAAACTCTAGGGTATGCATGGGTACTACACTAAGAAACCCTTGGGTCATGACTAGGTCTACCTTAGTCACATTTACTAGCCATGCCCACACAGAAGGACATAAGTTTCAAGTGACACACATAAAATTACATTAGGCATGACCCATTTAACATTTAACAAAACTAAATTAAATATAATCATACTTCATACATTTACAAATAAAATACATAACAACGAGGCCCATGTCTCCTCATAGACAGGACCTTAGCATCAAAATGGATATACATAGGTTAGTTTCTGAACCCCAAATTTAATACCATAGTCAACCACCTGCACACTCATTGCACACATCAGTAGGTCCAATAAATCACATATAATATAATAGAATACACAGTGTAACACTCACATCACTAATATCTGCATTTCTTTACAATTGGCATATTTAATCAATATCTACATTCTGATACATCCTAACATGTATATCATACACAATGTATCATTTAAGCTTAACCATAAAATAAACTGCATAAATACCCATAGTATATCTCCTCAATAGGTTCACATCATCATAATGCATAATAATATGGTTCAAGATCTTACAGATCCTCAAAAATAACATATGTATCCAAGTATCCAAGAGTCTCCAAAGTCACAATAGAAAATATAAACATGGGAAATATAAACTAAGATATGATGGTCTATGATGGTCCTCACACATTCCTTTATAATATGATTGATTATGACTCTAATTTCCTCTTACAAGCCTACCAAATTCTCCAGTTAGGCTCTAGCACTCAGAGAGCCTTTTCTATCCAGAATTCTACAAAAATTCCCTATCTTCCATTCAATTTTTGATCACTTCCCAGCCTACTACCTTATTCCTGATCCCCCCCCCCCCCTTCAATCCTTCCTTTATCCTCTGGTTGCACTCCAGCCTTTAGAGATCGACTATTGGGCTTGAATCCCTCCAAGTTCAATCCCTTCAATCCAAATTATAACTATTTACCCTACTATATCTTCTTCCATATTTTCCTCCCAAAATGTTTTCCAACACCCCTATTTATAGATATATGGTTCATTGAAAAGGTTATGGAGGTTTCTTCTGGTGAAGCAACGCCTCCCTAAGGTTCACAAATAATATTTGTTAAATAATTAATATTTAATTATCCTAAATACTTGTAACTTACCTTTTGGGTGAAAACCAACTTACCGAACTTCCCTCCTGAGAACTTACTAACCAATAATAATATTCATATGCCAAACATTAACCATATCATAATATATATACATAGTTTTTATTTAGTTTTTTTAGTTCACATATGAAAATAGTAATTATTCAATCATAGAGTAATGGGGTGAGGTTCTCAAGGAAAACACTTACCTCATTGGAAACTTTGTGCCCCTCATAAGAAAGAAGTCTTGAGTTGCAATCTCCTCCGCAAAATGACTTAGAGAGAATTCTAGGATAGAAGGAGAAAATATAGGGATTAGATATTGTTGGCATTAAGCATGATTGTCATTAGTGACAACACTTATTCTGAACAGTGCATACCGAGCAGAATAGTACATACCGAGCAAAGCTTACCGAGCATAACAGAGCTTACTGAGAAGAACAGTGCATACCGAGCTCGCAAAGTTTCACAGTGTTTACCGAGTGCTGCATGGTTAAACAGGAAATTTAGTTTCTACCGAGTAAGACTTTATCTATCGAGTCTCCAGTATTTATCGAGTTCAAAACTATGACTGAGTGGTTAGTATGGACCGAGCTTCCACTTCTACCAAGTGCATGACGATGCCATGTAATGTAGTGGACACCGAGTATCAGAAAGTCATCGAGTTAGTTTACAGTAACCGTGTAACTATATTTGGGCCGACTTAGTAATACTTCTGTTTACTTGTTTAAGAGCTGACTTTGTAATTGTTTTGGAATTGACTTAGATTGATATATAAACAATGTTTTATGTCATATCCAAAAAAGAAGAAATAGAGAAATAAAAAAAGAGAGAAAGGCAGAGATAAGTGAATTACAAAGGGCTACATCAGTATAAGAAGCAGCAAAGATCTATCCATCATAGAAGGTGATCAGTACATCAGAGAATCTCAATCAACAAGTACAGTTGCAAGTAAGAGATCTACTATTTCATCCTAACAGGTGAATTAGCTTGAAATCCTTTAATCGGGTAGACTTAACAGTCTTTGTAAAAATCTCTTAACCGAGTGCATACTTCATTGTATGTTTGTAAAACCTCTAACAAGGTGGACCTAGCAGTCCTTATTGCTCCTAACAGGGTAGATCATCAGAAGTGATCATTGTAAGCCTTAACCGACAAACTTTATACTGCAGTATTGAAGTTTTATGGGTATCATCCCCACCCCAGTTTTACTTTCTACTTGGAAGGTTTCTGGGTCACCAAATCTCTGTGTTCTAAGTGTTATGAATGTTTTATTCTTTCTGTTACTTATGCATGCAATCAGATTATCAATCTAATATTATTAAGATCTGAATCTGTTAAAAGTTTTGAAGTTACTGATTCACCCCTCCCCTCTTAGTAACCTAGATAGTCTTGAATATTTCCAACAATTGGTATCAGAGCTCAGTAGATCTCAGAATAAAGTTTGACAGCTTGAGAAAAGATTCAGGACAATGGAGATATTCAGACTGAACAAAGTAATTGAGAATGAAAAGCTAGATCTGGAAATGGCCATAACTCAACTCAAAGAAGCAAGAGAGCATCTTTCGCTTTCCCTAAAAATAAGGAAGGAACTTGCAAATCAGATCAATGACCACCAGTATGTTGAAGAAAAGATTGAAGACTTTTTCCCTTCAAGCAGCTCAGATGAAGCAAACAATGCAATCAAAGAACTTCTAGAAAAGAGTGGATCTCTGCAAGAAGAAGTGAGAAAATTGAAAAGAGAATAGGAAATTCAGTCAATAAGATTCTGTGAAGTCTTGGAACAAAGAAACAAGATGAAAGATGAAATAGATGGAAAGAACAATGAAATCCAGAATAAAACTCTTCAGCTAGAAAATCTTATTGATCAAATCTCCAATGCAAATGAAGAAATCTTGACTCTAAGATCAGAAAATGAAAATATGAGAGAAGAGCTGAGATCTGAAAAGCAAATCAATTTAAGAGTGATGAGTGAGCTAGATGCTGAAAGACAAATCAATGAGAGAATGTTGAAATCTCAAGAAGCTATGAATCAAGTGTATGAATGAAACCTTCATAGGCAAAAAGGAAAAGCAGGACTTGGATACAAAGAGGAAGGTGAATCCTCCAAACAAGGTACTCAAAAGAATCAGAAACCTACCTGTAATCACTGTGGAAAAATTGGTCATACTTCAAACAAATGTTGGAGCAATTGAAAAGCAAAATTCAATGGAAAATGCTACAATTGCAATCATCTTGGTCATAAAGAAAATGAATGCAAGGAAAAACCAAGATTTAAAGGCATATGTCACAAATGTAGCAAACAAGGTCATAAGGCATCAGAATGCAGAACTAAAACACCCAATCCAGCGGAACAAATTATTAAAGCAATGTTTGGTTGGGATTACAACACTTGGTGTAGATGTCATTACTATGGAGAATATGGACACATTGGCATGAATTGTTGATGAAGGGTGCTCCCCTTAATACCACAAACACATAACAGAAATAGAGAAACAACAACAATATGCAAGAACAGAAAATTGGCTTCTTATTATCTCCACAAATGTGGAATTACAAACTTTCAGAATTACAATATGCAAAGCCACATGGGCATTCCCTTACAATATTCTGTAGGACAAAGCCTCGAATCAATACCCAGATCTACTACCCAGAACTATTCTGAACTGCCTAAGACAATAACACAGCCTTCCTTATATAGGCAATTATCCACCGCCTGGGAAGGTTCCAGAATTTTAGCCAATAAGGCCGACCAAACTTAGAATTATTTTATTTTACATTTTATTACATCATAGTCAGCTCAAGATAACCTTTTGAAACCCGAACAGAAATTTTGAAGGAAAATTATTTTCCGTCATTTCAGGTGACCCAACTTCCGAAGACCATAAGTCATCACCAGTTGACCCGATTGACTATTGTAACCCCATTTCGGAAACGCCACGAAGCGCTCTACAACATCTAAATGAAGCAAGCTTCATTCAGCCCAAAATTCGACCTCATTCGGGGCCTCTAAAGCCTTCAAAACTGAGTTCGAAGTTTCTGTACCCTGCTGCCAATACCGAAAATCTTCAATATCTTCCAATATACACTTGATCTGGCAGTGAAACTTTACTGGCAGACTTATATGACCAAAAGGAACCTCCAAGAAAGAAATCAGATCATTCTGAGCACATACAAAAATTACCAAAAATAGTAACTTTCCATAAATAGCAGCTCTGCACTAAAATAGCCCTTATTGAATATAAAAACAGAAATATTTTTTGGGTGATGCAAGATTGCTCTTACACCACTTCAATCTGCATTTCTGTCAGCAATAGTTGCCTTCTGCTAAGAGCATCTGCAACCCTATTAGACTTTCCACTCCTGTGTTTCAAAACAAATGTATAACTCTGCAAAAACTCAACCCATTTCAAATGCCTCTGATTCAACTTTCCTTGACTATTCAAATATTGCAAAGCTTGATGATCAGTATACAAAACAAACTGCTTAGGAAGCAGATAATGTCTCCACTTCTTTAATGCCTGAACTATAGCATAAAATTCTTGATCATAAACAGAATATTTTCTCTTGGCATCATTTAACTTCTCACTGAAATAAGCAACAGGTTTACCTTCTTGGCTCATAACAGCTCCTATTGCAGTACCACTAGCATCACAATCTACTTGAAACACCTTATTAAAATCTGGAAGTGCTAAAACAGGTTGTTCTGTAACTTTTTGTTTCAATAATTGAAAACTCTTTTCTGCCCCATTAGTCCACTTAAACTCTTTTCTATCCCCTCTCATTGTTTCAGTCAAGGGTCCACAAATACTGCTAAAATTTCTGATAAACTTTCTGTAAAAGCTAGCTAAACCATGAAAAGATCTTACCTCAGTAGCACTCCTTGGAGTAGGCCATTCAAGGATAGCCTGTACCTTCTCTGGGTCCATTTTTAGACCTTCTGCAGAAACTACAAATCCCAAATACACTAACTCTTTCTTCACAAAACTGCACTTCTTTAAATTAATCAACAATTTCTTTTCTCTCAGCTTCTCAAATACCATACGAATATGCATCATATGCTCCTCCAATGTCTTACTAAAGATCAAAATATCATCTAGATAAACAATGACAAACTTACCTAAAAATTCTTTCAGAACCTCGTTCATGAGCCACATGAAAGTGCTCGGTGCATTGGTTAGCCCAAAAGGCATGACTAACCACTCATACAGTCCTTCCTTTGTCTTGAAGGCAGTCTTCCATTCGTCTCCTTCTCTGATCCGAATCTGATGATATCCACTTTTCAGATCTATCTTTGAAAAATACACAGCTCCACTCAAACAGTCCATAATATCATCCATTCGTGGCAATGGAAACCTGTACTTGATTGTGATCTTGTTTATTGCCCTAGAATCTGTACACATCCTCCACTCTCCATTCTTCTTTGGTGCTAATACCGCTGGTACAGCACAGGGACTCAGACTCTCACGGATCAATCCTTTCTGTAGCAGTTCGTGTACTTGTCTGTTCAACTCCTCACTTTCTGCTGGTGTCATTCTGTGTGCTGCCTTATTCGGCAAACTCGCTCCTGGGATCAAATCCATTTGATGACTGATCTTCCTGACTGGTGGTAATCCATCAGGCACGTTATCGGATACAATATCCTGAAACTCATTCAACAAATCTGCAATTTCTACAGGGACATCTTCTACTTCCTCTTTACCAGCTTTTGGAATTAAAGCAAAACATACATGCTCATGCCTCATACCATCTAGGAAATTTCTTCCATCAACAAAAGTTATCCTTGCATTACCACATACCTTTTCTTCAGTCTCCTTCAATGGTTTTAGCTTATGTCGCACTCCATCCTTTGTCAGGGAATAGGTGTTTGCACGACCATCATGTACAGCACATCTGTCAAACTGCCACGGTCTACCCAACAACATATGACATGCATCCATAGATATGATATCGCACAATACCTCATCTTGGTATCCGCCAATCTTGAACTTCACTAGGCATTGTTCATTGACCATGACCTTGTGGTCATCCTGTACCCAGGCAATCCGATATGGATGTGGGTGTTTCTGTCTCTTGAGCTTCAACTTTGTCACCATCTCTTCTGACACCAAATTGTCAGTGCTTCCACTATCAATAATCACATCACAACATTTACCTTCACACTTGCACCCGGTGCGAAACAGGCTCCTCCTTTGCTCAGGTTCATTCTCACCACTCAACAGGACTCTTCTGTTAATCAACGTTTCTCCTCTTTCAGCATCTTCAGAATTTGATGATCTGGCATCTTCATCTACATGTGCAACTCTGGCCTGGCCTTCATTTCTCCTGTCCGTTCTGCCTTGGTGCTGAGGACATTCAAATGCCCTATGACCTTCTTCTCCACAGTGAAAACATGTTCCACGGAAGCCACCTCTTCCAGATCCTTGTCCTCTTCCTCTTCCTCTCTGATCTCTATTATTCTGATCCTGGAAGCGATTGGAATTATTTCCTCGCTGATTTTGACTGCTACTAGCCTCATCCTTCTTTTTCAGATCTTCATTTCGGCCACCATATGACCGTCCACCAGATCATCCACCGCGACCTCTTCCATTTTGTCTGCTCTCGAACTTCTTGTTCATCTTTTTCTCTACTTTTAGGGCAAATTGGTATGCCTCCTCAATACTGTTCATTCGAACCAGATTCAGCTCCTCCTGAATGCTTGGCCTTAACCCATTAAGGTATCGGGCAACTTTCTCCTTATCAGCTTCGGCATGGCCTGTTCTGATGAGGAGTCGATAGAACTCCTCTGTATACTCCTGAACAGATTTTCCTGCTTGCTTCAAACTTTGCATTTTCTTCAGTAGGTCAAGCTCATAATCCACAGGAATGAACTGTCGCTTCAATTTTTCCACCATCCGATCCCATCTTGTGATTTTATCTTTCCCTCTTCTATTTCGCTCCAATTGAATTTCTTGCCACCAGATCTTCGCATGACCTTTCAGTCTGGCCTTCTCAAATTTGACTCTATCAGGATCGTCAACATCTTCGTACTCAAAATATTCCTCACATTCATTGATCCAGTCAATCAATTCCTCTGGGTTAAGATTTCCAAAAAATGTAGGAACCTCAATCTTAGGTCTTTTCCCAATCTTCGAAATGGCCCGAAAAAGTCTTTCTTCCTCCTGGTTCACAATTTCAACTTCTCCTGCTTGATATTCTTCTTCGGCTTCATCCTCGCTTTCATCTCTGACATTAAGATTCATTCCTCTGCGAATCTCTTCTTGCAATGCTCGCACTTGTCTCTACAGCTCTCTAACCTTAGGTGTTACGACACCAGCTCTTCCGCCACGTTCCCTTCGTGGAGGCATTTTCGCGATGCGCGCTGAAACCCTAGCCACGGTCCTGGTGCAAACTGCCTCACAGTCGGCGATCTGTTTACACACTCAAGAACTCCTGCTCTGATACCACTTGATGAAGGGTGCTCCCCTTAATACCACAAACACATAACAGAAATAGAGAAACAACAACAATATGCAAGAACATAAAATTGGCTTCTTATTATCTCCACAAATGTGGAATTACAAACTTTCAGAATTACAATATGCAAAGCCACATGGGCATTCCCTTACAATATTCTGTAGGACAAAGCCTCGAATCAATACCCAGATCTACTACCCAGAACTATTCTGAACTGCCTAAGACAATAACACAGCCTTCCTTATATAGGCAATTATCCACCGCCTGGGAAGGTTCCAGAATTTTAGCCAATAAGGCCGACCAAACTTAGAATTATTTTATTTTACATTTTATTACATCATAGTTGGCTCAAGATAACCTTTTGAAACCCGAACAGAAATTTTGAAGGAAAATTATTTTCCGCCATTTCAGGTGACCCAACTTCCGAAGACCATAAGTCATCACCAGTTGACCCGATTGACTATTGTAACCCCATTTCGGAAATGCCACGAAGCAATCTACAACTCCTGAATGAAGCAAGCTTCATTCAGCCCAAAATTTGACCTCATTCGGGGCCTCTAAAGCCTTCAAAACTGAGTTTGAAGTTTCTGTACCCTGCTGCCAATACCGAAAATCTTCAATATCTTCCAATATACACTTGATCTGACAGTGAAACTTTACTGGCAGACTTATATGACCAAAAAGAACCTCCAAGAAAGAAATCAGATCATTCTGAGCACATACGAAAATTACCAAAAATAGTAACTTTCCATAAATAGCAGCTCTGCACTAAAATAGCCCTTATTGAATATAAAAACAGAAATATTTTTTGGGTGATGCAAGATTGCTCTTACACCACTTCAATCTGCATTTCTGTCAGCAATAGTTGCCTTCTGCTAAGAGCATCTGCAACCCTATTAGACTTTCCACTCCTGTGTTTCAAAACAAATGTATAACTCTGCAAAAACTCAACCCATTTCAAATGCCTCTGATTCAACTTTCCTTGACTATTCAAATATTGCAAAGCTTGATGATCAGTATACAAAACAAACTGCTTAGGAAGCAGATAATGTCTCCACTTCTTTAATGCCTGAACTATAGCATAAAATTCTTGATCATAAACAGAATATTTCCTCTTGGCATCATTTAACTTCTCACTGAAATAAGCAACAGGTTTACCTTCTTGGCTCATAACAGCTCCTATTGCAGTACCACTAGCATCACAATCTACTTGAAACACCTTATTAAAATCTGGAAGTGCTAAAACAGGTTGTTCTGTAACTTTTTGTTTCAATAATTGAAAACTCTTTTCTGCCCCATTAGTCCACTTAAACTCTTTTCTATCCCCTCTCATTGTTTCAGTCAAGGGTCCACAAATACTGCTAAAATTTCTGATAAACTTTCTGTAAAAGCTAGCTAAACCATGAAAAGATCTTACCTCAGTAGCACTCCTTGGAGTAGGCCATTCAAGGATAGCCTGTACCTTCTCTGGGTCCATTTTTAGACCTTCTGCAGAAACTACAAATCCCAAATACACTAACTCTTTCTTCACAAAACTGCACTTCTTTAAATTAATCAACAATTTCTTTTCTCTCAGCTTCTCAAATACCATACGAATATGCATCATATGCTCCTCCAATGTCTTACTAAAGATCAAAATATCATCTAGATAAACAATGACAAACTTACCTAGAAATTCTTTCAGAACCTCGTTCATGAGCCGCATGAAAGTGCTTGGTGCATTGGTTAGCCCAAAAGGCATGACTAACCACTCATACAGTCCTTCCTTTGTCTTGAAGGCAGTCTTCCATTCGTCTCCTTCTCTGATCCGAATCTGATGATATCCACTTTTCAGATCTATCTTTGAAAAATACACAGCTCCACTCAAACAGTCCATAATATCATCCATTCGTGGCAATGGAAACCTGTACTTGATTGTGATCTTGTTTATTGCCCTAGAATCTGTACACATCCTCCACTCTCCATTCTTCTTTGGTGCTAATACCGCTGGCTACAGCACAGGGACTCAGACTCTCACGGATCAATCCTTTCTGTAGCAGTTCGTGTACTTGTCTGATCAACTCCTCACTTTCTGCCTGGTGTCATTCTGTGTGCTGCCTTATTCGGCAAACTCGCATCCTTCGGGATCAATATCCATTTGATGACTGATCTTCCTGACTGGTGGTAATCCATCAGGCACGTTATCGGATACAATATCCTAAAACTCATTCAACAAATCTGCAACTTCACAGGGACATCTCTACTTCCTCTTTACCAGCTTTTGGAATTAAAGCAAAACATACATGCTCATGCCTCATACCATCTAGGAAATTTCTTCCATCAACAAAAGTTATCCTTGCATTACCACATACCTTTTCTTCAGTCTCCTTCAATGGTTTTAGCTTATGTCGCACTCCATCCTTTGTCAGGGAATAGGTGTTTGGCACGACCATCATGTACAGCACAATCTGTCAAACTGCCACGGTCTACCCAACAAACATATGACATGCATCCATAGATATGATATCGCACAATACCTCATCTTGGTATCTGCCAATTTTGAACTTCACTAGGCATTGTTCATTGACCATGACCTTGTGGTCATCCTGTACCCAGGCAATCCGATATGGATGTGGGTGTTTCTGTCTCTTGAGCTTCAACTTTGTCACCATCTCTTCTGACACCAAATTGTCAGTGGCTTCCACTATCAATAATCACATCACAACATTTACCTTCACACTTGCACCCGGTGCGAAACAGGCTCCTCCTTTGCTCAGGTTCATTCTCACCACTCAACAGGACTCTTCTGTTAATCAACGTTTCTCCTCTTTCAGCATCTTCAGAATTTGATGATCTGGCATCTTCATCTACATGTGCAACTCTGGCCTGGCCTTCATTTCTCCTGTCCGTCTCTGCCTTGGTGCTGAGGACATTCTAAATGCCCTATGACCTTCTTCTCCACAGTGAAAACATGTTCCACGGAAGCCACCTCTTCCAGATCCTGTCCTCTTCCTCTTCCTCTCTGATCTCTATTATTCTGATCCTGGAAGCGATTGGAATTATTTCCTCGCTGATTTTGACTGCTACTAGCCTCATCCTTCTTTTTCAGATCTTCATTTCGGCCACCATATGACCATCCACCAGATCGTCCACCGCGACCTCTTCCATTTTGTCTGCTCTCGAACTTCTTGTTCAGCTTTTCCTCTACTTTTAGGGCAAATTGGTATGCCTCCTCAATACTGTTCATTCGAACCAGATTCAGCTCCTCCTGAATGCTTGGCCTTAACCCATTAAGGTATCAGGGCAACTTTCTCCTTATCAGCTTCGGCATGGCCTGTTCTGATGAGGAGTCGATAGAAACTCCTCTGTATACCTCCTGAACAGATTTTCCTGCTTGCTTCAAACTTTGCATTTTCTTCAGTAGGTCAAGCTCATAATCCACAAGAATGAACTGTCGCTTCAATTTTTCCACCATCCGATCCCATCTTGTGATTTTATCTTTCCCTCTTCTATTTCGCTCCAATTGAATTTCTTGCCACCCAGATCTTCGCATGACCTTTCAGTCTGGCCTTCGCAAATTTGACTCTATCAGGAATCGTCAACATCTTCATACTCAAAATATTCCTCACATTCATTGATCCAGTCAATCAATTCCTCTGGGTTAAGATTTACAGAAAATGTAGGAACCTCAATCTTAGGTCTTTTCCCAATCTTGGAAATGGCCCGAAAAAGTCTTTCTTCCTCCTGGTTCACAATTTCAACTTCTCCTGCTTGATATTCTTCTTCGGCTTCATCCTCGCTTTCATCTCTGACATTAAGATTCATTCCTCTTGCGAATCTCTTCTTGCAATGCTCGCAACTTGTCTCTGCCAGCTCTCTAACCTCAGGTGTTACGACACCAGCTTTTCCGCCACGTTCCCTTCGTGGAGGCATTTTCGCGATGCGCGCTGAAACCCTAGCCACGGTCCTGGTGCAAACTGCCTCACAGTCGGTGATCTGTTTACACACTCAAGAACTCCTGCTCTGATACCACTTGATGAAGGGTGCTCCCCTTAATACCACAAACACATAACAGAAATAGAGAAACAACAACAATATGCAAGAACAGAAAATTGGCTTCTTATTATCTCCACAAATGTGGAATTACAAACTTTCAGAATTACAATATGCAAAGCCACATGGGCATTCCCTTACAATATTCTGTAGGACAAAGCCTCGAATCAATACCCAAGTCTACTACCCAGAACTATTCTGAACTGCCTAAGATAATAACACAGCCTTCCTTATATAGGCAATTATCCACCGCCTGGGGAAGGTTCCAGAATTTTAGCCAATAAGGCTGACCAAACTTAGAATTATTTTATTTTACATTTTATTACATCATAGTCGGCTCAAGATAACCTTTTGAAACCCGAACAGAAATTTTGAAGGAAAATTATTTTCCGCCATTTCAGGTGACCCAACTTCCGAAGACCATAAGTCATCACCAGTTGACCCGATTGACTATTGTAACCCCATTTCGGAAACGCCACGAAGCGCTCTACAACATCTAAATGTTGCAAGCTTCATTTAGCCCAAAATTCGACCTCATTCGGGGCCTCTAAAGCCTTCAAAACTGAGTTCAAAGTTTCTGTACCCTGCTGCCAATACCGAAAATCTTCAATATCTTCCAATATACACTTGATCTGGCAGTGAAACTTTACTGGCAGACTTATATGACCAAAAGGAACCTCCAAGAAAGAAATCAGATCATTCTGAGCACATACGAAAATTACCAAAAATAGTAACTTTCCATAAATAGCAGCTCTGCACTAAAATAGCCCTTATTGAATATAAAAACAAAAATATTTTTTGGGTGATGCAAGATTGGCTCTTACACCCAGGATGCTCCTACATCAATTGTGTAAGGCACCACTTGAGAAAAAGGGATTCTACCATAAGATGTTATAATTGCACTAAGCTTGGTCACATAGCTAAAAATTGCATGAATTTAGGCAAAATTGAAGATGAAAAGAAAGCAAAAGAAAATAACATTAGGAAGCAGATGAGACAGAAGTGGATTCCTAAACCTATCGAGCAAACCAATCCTGAAGTCACTAATGAAGGGAGTGGCTCTATGAGCTCTAACCTAGTCTCCAAGAAAGCACTGGAACTGTATCTTCATAGACTTATTCCAAAACAGTTCCTGAACTGAAAGGAAGATAGATCCAAATCAGTATGCAAGATACAGCAGGATCACAAGAAGGTTGGTATCAGTTACCACCGAGCAAGATCAGGAGTAACCTAACTTCATTTGGTTACCGAGTAAGGTCGGAGAAGTATGAATTCGTATGATCACCGAGTTGCAGAGTCTTCACTGAGTAATTAAATCATAGTGGATGACAGCCTGTCTAATTCCAATACCCTAATTCGTACTGAGCATTAATGATAAAGTTTTAACAAAAGGAGTGAAATCAAGTTCACTATTCACCGCGAACAAAAGTCTCCTAGTGCAATCAAGCGTTTCGAAGCATATTTCAGCAAGATATTCACTTTCCTTGAAGAATTTACTGTGTTCACTGAGCTACCATGGCATCATCCAGTGCTAAAGTGAAGAAAGGTTCGGAAATGTTGGTTCATGGAGAATGGAAAGCACCAGATTTCAAACTCATCTGCCCGTAGTTGCCGGAACCCTAGACCCGAGTGGAGCTCAATCTTGGATCCCTCCTAAGGTACTCCTTATTAATGATATTCATAGTCATTTTAAGTGTACACTTTCAAGAGCTTGGAACCCTAGAGATAGATACTATTCATGAGGACTATGTGTTGATGGTGTTCTCAAACCGGAGCATCAACATTTGGAAGATAAGGGTTTAGTTCACATCACACACTTGCCTCAGAGCTTTCAGATAAAATGGGTCAGATATATCCTCAGCCAAGTATCATGAAGGTAAATATGGCTTGAGCAACTAGTAGAGATTATGAAGAAGATGATTCACCGAATCACTAGTCTTCCCATGCTCGACAAGGAAAAAATCTACAAAATCCCTAGGTCGGGACGACAACTGGAAGAGAAAACACTAGTTGAGTGGGACGGTAGAGGTATGAAGATAAGTAGAATTACTGATGTAGAATTGAGTTTGGTATACATATCATAGCTCACAAGATATACAGTTCAAGTCGGCAGAATAGTGTTCCGTGTGAAGCAGTTGACCTAGCGTATAAAATTGTAAAGAACAATCTGTCATTTGACTTAGTAGATCTTTTGTTGAAACAGATCAACAAGAACATGGAGAGCATCCAAACCTCAAAGAACAATCCATGTAAGTTTGGCTCACTATTGGTTTGTTTATTTTTCTATGCTCAAAAGTTTTTCCCATCAAAAGGCACGATAGTATGAGAGAAAAGATGTGCCGGTTCTTTATCAGATGAATGAATACATTTTAGAAATGGGTGACAATTTTGAAAGCAAAATGGATAACTATTTTGAATCAATTAAAGAGAAAATGAAAAATAGATTCCGGATTCCACAAAAATTGGTGGAAGATTACAAAGATGATATTTGTTTCATGGTGGACTGTGATAATCTGTATATACAGGCAGCAAAACCAAGGATTGTACATGTGAAACCTCTTCCTTATGAGGTAAATATTGATGAAACCAAGAATATTATTGAAGCCCTAATTAATCAACCCTGTTAATCCAAAGGCACCATATTTTGGGACATATGAAGAAGCTAAGGAGAGAATTGAGCTTAGTATAAAGCTTCCACAAGTGGTTAACAAAGGAAGAAAGAGGATGGCCAAAATACAAGCTAGCCACACCTCTAATGTCAACCGATGGAAAAAGGAGATGGACTTTGAAGAAGAAGAAGAGAAAAAGGATGAGGAGGAAGAAGAACAAAGTACCCAGCAAAGAAGAAAGGAAAAGTAATTATCACCAAGGCACCCAAGCAACCCTCTGCAGTATTTACAAGGAGTGCAAGAGGCAAGGCAGGCAAAGACAGTGAAGAAATAGTATTCAAAAGGCCTCCTCCTTCATTAAAAGAAAAGATCAAGGATATGAGAGAAGGATCTAGAATTGCAAACTTCAAATCTCTCAAATATGAAATCAGATCTGAGGAAGAGAAGCAGGAAATTGAAGATGCTGTTGTCGAGAAAATAGGAAGATGGAATACTCACCTGAAGAGATAGCTTCTCAAATCCCAGGAATTCTGCTAAACAAAATTAAGTTGAGATGGTCCAATGCAAGACAAACTGTCAAGGACATCTATGCTCAAACCTTGAGGCAATTAATGCCAAGTTTGAAAAAATGCTGAAAATTAATAAGGCATTGATAGATAATGAAAATAAGTTGACACTCAAATTCAACAGTAATGTTTGATTTTGATCAAAGATATTGAGTTAGTTGTGAAGAGTGCCACTGCCACATGGAAAAACATCTATAATCTTCACAAACTGAGTGTCGAAACTGTGATAATCAAGGATATTGATGATGACAATGATGAACATGAAGAAGATACCAAGGTAGACAAGCAAAAGTGATGAGGAAGATAATATTGTTTGGATAGCTACAGAAGTCATTGCCTCACTTCCTCACTCTCCAGCAAAAGTTTCTACACCTAGCACGGAGATAACTTCAAGTATGATTGTGACAACTTCCACAGATACATCAAATGTCAAATCATCACTAGCACAACTCAATGTATCATCGACAGAAATGACTACCACCTCTTTTACCGAGTTTGCAGTCTCCGTGTATCTACTTTAGTACCTACTTCCATATCAAGTTTTCCAGTAGTAAGTACCTCAGTTTTGGATACTTCAGTAAGTTATTTCAATTTTTGATTCTACAATTGTGAATACTTCAGTCTTGAGCCCTTCAAGTATTCCAGTTGGTAGTTTATCATTTTTCACAGCTAGTCCACAATGTCTACAATAACTTCTACAAAGGCATTAAGTGCAATAACAGTTGATCCTAGGCTCAACCGAGTACAAGATTTTTGAGTAAGAATGTAGAAGAGGATATAGACTTAGATGAGGTGATAGAGATTCCAAAATTAGACTTTGCAAATCTTTTAGCAGACCAAATGCAAAACATTGGTGAACTCCTCCAAAAGAAAGCAAAGTAGAAGAAACTAAAAGAAGAAAGGGACAAGGAATATAAAATTCTTGAAGATGCAAAGGATATTTTGTCAGAAGCATTAGGTATTAAAGTTGATTCCTCTCAACATATTTTGTTACAGTTAGTTGAGGTAGTAAATAAGTTCCATGAGGATTCCTCTACGTCAGAAAAGATTCTTGAGAAGAGCCGAGAAGATGTTTGACAATAAAGTGCTTGAGCAAGTTGCTCAGCATATAGCTATTAATCAGGTAGAATTATCTTCAGTTTTGATAGATATTGAGTCCTCCTATTCCAATGTTACCTCACTTGTTGCTAAGCTATGTAATGTTGTCGAGTTCACTAAGGAAGTCAAGGATAAATTGAATAAGATTGATGAGGATCTGAAGGACAGTGTATAGAAGTTGCAACTTGAACCTAGTTCAAGCTCTGCACATCATATGAAAATCACATTCCTATCAAATAGGCAGTCGAAATTATTAAAAGAAGATACAAAGATCTGGTCAACACTACTAGATATTCAGAACATGATCCTTCCCATCATGGACATAATGCAAAAGCACATTGTTCACTCAAAAGCATTACTCCATAACAATCAATTTTCCATTGCAGATCACATGATTGAACTCTCTGCAGAAGTCCAAATTGCACTCCAAACATGCAAGATTCTACAAGAGAATTGGGATAGAACTTTGGCACTAATCATAAAGGTACATTCTAATTTTCTTTCACATTTTGGATTCTCCCTGTAAAATACTTGTATATACACCTTTGGCATTATTGTCAAAAAGGGGGAGAAAATGTATAGGAGAAAGTGTATAAGATTAAGGTGTGTAATACGAAAGGGGGAGAAAGTACTCTATATAAGGGAGTCATAGAAATGTATAAACAATAGTTTGACAAAGATAAATTTTGAAAAATCAAAAAAGATTCAGCATGATTCTTGTATATAAGTTTTGACCAATAAGTGTTTTTGTCACTAATGCCAAAGGGGGAGATTGTTGGCATTAAGCATGATTGTCATTAGTGACAACACTTATTCTAAACAGTGCATACCGAGGCAAAACATTACATACTGAGCCAGAGCTTACCGAGCAGAGCTTATTGAGCAGAAGCTTACCAAGCAGAACAGAGCTTACCGAGCAGAACAGTGCATACCGAGCTCGCAAAGTTTCAACAATTTTTACCGAGTGCTGGCACGGTTAAACAGGAAATTTAGTTTCTACCGAGTAACACTTTTTCTACCGAGTCTCCAGTATTTAACCGAGTTCAAAACTACGACCGAGTGGTTAGTATGGACCTAGATAGTCTTGAATATTTCCAATAGATATTACGTTTTACCTTTATTTATTATATTCTTATCTTTTTA